>JAJAGP010000642.1:222500-334659 GCA_025084515.1 Ancistrus triradiatus | reverse complement strand
GGTCGGCCACTCCTGGGGAGGGTAACAATGGTCTGGAATTTCCTCCATTTGTACACAATCTGTCTGACTGTGGATTGGTGGAGTCCAAACTCTTTAGAGATGGTTTTGTAACCTTTTCCAGCCTGATGAGCATCAACAAGTCTTTATCTGAGCTCCTCAGAAATCTCCTTTGTTCGTGCCATGATACACTTCCACAAACATGTGCTGTGAAGAGCAGACTTTGATAGATCCCTGTTCTTTAAATAAAACAGGGTGCCCCCTCACACCTGATTGGCATCCCATTGGTTGAAACACCTGAATCTAATTTCAAATTCAAATGAACTGCTAATGCTAGAGGCTCACATACTTTTGCCACTCATTAATATGTAATATTGGATCATTTCCCTCAATAAATAAATGACCAAGTATAATATTTTGTCTCAGTTGTTTAACTGGGTTCTCTTTATCTACTTTTAGGACTTGTGTGAAAATCTGATGATGTTTTAGGTCATATTTATGCAGAAATCTAGAAAATTCTAAAGGGTTCACAAACTTTCAAGCACCAATGTAATTGGACATTTCACCCAGACCCCAGTGAGGTGTGATAGATTACAGAAACAGAGTGTAACATCTCACCTTTAATCCCATCAGGCTCCTCCTCCTGCTGCAGGTCAGCTTTACCTGTTGGGTTAAAGTCCACACCTGAACTGAACCTGTGTGTGGTGTGATCTTATCGGTCTCCATGGCGATGAACCTGGTGATCGTTACTTACGTCTGACAGAAACACAAACTTTTTTAAAAAGGAACATTTAATATGATACATTACCAGCAGAACAAAAAGCCCGTCTCAAAGCGTCGGTACGAGCCCCACCCAGGGGTGAAATCACCAGGACGGGGTGAGAGCTGAGCCGAGAGAGAGAGAGTGTCAGTCTCCGATCGGCTCGGCAATAAAACTCTAAAAGCTGATCCACCGGGTCCTGGAGTTCCAATACAACAGGGGATCATTACACTAAAAAATACATTAATAGGAGAGATGGAGACGATGAAGGAGATTTATGAAGATTTAAACAGGGTCACCATCATCATCATCAGGAAGAAACAGGATCTGTAACAGAGAAAGGAGAGACTCTCTGAACTACAGCTAACAATAATATAAATAATAATGATAACAGTACCTATAAAAATATTATACATTTATCCATCAGAGAACAGAAAAAGCAAAACATGAAAGCAAGAGAAAATACCAAGGAAGAAAAAAACAGAAAATATGGAAAAGGAAATAAGGAAGAAAAAAGAGAAAAGAAATAAAGAAAATTTAAGAATAGAACAGAAACAAAGGAAAGAAGAAATTAAATGGACAGACAGAAAAAAATAAGGAAAAATAAATAAAGAAAATTATGAAAGGGAAGAAAAAAACGAAGAAATAGAAAAAAGAAAAAAAAACATGGAAAAGGAATAAAGAGAAAACCAGACGAAAATAAAGAGTAAGTAAAAGGATACTAAAAAAGAAGATTAAAATATCAGGAAATATTTTATACCATGGACTATGCTGAATAAAGGCAAGAAGAGAGAGAAATGGGAAAAGGAAGAACGAATAAAAAGAGAAAAAGAGAAATAAACAAAGGGGGAGAAAAAATATGGTAAAAGGAAATAAGAGAAAATGGATGGAAAGAAAGAAGAGGGAAAAGGAGATTAGAATGAGCATAAGAAAAAACTACAATAAAAGAACAAGAAATCAATAATTAAGAGGAAAAGAAAAAAGGAAAAGGAAACAAAATAAATAAGAAATGAAATTTTAGAAAAGAGGAAGGAAAAATAAGACAAAGAAATTCAGAGAAAAAATAAGAGACAGAAAACAGGAATGAAAAAAATATGGAAAGAAGAGGAAAAAACAAAAGAAATAAGACAAAGAAAATAAAACAATAAGAAAAGCAAAGTTAGAAATGAAGATAAAATATTTTTTTTTATATCAGGAACTATTCTGAATACAGGCAAGAGAGAAAAAGGAAAGGGAGGAACTCAATATGTTTTACACATTTTATCAAAACAGTACAAAATACAAAAATAAAATGATTTTCTACACAGCCCGATCTGAGCCGATAAAGCGGTGTTAGTTCCACGGTTACTCAGGAACCGGATGCTGCTGATAGTTACATCGCCATAACTCACGAGCTCCCTTAGTCTGGATTAAAACAAGAGTGATTCATAAAAACGATTCACTCTTCGTCCTAATGAGGGAGAATGAAGGACAGCAGCAGCAGTGACTCCTCACCCAGAGCCAGCAGCGCCGCTGCCTCAGTACCGCCGCGCCCCCAGCCCCAGGGCCCTGCTCACCATCCTGCGGGCCACGGCCGCGTCCGTGCGGGGCCTCTCCCTCACCGGCTGCAGGAACTCTGCACACACACACACACACACACACACACACGCACATGCACACACACACACACACACCACACACACATACACACACACACATACACACACACACACAGCACCAGGAAGCAGCAGTTAAACGAGTGCTAGCCCTCAGAGGTCATCAGTAACAGCGGCCTGTTTACATCCCAGCTTTTTCAGACCATGTGCCAAATGAATGTCGTCTGATGTGATACTCACAGATATGAAATGAAATGAAAGAAAGAGAGAGGGAGAAGAGAAAGGAAAAGAATAGAAAAGATGATAATAAGAAGAAGACAAGGAAAATGAAAGAATACTAACTGAAAATTCAAGAAAAAGAAAAAGACAAAAGAGAAAGTAGAGGAAAAAGGAAAAAAGAAATAAGAACTGAAATGTAGAGAGAGAAAAAGGAATGAAATGAATAAAGGAGTAAAATAAAGTGAAAAGGGAAGAAAAAAGATCAACATACAGAAGAAAAAATTAAAATATGGGAAAGGGATAAAGGACAAAAGCAGAAAGATAGAAGAGAAAAAGTAAAGTCGTATGACAAAGGAAATGAAAGAACAAGAATAAGGAAATTAAAAAAAGAAGAGAAAGCCTCCAGATTTTTTAAATATCAGGAACTATTCTGAATAAAAGCAATAACAGAAAGGGAAGAACTAAAAAGAGAAACAAACAAAGGGGAAGAGAAGACAATTAAAAAATATATAAAAGGAAATAAGAGAAAATGAATGGAGACAACTAAGAGGAAAAACAGATGAGAATGAGAATAAGAAAAGAAAATAAAAGAATGTGAAATGAAAACAAAGGAGAAAGAAATACAAAAGAAATAACAAAGAAAAGAAAATAAAGGACAAGGAGAAAAGGAAAGGAAAAAAAATCAAAGAAGAGATAATGAAAAGAAAATATGGAAAAGGAATAAAGGAGGAAAAACAGAAAGAAGAACGCAAATAAGAAAAGGAACCAAGAGGAAAACGAGCTGATAACAATAATAATAAGAACACAAGACAAAGGAAAGTGAAAGAGGAAGAACTGAAAATCAAAGTAAAGAGAAAAGAAAGAAAAAAAATAAAGATAATTAAGAAGAGAAAACAAAAAAACTGAAAAAGAAAAAAGAACTAAGAATTTGCACTAAGAAATGGACACAGACAAATGAATGAAAAATTCTCTACTGAATTTTCTTTAATTCTTTTCACTTTCATTTTCAGTTCTTCTTCTTTCACTCTCACCTTCGCTAATTTGTAATCATACGAACAAACAACTAAAACAAATCCCACACACAGAACGCACGCAGGAGGCGGAGACACAGGACAGTTAGGGAACGTAAACTAGTAAATCGATACGTGCATATAGTGTTGTTTCAGCTTTCATATTTACTGTTACACTTTTAGCTCCGCCCCTTCTCACATGACAAATTGTTTACTTTTGCAGGAGTGGATCACTCAAACCCACCGGGGTGTCGCTTTATTTAGAAATGCTAGCCATGTACCTGCGCGCCTCGCCGCTTTGCCTTTGGCCTTTTTACTGCCTTCAGACAGAGTCCTGGTCTTCAGCAGAGGGTGTCTGAGGGACAGGGCCTGCAGCGCTGCGCGCACACACACACACACACGCACGCACACACACACACACACACACACACCAGGGCACGAAACAACACACACAACACACAACACACACACACACACACACACACACACACAACACACACAAACACAACACACACACACGCCCACACATCACCCAACACCACAAGGCAACACACCCACACACACAGCACACACGGCAGACACCACACACGCACCACCACACGCACACCACACATCACCACACGTACACACGCACCGCACACGTGCGCGCCACCACACACACACACACACAGAAACCACACACCTTACCCTTATGGATTCAGAAACACCCTTCACACATTAGTCACTAAATGCGCCCATTTCTATAGAAGCCAAATTTGAACTAAGGCTTTAAAAGTCTGATAATAGACATACACACTGCTCAAAAAAATAAAGGGAATAACACTCACGTAAAATCCTTTAGATACTGAATGAAATGTGAAATTACTTCTGCATTGAATACTTTGTTGTCTGTATTTCCACAAGCTGAATCGTGTCTGACAAACACAATCACACCAAAATCATCAATGGAAATCAACTGATTAACCAATGGAGGCCTGGATTCTGAGTTGCCACACAAAATTAAAGTGGAAAAAAAAACACCAAAGGATGATCCAAACTTTGATCTTCTGTAATGTCCTTTAAAACACAAGGTAAGAACTGAGGCTCAGTATTGTTTGTTGTGGCCTCACGTGCCGTATGACTTTCCATACAACACCTGGCATGCTACTGATGAGGTTGGTGGCGGGATGGTCTCCTGAGGGGTCTCTCCCAGACCTGGACTGAAGCATTCCGCCAACTCAGTGTGACAGTATGTGGTGCAACGTGACGTTGGTGGATGGAGAGCGAAGATCATGATGTAACGAGATGTGCTCAATCGGGATCCAGGTCTGGTGGAGAACAGGGCGGCACAGTCCATAGCTTCAATGCCTGCAGCTCTGCAGGCAACTGATACCGCACACTCCTGTCACAAAGGTCTAGCATTGTACTGAATTAGGAGGGCAAAGCTCCTAAGACCGGAACCGACCCAACCCAGCCACCAGCATATGTCTCACAAGGGGTATGAGGATCTACATCTGATACCGTATGGCAGTCAGGCTATCTTGGCGAGAGCACATGGAGGGCTGTGCGGCACTCAAAGGAAACTGCCACCCCACACCATACTGACCCCCCCACCGCCAAACCGGTCATGCGACAGGATGTTGCGAGCTGGCGGACCAGCAGATCGCTCTCCCCGGCGTCTCCAGACTCTTCACGTCTGTCACATGTGACTCAAGTGTGAACCTGCTTCATCTGTTGTGAAAGGAGCACAGGGCCGCCAGTGGAGAATTTGCAACCTGGTGTCTCGGGCCAATGCCAAGCGTCGCCGGTGTTTTGGCTCCTGTGCGCACACCCCCCATATGGGAGTAGGGCCCTCATACCATCCTCATGGAGTCCGGGTTTTCTCACCCATTGTGCAGAGCAACTGGAAGTGCACAGTTTGTTAATTGGCTATCTCTCTTTGCTTGGAGATGTATTTTGAAGGGACGACGTGGCAGGTGCTCTCATAGCTTCCTCCTTGCCACAAAGGCGGAGGTAGCGGTTTCCTGCTTGCTGGGTTGTTGCCCTCCTACGGCCTCATCCACGTCTCCTGGTGTTACTGGCCTGTTCCTGGTTAGTGCACTCCTCATGGATGAGCTGCACTACCTGACCACTAGTTCTTTTGTGGGGTGTAGAGGGTCCTCTCATGCTACAAACCGAGTGTGAAAGCAAACTCACCAACATTCACAAAAGAGACCAAAACCCAGCCAGAAAGCTATAAGGTACTGAGAAAGGGACTCTGTGGTCCCAACCTGCAGTCCCCACCTGCAGAACCACTCCTTTACTGAGTGTGTCTTGCTAATTGCCAATAATTTCCACCTGTTGTCTATTCCATTTGCACAACAGCATGTGACATTGATTGTCAATCAGTGTTGCTTCCTAAGTAGACAGTTTGATTTCTAAGCCAATTTGCTTCTCTTGGGCTTCCCTGGTGGGATCTGGCAACCCTGATTCATGTACGTTTGTGTGCTCGCTTGCTCGTTGTCGATGCATCAAAAGTATCAGTCGTTTCACCCACTCATCGATCGCTCATGTTTTCAGCTGTATTTCTGAAACACTTAGGTATCGTTTGCTGAAGCATAATAACAAATAAAACACAAATACATTCACTTTCAGAGAAACATATGAACAGAACATGCCGCCTATAAAACGTTCCGTTACTACAGTAGCCCTCTGTTAGGCTCACTATTCTGTTTTGTGCTAACAAGCCTTTAAATGATTAAAAAAATGACACACTTTCAGTGGAAATGATCATTCCAGAGAGATTATGTTGCATACCACATACACATACCTGCTGCTGGGCTGGAGAAGACCCCGAGAGCGTGAGTGTTATCCACCCACTTAATCTTCATCCCTCCTTCACTGCTAAAACACAACTTAGCGTTAAAGCCGGGTTTCTACAGGACTCACTGAGCCAGATCAGCTTCTTCCACTGCTGCAAGCTCCAGCTCTGACACTCATGTGACCATAACGGCGTTTATCATCAGTACTTTCTTAGCAATTTATTTAAGCAATACACTTGAGGTTCTTGCTATAATGGGACACAAACCCACAGGTGGTTAAAAGTATTGGGACACAACCCCACATGCTGGCAAAAGTATTTGGACCCAAGCTGACATGTGGCCAAAAGTATTAGGACACAACCCATGTGGCCAAAAGTGTTGGGACACAAACCCACATGTGGCCAAATGTGTTGGGACACAAACCTTCATGTGGCCAAAAGTGTTGGGAAACAAACCTGCATGTGGCCAAAAGTATTGGGACACAAACCCACGTGGCCAAAAGTGTTGGGACACAAACCTGCATGTGGCCAAAAGTGTTGGGACACAAACCCGCATGTGGCCAAAAGTGTTGGGACAAAAACCTGCATGTGGCCAAAAGTGTTGGGACACAAACCCGCATGTGGCCAAAAGTGTTGGGACACAAACCTGCATGTGGCCAAAAGTGTTGGGAAACAAACCTGCATGTGGCCAAAAGTATTGGGACACCGATTGGGTTACCGAGCTAAACGAGGCCATTACAGGTTAATGATTTGTGCGCGTGTTCGTACCCGGATTACCTGCAGTCTGCGAAGGCGTCCAGCAGGTCGTCGGTTTTGAAGACGGAGGGGAAGTCGTAGATCTCGATGACATGTGCGAACTCTCCGTGATCGATCCAGACGTTCTCGAAGCTGGAGTAATCGTTGCGTGCGTTCTCTATGGCCGCTGCTTCTTCCTTCAGATGAGCCATGATCTGGTTAAACACAAACGGGGAATAAAACAACTGCAGAGCCTCCGATACCTGAAACTGCTGCGGGATTGGACGCCACTCTGCTCTGTCACCTCGGGGTAGAAACCGTCCGTCTCCTCTCCTTCCCGGCTGGGGGATTCCGTCTGGGTTGGGGGTGTCCCGTCCTCCAAACTCATGGCCATGAAGTACGAAACGGTATGATCCCAGTACGCAGGCTCCGCCCCCGCCTGAATGACCAGTTCGCATTTGCTTGCCGAATCGTCAGTGCCGTCTGACGGCTGCGTGCTGCCGGTGCTGGCCGGTGACTCCTCGGAGGCGCTGAGATTCAGGGAGCAGCTGGAGGAGCTGGGGCTGGTATCGCGCTGGGTTTTTCGGAGAGCCCGGGGGACGTACACGGCTTTATCGGGGCGTCTGCTGCCTCTGCTCGGAGCTGGACGGGGCTTAACCTCCATCGTCCCACTGAGGGTGCAGGACCGGTCGCATGGACTCGCGTCTGTATCGCTGCTGCACTCGTCCACTGATAACCTGTATGCGCGCACACACACACACACACACACACACACACACACACACACAGGCCCAGCTGTAACACCTGCGGGTAAATGTGCCACAAAACACCGTACAGAACCCGTCTGCCTCCAGGATCAACTGCATCTCATCTCAGTCTGGAGGCGGCCTAACAGGGTAACTAGTGCCTCCTTTCAATTCAGCTGTACAGTTTTAACCAATAAGCTTATCCTTTGGCTCTAATACTGTAATCACTTACATATATCATATTCATTTGATCCCAACAACTCCTTCTGGGTGAGTTATTTAGTTATTTTTGTCAGTGAGTATCAGTCAATATCCATGTTTTTAGATTCAGCCTGTTGCTCGTCCTATAAGCTCTTGATGAGCTGTTCTGCCCGGCGACCGAGCTCTGATTGGTCAGCCTGATTTCAACAACGCAGAAATTAGAACAGGCTCCAATTAAACATTCTGCGCAGCATCGGAGTCCAACGTTACAACGAGGACAACATTAATATAGGCGTGTTCTTTTTCTTTCTTTCCTTGTAGTTTGTGGTTTTTCAGCACGTGTTCTTTTTCTACACTAGACACACGTTTGTTACGTCCGGTGTGAAAAGGCCCTAAAGTTGACGAGGCAAAATGAGTAAGGGAGGGAAAAGTGAGGAACAAGGTGATGCCGGACAGTGAGCTGTGCCCCTGGCACGTACCTGAGGTGCGAGTGGCAGACGGCGACCCGGCGGCCCCAGGCCTCGCCCACGGAGAAGGTGCTGAGCTCCGGGAGCTTCTCCGCCGCCTTGTGGATCAGAAAGCGAAGTCGACTGGGCAGCGGGGGGAACAGTAGGACGCTTCAGGTAAACAAAATAAACCCCAAGGTTAAACCACGGGCTCCAACAGCACAGCTACCGGATATAAAACATGATGAATTAGGGTCTTAGGCAAAAGTTTTAGCACCCCTGCTCAAATTAAACCATAAACTCTCCAGATGCAGATCTCTGAGCTTAATCATGACGATCAGGGACCGAATGCATGAGAGTGTCTTAAGAAAGAAAATCTTCTTAAATGTGTGCTTTATTCTTAAGAAAAAAGTTACACACAACTGTTATTCTTCAAATAAGTTCTTAAGAATCATCTTATTTTTTAACTCTTTTCTTAAGAACAATTCTAAGAGCAAGTGGTTCTTAAATATTTGATTAACCTTTCAGTAGAATCACACTGGACAAGGTAAGCGAAGACTTTCACCGAACCTTCCTCAAAATGATCGTATCTTCCAAGAAGGATTGTTTCCTGTTGGCTATTTCTTCCACCATCACCTGTTTCTTGTTTGCTAAACATGTTTGAATGCTTGGTTTACTGTTTTTTCTTCAGTTTGCTGTCCTACACTAAACTAAACTAAATACCTGTGAATAAGAGCAAATACAAATGAAAAATGTCTCTCACGCTGCATATTATAAGCTGTAACATGCAACACAGCCTACGTGAGAAAACCATATACTTAAGAATATCTTAAGGAAAGTATATAATATTCCTGAACTTCTTTCATTTTTTTTTCAACAACTGCATTTAAGGACATTCTTATGAGCTTCTTAGTGTTTGTTCCAGCCCCTGGTCATTATCGCAGGGGGGCTCAAACGTTTACCTTTTCTGATCAGCTCTCTGCTGGAAGCCATCCAGCTCGTCGAGAACTTTATGAACAAATTCATGTTCTTGCTTAGGAAGGTAGCGGCCATCGACAGAGGGAAACGCCAGCGTGGAACCGGAGGATGAGCTTCTGGAACATATCGATACATGACATTAATGAAGGACTTAAATGAATACAAACGTGCCCTTGACGCACTGAAAGCCCTTCAGATTCTGAATCATTTAATGATATCATGCCCTGTAGAGGGAGAAATGTATAAATCCCTTCTGATCTTTCTTTGAGGAACATTGTTTTAAACATTTCAATCCCTTCCTTACACATTTGGTGATAAACTGGAGATGCTCTGATCATCTTTCAGCCTTTCCTGGATGCTGCTTTTGGACCAAATCATGATTATAATCCCCTGTTTGAAATCACATCATTATTTACTTTTTGTTTAATCTCATTTCTAGCCCTACATTGCCCCGTCACGACTTTGTTTGAATGTGTTGCAGGCCTGACATGCAGGAATGGATGTTTATTAACAAGTGAAATGAAGATGACCAGAAAAAAACATGAAATATCTGAGGTTCATTCTGTCTGCAATGAAATAAAAGTCCAAGTAAGAATTATTATAGTACGTTTATTATTAATAATTGCTGCAGTTGCATATACTCTTATTGTCTGACCCAGAAAAATGTCTATTCTATTGATTTAATTACATTTCTTCCTAACGCTCTTCTCTCTCTCTCTCTGTGCTCTGTGTTTACATTTCGCTCTAACCGTGGTTTTTTTTTCAAACTCAAAATAATAAACAGCTAAAGCTTATCATCCAGATTTATTTAAAACTGAAACATTTATAAAATATAATCAGAGAGGCATTTAATAACATGTAAAATACTGAACCAGCTAACTAATGCGAGTAGTTGTTTGCCCACCCGTATTCCGCAAAGCCCGCCTCCCGCAATACATTTGCTATCTGCCTCTACCAATGACTCTGTAGCCAATCAGAGCACAGCAAGCGTGCGCCGCCGTCCAATCAGCACAGTTTGACCCGAAATGGGTAGGGAAATTATTCAAAAGTATTTTTCCTGCCTGTATTAGCTTAACGAGATACCGCGATATAGTAGCGACTCAACAGAATTGCTTTCTCTCTTTAATAAAAGATCGTGATCCTCTTACCAAGTGATGAAAACTCGTCACTGGCGCTCGAATAAAACCGAATTAATCCTACATAGAACTCCAGCAGCTTTCATTTAAAAACAGCCAACGCTAATAGACTTCTTCAGTCGTCTCGATAGCGTGTCCTCTAGTGGCTGGAAGCGGAACTGCAGAAAAATTGTTTATAAAGAATACATTTACTTATTACTTATTAAATGATTATTTACTTATTTACTTACATTTACTTAAGTAATATTTTAGTTAATAATTATGTTTTCACATAAATTTGTTGTTGTTTTTTGTTTTATTTGGCTTGGTCAAACTGATTTTACCAGCTGCACACGTATTTTTAATGAAAAAACAAAAAACAAAAAAAAAAACACAACAATAGATTGAAGGAAAAGGTTTTTTATTCCGATGCATATATTAAATAAAGACGCACAGGTTAAAGAAAAAGACGTGTACGATGACACGGATCCAAAAGGCAGCTATGAAGGCACACGCCCGCTGCTGCACGAGACGTAATGTGATTAGGATTAGGATGTAGTGTTTAATATCACACTACAGAGGCTCCCTACGCAGGGCGCATCCATGTCTCTGATAAGGACCAAATACAAAAAACAATCTCATATCTCACTTGTGACGGGAATAAAAACACCATCAAAGCATAGAAGCAGGTCCTCACGGTTCTGGTCCCTCCTGCCAGGTTTGGGTTTTGGTATAAATTAAAAGTCTTTATGAACTGTTTGTTTACAGAAACAGAGCTTTGATGTGGATCCAGAGAAATAAATGAGATAAGAAAATGGGGGACAGGTGTGTCAGGGTCAACTAGGGCGGAGCTTAGGACTCGTTTTGATTCAAGTCTAACTTGTAAACCTTACATGTTTAAACTGAACCCTTTGATGTTTGTACTAAAGTCTCTGAGCTAAACCCCTTTGATGTTTTTGGTAGGTTTTCCATGATGCTCTTTGACGGACCATCACTCTGTGCTTACGGCTCGCAGGTGTTTGACATCTGAACCAAACCTGCTGATGTCTAAAACAAACTCTGACATCTCGGGAGTTAAACCCTTTCATATTTGTACTAAACCCTTTGATGTCTCTGAATTAAACTTTTAATGCCTGAGCTAAACCCCTTAATCTGTAAACTGTACCCTTTGATGTCAGACCTGAACCCTTTGATTTGAGAGCTCCTCCCTTTGATGTTTAATCTAAACCCTAACTCTGCTTATGAATTGTATGGGTCTGAAGTCTGAAACGCTTTGATGTTGTTTAGTTATGAAATACTGATGCGGAACACATTACGAGAGGTTCAGCTATTGGTCACGGTGCTTGTCAGTCAAGCGAAGGGCGGAGCTAAATCTGCATAACATGAGAGTAAAGGCAGCTTTCTGTGTAGAAATAAATAAAGTTAAATTGCATCGACATCAGATCTGTTTTTAAAACAGTACTCCATAATAAGTCATTTCATAAATTTAACTTAAGCTCCACCCCCTGTCGACTCGGAGACGTCCCTCTGCAGAATCAGGATGAAGAGCTATTAATAAGATGATTTTAATTATAATATACACATGATATAAAGAGTAACCTAGCAACAGCACATGCTTAATGAGATTTGCGATTGGACACTAACGTCGTCTCCTCTGCTCTTCATTCAACACCAGTATATACAAAAAACACGAACAGCTTCAGGACGTAACGAGAGAAAAAGGAAATGTGAAAAAGGAGAAATATTTATAAAATGCGGTGATTAAAATGGTTTTCCAATAATTAAGACGGTACGATACAGGATCAGAAACAAACGAGCGCTGCTGTCTGAAGGAAGGCGACGTCAGGCTTCATACTGCAGGAGGAGAAACGAGGCGGGGGAGGAGTTCAGAGAGCGGCGAAGGGCGGCGCCAACAGCAACCTCAATCCAGAGGGCCGGACCGGTGATTCCAAAACACGAGCTCCTGCAGCGAGAGACATATCGTTCATAACTAAAAAGGCGCATTTCCCGAAGGAAAGACAGAATGGCTGCACAGCTAAAGTGGACTCCAGATGGTAGGCTACTGCTACTAGATCAACAAGATGCAACAGTTTTGGTAGGTGTGGGGTCTGGTGTAGCTACATGCTTGCTGTGGTACCTCAGTTGGTCGCTGTACTCTTGCGAAGTGGTTGCTATGGTGTTACTAAGTCATTGCTAGGTGATTGCTATGCTGGTGTCACAATGTTGCTAGGTGGTTATTATGGTGTTGCAAGTTGGTTGCTATGCAGTTGCTAAGTGACTGCTATGGTTTCACAGGTGGTTGCTAACCTGTTGCTAGGTGGTTACTATCATGTTGCTAGGTGGCTGCTACAGTTTTCCAGGCGGTTCCTATGGTGTTGCTGTGTGTTCAGTAACTGGTTGCTATAGTATCCCAGGCGGTTGCTATGGTATCCCAGGCAGTTGCTATGGTGGTTAGATGGTTGTTATGGTTTCCCAGGTGGTTGCTAAGCTGTTGCTAGGTGGTTACTATCTGGTTGCTAGGTGGCTGCTACAAATTTCCAGGCGGTTGCTATGGTGTTGCTAGGTGGTTGTTATGGCATCCCAGGTGGTTGCTAAGTTTTTGCTATATGGCTGCTATGGTTTCCCAGGTGAATCCTACAGTGTTGCTGTGTGGTCAGTAAGTGGTTGCCATGGTATCCCTGGCAGTTGCTATGGCGTTGCTAGGCGGTAAGCATAATTATTTACCCACTGTTTCACCCAAAGCTGCAGGTCCTCAGGTGAGGGAATGACTGCACCCCTTACCCACACGAATGACCTGCAGCTGCACCCAAATCTTTACCCCAACAGAGTTGTAGAATCTGACTCGTTTACCTTTGGCGTGTTTTTATCTCGATCCGATGCTTCTGTCCTCAAATATGGTGATTTCCACCTGAAGAGCACGAGGTTAAGGAACAAACCCCACACAACACTAACGCTGTAACAAACTACACTCATGTTACACTCCATAATCCCACAGCATGAGCTCAGCTCCTCTTCTTCAGTGATGATGAAGCTCTAAGCAGATGCATCCTGAATCAGCCCCTGTCTGAATGCACCCCCGAGGGTTTGGTGCATGTGAAGGATACGACCCGGAGGCCTCTCTCAATGGGGTCGGTCAGGAGCAGACCCAGAGGAGCGTAGATCTTCTCATTCTGCTCCTGAATGTACTTGGCAATCTTTTTCAGAACCTAACAAAGAAAACGATAAAACAACAAACAGCTCGCACTTTGATTTAATATAGTTTAATGTTTAATGAACAAACGTTAAGAACGATTAGTTATTAAATCAATCAACACCACACATGCATTAAATACACCGACTATTCTTATCCTGTTTGGTGATGTTCAAAATATCTAACATAGTTACCTGTAACAACCTGCAGTGACCTACAATTACCCGTAACATGTAGTAACTTGCAATAACCAGTACTGACCAATAATAACCTATAGTGAACTATAATAACCTTTGGTGACCTATAGTGTCTTATACTAATCTATAATAACCTGTAATAACCTGCTGTGACCTATAGTGACCCGTAATAACCTGTAATAACCCATAATAACCTGCAGTGACCCGTAATAACCTGTACTGACCTATAATAACCTGTAATAACCCATAACAACCTGTAGTGACCCATAGTAACCTGTAACACCCTGTAGTCAGTGCAGGTTAAATCTGACTGGTACCTTTTCGTAATGCGTCTCCATACAGAGGAAGATGGTGTAGGCGGTGAGACAGGCCAGACAGCCCTCCAAATACGACTTCCCTCCGAGTTTCTCCGCCTCTGCGTACAGATTGTTCAGCGTATGGATCGTCTCCTCAAACTGCTGCTTATCAATCTGTAAAAGAATTGTATTCATGAAGAAAAAGCTTCCAGCAGGTTTTATTGACTGACAAACTGTGTTTCCATTATCTATTAAAACAACAGGCGATCTGTAATAAAGTCCACGCCGGGGTGGGTGCTGGAGAATGTTCTGCAGTCTCACCCTGGTCTCCAGTTCGGATGGGAACTTGGTCTGGAACTTGCAGATGGTTCCTGATGTGTAGTCGCGCTGCACAAACACTTTGGAGGCGACGGTGGCCTGCTGCCTCAGATCCTGCAAACTGTGTGTCTGAGAGGAAGAGCAGCCACACATGAAACACACAATGCTCCATCTAACCCCACTAAACTTAGAGTTACTGTTACAGAGCCTTCCAGTAACAACAAAGATAAGGGTAACAGTCACAATACCAATAACCGTAACAGTAATCATAATGGTAACAGAATCAGTAACAATAAAGGTAAAAGTCAGAGTAAGGACAATACTAACAGTAAGAGTAAGGTGATGATGAAGGTAGCAGTAATGGGAAAAGTAAGGGTAACAGTAAGGTAATGAACAGTAAGTGTTACAGTTGGAAAAAGGGTAACAGTAAGAACAGGGGTAATGGTAAAAGTTAGTGTAACGCAAGAGTAAGGGCAACAGTAACAGAATGGGTAAGGGTAGCAGTATGGGTAACAGAATGGGTAAAGGTAACAGTACCAGTAACAGAATGGGTAAGAGTAGCAGTACCAGTAACACAATGGGTAGGGGTAGCAGTACAAGTAACAGAATGGGTAAGGGTAACAGTACGGGTAACAGAATGGGTAAGGGTAGCAGTACCAGTAACAATGGGTAAGGGTAGCAGTACGAGTAACAGAATGGGTAAGGGTAGCAGTACGGGTAACAGAATGGGTAAGGGTAGCAGTACGGGTAACAGAATGGGTAAGGGTAACAGTACGGCTAACAGAATGGGTAAGGGTAACAGTACGAGTAACAGAATGGGTAAGGGTAACAGTACGAGTAACAGAATGGGTAAGGGTAACAGTACTGGTAACAGAATGGGTAAGGGTAGCAGTACAGGTAACAGAATGGGTAAGGGTAGCAGTACGGGTAACAGAATGGGTAAGGGTAGCAGTACAGGTAACAGAATGGGTAAGGGTAGCAGTACGGGTAACAGAATGGGTAAGGGTAGCAGTACGGGTAACAGAATGGGTGAGGGTAGCAGTACCAGTATCAGAATGGGTGAGGGTAGCAGTACCAGTAACAGAATGGGTAAGGGTAGCAGTACCAGTAACAGAATGGGTAAGGGTAGCAGTACGGGCAACAGAATGGGTAAGGGAAGCAGTATGGGTAACAGAATGGGTAAGGGTAACAGAATGGGTAAGGGTAGCAGTACGGGTAAGGGTAGCAGTACGGGTAACACAATGGGTAAGGGTAGCAGTACGGGGGGTAACAGAATGGGTAAGGGGTTTAGCAGTACAGGTAACAGAATGGGTAAGGGTAGCAGTAAGGGTAACAATGGGTAAGAGCAGTAGCAGTACAGGTAACAGAATGGGTAAGCGGTAGCAAGTAACGGGTAACAGAATGGGGTAAAGGGTAGCAGTACCAGTAAACAGAATGGGTAGGGGAACAGTACGGTAAAAGAATGGGTAAGGGTAGGCGTAACAGTAACAGAATGGGTAAGGGTAGCAGTATGGGGTAAACAGTACCAGTATTCAGAATGGGTAAGGGTAGCAGTACCAGTAACAGAATGGGTAAGGGTTAGCAGTACAGGTAACAGTACCAGTATCAGAATGGGTAAGGGTAGCAAGTAGCAGATTACCAGTATCAGAATGGGTAAGGGTAGCAGTACGGGTAACAGTACCAGTATCAGAATGGGTAAGGGTAGCAGTTACGGGTAACAGAATGGGTTACGGGTAACAGTACGAGTAACAGGAATGGGTAAGGGTAGCAGTACCAGTAACAGAATGGGTAAGGGGTAGAGGGTAGCAGAACAGTAACAGAATGGGTAAGGGTAGCAGTACGGGTAACCAAGCAGAATGGGGTAAGGGTAGCAGTACGGGTAAACAGAATGGGTAAGGGTAGCAGCAGTACGGGTAACAGAATGGGTAAGGGTAGCAGTACGGGTTAACAGAATGGGTAAGGGTAGCAGTACGGGTAACAGAATGGGTAAGGGTAGCAGTACGAGTAACAGAATGGGTAAGGGTAAAGCCAGTACAGGTAACAGTACCAGTATCAGAATGGGTAAGGGTAGCAGTACCAGTATCAGAATGGGTGGTAAGGGTAGCAGTACGGGGTAACAGTACCAGTATCAGAATGGGTAAGGGGTAGGCAGTAGGGGTAACAGAATGGGTAAAGGGTAACAGTACGGGTAAACAGAATGGGTAAGGGTAGCAGTACGGGTGGTAACAGAATGGGTAAGGGTAGCAGTACCAGTAACAGAATGGGTAAGGGTAGCAGTACCAGTAAACAGAATGGGTAAGGGTAGCAGTACAGGTAACAGTACCCAGTATCAGAAATGGGTAAGGGTAGCAGTAACAGTATCAGAATGGGTAAGGGTAGCAGTACGGGGTAACAGTACCAGTATCAGAATGGGTGGAAGGGTAGCAGTACGGGTAACGAATGGTAAGGGTAACAGTCCGAGTAACAGAATGGGTAAGGGTAGCAGTACCAGTAACAGAATGGTAAGTGGTTATAGCTACTAAAAGTAACAGAATGGTGAAGGGTAGCAGTACGGGTAAACAGAATGGGTAAGGGTAAACAGTACGAGTAACAGAATGGGTAAGGGTAGCAGTACCCAGTAACAGAATGGGTAAGGGTAGCAGAACCAGGTAACAGAATGGTAAGGGTAGCAGTACGGGTAACAGAATGGGTAAGGGTTAGCAGTACGGGTAACAGAATGGGTGAGGGGGGAGCCGGGTAAGTAGCAGTAAAGGGTAACAGAATGGGTGAGGGTAGCAGTACGTGTAACTGTACCAGTATCAGAATGGGTAAGGGTAGCAGTACGGGTAACAGAATGGGTTAAGGGTAAGCAGTACGGGGTAACAGAATGGGTAAGAGTGTAGCAGTACAGGTAACAGAATGGGAAGGGGTAACAGTACAGGTAACAGAATGGGGTAAGGGTAACAGTACAGGTAACCAGAATGGGTAAGGGTAGCAGTAACAGGTAAACAGAATGGGTAAGGGTAGCAGTACGGGTAACAGAATGGGTAAGGGTAGCAGTACGGGTAAACAGAATGGGTAGTATAAGGGTTTGGTAGCAGCAGTAGGGTAAACAGGAATGGGTAAAGGGTAGCAGTACGGGTAACAGAATGGGTAAGGGTAGCAGTACAGGTAACAGAATGGGTAAAGGGTGCAGTACGAGTAACAGAATGGGTAAGGGTAGCAGTACAGGTAACAGAATGGGTAAGGGTTAGCAGTACGCGGGTAAACAGAAAGGGGTAAGAGTAGCAAGTATCAGTACAGGTAACAGAATGGGTTAAGGGTAGCAGTCAGCCCCCCCCCGACGGGTAACAGAATGGGTAAAGAAGGGTAGCAGTAACGGGTAAAAGAATGGGTAAGGGGTAGCAGGAAGGGGAAAAGGGGGGGGAAGCGGTAACAGAATGGGTAAAGGGTAGCAAGTACAGGTAACAGAATGGGGTAAGGTAGCAGAATAAAGGTAACATAATGGGTAAGGGTAGCAGTACAGGTAACCAGAATGGGTAAGGGTAGCAGTACAGGTAAACAGGAATGGGTAAGGGTAGCAGTACGGGTAACAGAATGGGTAAGGGTAGCAGTACAGGTAACAGAAGGGGTAAGGGGTAGCAGTACAGGGTAACAGGACAGGGTCAAAAACGAATGGGGAAGGGTAGAAGGTAGCCGTACGGGTAACAGAATGGGTAAGGGTAGCAGTACGGGTAAAAGAATGGGTAAGAGTAGCAGTAAAGGTAACAGAATGGGTAAGGGTAGGCAGTACAGGTAAAAACAGAATGGGTAAGGGTAGAAGTACGGGGGTTGGAACAGAATGGGTAAGGGTAGCAGTACGGGTGGTACAGAATGGGTAAGGGTAGCAGTACGGGTAACATAAATGGGTAAGGGTAGCAGTACGGGTAAAGAGAATGGGTAAGGGTAGCAGTAGGGTAAACAGAACTGGGGTAAGGGGCAGCAGGAAGGTTCTACCGGGGTAACAGTAATGGGTAAGGGTAGCAGTTACAGGTAACCAGAATGGGGTAAGGGTAGCAGTACGGGTAACAGAATGGGTAAGAGTAGCCAGTACAGGTTAAAAGAATGGGTAAGGGTAGCAGTACAGGTAACAGAATGGGTAAGGGTAGCAGTACGGGTAACAGAATGGGTAAGGGTAGCAGTACCAGTAACAGAATGGGTAAGGGTAGCAGTACAGGTAACAGAATGGGTAAGGGTAGCAGTACGGGTAACAATGGGTAAGAGTAGCAGTACAGGTAACAGAATGGGTAAGGGTAGTCAGTACGGGTAAACAGAATGGTAAGGGTAGCAGTACGGGTAACAGAATGGGTAAGGGTAGCAGTACAGGTAACAGAATGGTAAGGGTAGCAGTACAGGTAACAGAATGGGTTAAGGGTAGCAGTACGGGGTAACAGAATGGTTAAGGGTAGCCAGTAGCGTACGGGTAACAGAATGGGTAAGGGTTTTTAGCAGTACGGGTAAACAGAATGGGTAAGGGTAGCAGTACAGGTAACAGAATGGGTAAGGGTAGCAGTACGGGTAACAGAATGGGTAAGGGTAGCAGTACGGGTAACAGAATGGGTAAGGGTAGCAGTACGGGTAACAGAATGGGTAAGGGTAGCAGTACAGGTAACAGAATGGGTAAGTAACAGCAGGGATAAAGGTAAGAGTAATGCAGAGTAACAGTTATAGTAAGAGTCATAAGAGTTATGGTAACAGTAAGAATTCCAGTTACATTCAGACTAAGGGTAACAGTAAGAGCAGGAGTAAAACTAAGGCTAACATTATGAGCAATACGCCCTAACCATAAACTGGTTACAGTTAACAGAGCTAAACAAATATGTAATGACAATCTGTCAATACATTCACCCACCCATCCATCTAACCATTCACTTATTCACTCACTCATCCACATACAGTGCTTATATATCCACTCATCCATCCATTCAGACTGGTTTGTATCTGTAGAATGTAATTCGTTTCCTCTCCATGTCCTCTGTTTCTGATCTTAATAATAAATGTGATTAAGCTGCACGCGCGCTCTCTCTCTCTCTCTCTCTCTCTCTCTCTCTCTCTCTCTCTCTCTCTCTCTAAAGCTTCTAATGAACTAAAATACACCAAACATCCCAAAGCAAAGCTCTGACGTAACATCTGTAATCAGTTCTAATCTTTACATTAGCAGTGAGTTCAGTTTCAGCTTCTGAAGAATCTCACATTCCGTCTTCTAATAAAAGAACCAGATTCAACAATCCTTTATAAAATAGTCAGCCCTACACTTAATAAAACATTTAAATATAACAGCCTCCCTTATTAGAACATCATAACCTAATAAACAGATCTGCGTTATGACAAATCATTACAGATTCATATAATACGAAGATGACGCTGTTTTTAGGATTAGCCGTTAGCCTGTATGCTACCCCTCCTGTCCCTGCTTACTCAGCTCAGGCACATTTGACCGGATTTAACCCGCTTACTTCTACATTCTAACCACAAGTAATGAACATTAAGAGTCGAATCTGTTATCCATGACACCAAAACCACATTTACACACCGGTTACTAATCACATTTACCTCCGCCATTATCGAGCTTCTCCTCCGTCTCCAACCCAAACAGCGGCGCAGCAGCTAAAACTGTCCGAGCGGAAACGCGACCATTTTAACACTGGTTCCTATTCTACAGCAAATAAGTTTCATCTGTTCATTTATTAATTCACCCATTAACTCATTCACCCACCAATTATTTATCCATCCATAAATACACCCATTTATTCATCATCCATTCATCTGCACATTAAGTCACTTATCCATCTATGAATTCACTCATTCAGCCACTCATTTTACATTCATCCACTAATCCATCAATTCATCCATTTAGTCAAACATGTATTCATCCATTTATATATCAGTTAAACCATTCATTTATTTGACCATCCACCTATTGGTTTATGTATTAATTCATTCATTCATCAATCCTCCATCAAACTTCCATCCATTTATTTAACTACTGATGTAATAGTTCATTCATTCATTCATTCATTTATTCTTTTATTCATCTATCCATCTATTTATTCATCCATCCATCCATTCATTCATTTATCAATTAACCCATCAATCTATTAATCCATTCATTCAATCCATCAACATTAATTTATTTATCAATCATCTATTATCCTTTAAGCATTCATCCATCCATTTATGTATCAATTCATCCATTAATTATTTTTTAATTTTTTATATGAATTTATTAATTAATTCATATATTCATCCATGACCTTATCAATTAATTCTTAATCCAGGCATCTAAGTGCTCATTCATTCATTTATTCACTCACTGATCAATGTATCTATTCATTCATTCATGTATTCATTTGCTTATCCATGTATCCATCCATTCCTTCATCTTCATCAAATTATCCATCCACCCATCAATTTATCAATTCTGCCACATACTGTGTTAATTCATTGATTTACTCATTCATCAGTTTATTCTTCAATTTATCCATCCAACTAGACCCCTGTGTATATATGTATCTATTCACCTATTAATTAATCCATACACCCAACTGTTTATTCATTCATCCATTTATTAATTCATATATCTGTCCACCTGTCCATCTCGGTATACGTCCATCTGTATTGCTGATATTTCATTCATTCATCCTTTCATCCAGCTGTTTGTCCATCCAGCAATCCATGTGTACTTCATCCATCCATTCACCCATTCATCTATTTATCTCTACTCATCCAACGTTCCATATATTCATTTATCCATGTATCCCCCATCATCAATGTATATATTTGTCTATCCATCCATTACCTTATCAATTCATCCATCCATCTACTGCATTACATATTCATGTATCCATTCCACCATCCAAGTATTAATCCATCCATCCATCCATCCATCCATCCATGACATTATATATTAATCCCTCATCCAACCATCTGTCTATCTGCCCATTCATTCATTTATTCACTCATTGATCAAATAATATATTCATTTATTCATTCATGTATTCCCCTGTTTATCAATGTATCCATCTATTCCTTCATCTCCACATCCATCAGTTCATGCTTAAATGATTCGTTCATCTGTGTATTCATCAATTCATCCATCCAACCAATCCCCCATGTACATATTAATGTAATAATTCTTTAGTTAATCCATACACACAAATGTTTATTCATCCATCCAGTTTATATTCATCCATTCATTCATCCGTTATTGTAATTCATCTGTGTATATAGAGAATATTCCCTCTGATGGCCTCCATGTTTGATTCATAAACAGGAGGCTGATTGGAACATCTTTTTGGGGGATCCCTTTTTGGAAGGGGTTGAGTGCCCCCGGTCACACGCCCTCTGCTGGAACCAAAATACGACACACAGCGCGTCATGTGACCTGAAACGTTTGCCCTGCAGAGAGCTGCAGTCGGAGCTGGAATAACGGGCTGCTGTTGGAGCTCAGAGGGGTGAGGAGAACTGGAGGCGACAGGATTTGGGATTAGGGTTAGGGGTTATTTATCCTGGGTCCTGACAGCGACAGGATAAAGTTTAGAGAGGCGTGTGGGTGGATGTTGAAGTGGATGTGTAAAAATAAAGCTGGTGGATGAGGTACAGATGTGCTGCAGCTCTCTCTCTCAGACTGCATGTGGTTTCAATGCTGGAGCTAAATAAGCTCTCGTTAGCTAACAGAACAGATTCCAGAGATTCTGTCATCAGAGGGAAGAAACGCAGGCTGTCAGCGCACCGAGCGATCGGGACCACCGGCCGACTGACACCAGGACCACCATCAAAGTCTGATCAGGACCAGAGTCCAACTGCACCATCTATCTGTCTAGCTTTCCGTCACTTTAATTATTTATCTACAAACCCAACTTCATCTCATTTGTTAACAAACATCCGTTCCTGCATTTCAGGCCTGCAACACATTCCAGAAAAAGGTTGGGACAGTGACAATCTAGGGCTAATAATGAGTAAATAAAACTAATTAATGATGTGATTTCAAACAGGTGATTATAATCATGATTTGGTACAAAAGCAGCATCCAGGAAAGCCTGAGTCTCTGAGGAGTAAAGATGATCTGAGGATCTCCAGTTCATCAACAAATGTGTGAGAGGATTTATATTATATTTGAGTCCGAACGCTTTCTGATTTGTCTTGTTTTAAAATGCATGGACGTCCTTGATAAAGATGTCGCCTTGAAGGCAGCTTATGTTGCTCTAAACTCTCTGGATACTTTTCTGCATTAATGCTGCACCACAGAAGTGGAAATGACCTTTACCTCGGGCCCTGACCCGATCCCATACCATGCCAGAGCCTGGCTTTTGGACTTGTTCCTCATAACCGTCTGGATGGTCCCAAAAAAGCTCTGTGACACTGATGGGTCTGAGCACAGTCCCCGTTCCCACTGTATGATGGTCCATCCCAGAAGCCTCCGAGCCCAGAGAAGCCGACGCCCCTTCTGGTTATAACATAAGGCTTCTTTTTAGCACAGTAACGTTTTAAGTGGTATCTGTGAATGTAACTCTGTATTGTAGAGCTTGATAAAGGTTTGATAAAGGAATCCCTTGTCCATGTGGTTCTATCAGCTATTGATGAATGACGGTTCTTGAGGAAGTGCCATCTGAGGGAGCGGAGATCACCCCTCTTCAGGAAATAGGAAATTCCTCCAGATTCTGATTGGTTTAATGATATTATGCTCTGTAGAGGGAGAAATATATACATCCCTTCCAGTCTTTCTTTGAGGAACATTGTTTTTAAACATCTGTTGATAAACTGGAGATCCTCTGATCATCTTTACTCCTCAAAGACTCAGGCTTTTTGTAGCTACTGCTTTTGTACCAAATGATAACATTTTCTGATTTTAGGTTGCATCTCTCTCTCTCTCTCTCTCTCTCTCTCTCTCTCTCTCTCTGTAATTGATGGAGTATAATAAAACATTAAGGAGTGTTTATGATCTGTGATCAGTCTTACTGTTTTATCGTCTAACCCCAGCTGCGGATGTTCGGTGGGCGACTTCAGATCAGTGTCAGATTTGAGCTTTATGGAAAACACACACACACACACACCACACACACACACACACACACACACACACATTCCAGTACAAATCCTTCGTAATGCGTGTTTAGCATAAACGTCTCGTGTTGAGGAGAGAGCGCTGAGCATCTGAGAATGCTTAGCTTACGTTCTCCTGTCACACTGACGGCAACAGGTCCAAAAAGATGATTTAATTTTATTATCATATCAACATTACACCAACAGTACAGCGGTGCTTGGAAGTTTGTGAACCCTCTGCATAAATATGAGCTAAAAGGGTGTCCGTGAGGGTTTACTCTGGGTACTCCCACATTCTCCCACATTCAGTCATTTGTAGGATTTTTTGCAGATGATTACTTTAGCCACATATGTGTTTGTGTCCCAATTCTTTTGGCTAAATGTGGGTTTGTGTCCCAATACTTTTGCCAACATGTTGGATTGTGTCTATATACTTTTGGCCATGTGATTGTGTCCCAATACGTTTGCCAGCATGTGGGTTTGTGGCCCAATACTTTTGGCTTGAGGTGCATTTATTAAACAAAAATCCAAAGTATTTTATATATTTTGGTTCCTCGTGTCTGAAAATGTTTTCGCTAATGATGATAAGGTCACTCGTAGGATTTTTAGCAGATGATTCATGCAGTTAAACCATGATGTAGCCTCAGTGTTATGGATCTGTACCTCTTGCCCTCAATAAAAGACATTAGAGTTAGAAAAGCTATTTATAGAAATACTTTACTTTACTTTAATACTTTAATTTGACTTCAGTACGGAACTTGTTTATTTCTGCCACCTCTGTTTGTTGTACTTACAATGAGCCATGAAAAGCTGACTGTGTTCGGAGAGCTTGGGTTGAGTTTTGTCAGAGCGTAGTTCTTCATCTTAATTTATTTTCACACTTATATTTGTTTTCATTTCATCCCCACAGACTTGAGAGCACAGTCGTAAATCTGCATCTGTGAAGTTGAGTTATAAAGAGCTCAACATGTGTGTGTGAGAGAGAGAGAGAGAGAGATGGTGGTAAAATGTTTTGGTGGGAATCGTTCATTATTTTTGAACATCCATCCATCATGTCTGTCTGTATTATTTCTGTAGAGAAAAAGCTCCTTTTATCTCCTTTGCTTCTGATCTTTATACATTTATAACACACGCAAACACAGACACAAACAAAGCTTAATCATCCCCAGTCCAGCACTTTTGGCCACATTTATGTCTCTGTCTCAATATTTTTGGATAAATGCGAGTTTGCGTCCCAACACTTTTGGCCATGTGTGGGTTTGTGTCTAAATACTTTTGTCCACATGTATGTTTGCGTCCCAATAGCTTTGACCACATGTGAGTTGTTTTCTAATACTGCTGGCCACTTATGTGTTTGTGGCCCAATACTTTTGGACACATGTGGTTTTGTGTCTCAATGCCTTTGGCTAAATGCAGGTTTGTGTCCCAATTCTTTTGGCCACATGCGGGTTTGTGTCTCAATACGTTTGCCAACATGTGATTTTGTGTCTCAATACTTTTGGCCACATGTGGGGTTGTGTCTAAATACATTTGTCCACGTGAGTGTATTTTTGGCTTGATGTGAGTTCATACCCATGATATCTCGAAACCTTTGGCCACATATAAGTATGTGTCCCAACACTTTTGGCAATGTGTGTGTTTGTGTCTCACTACTTTCCACAAAATGTGAGATTGTGTTTTAATTCTTTTGGCCACATGTGACTTTGGGTCCCATTGTTTTTGGCCACACATGACTTTCTGTCTCAATACTGTCAGCCAACTGTAAAATTGTGTCCACATACTTTTGGCCACATGCAAATTTGTGTCCCAATGCTTTTGTCTAAATGTGGGTTTGTGTACCTAAAATACCCAATACTTTTAGCCACCTGTGTTTATGTTTTAATATGTTCGGCCACATGCAGGTTTGTGTCCCAATACTTTTGTCTATAGTTAGAAAAGAAACCACTTCTAAACTCTGCCTGCCGTTACAGTTAGTAACGTTACCCTAACGGCTGCCTGATGACACAGGAGCTGAGCAACTTTAAGGTTCTTTGTGGCATCCGGCTGAACTTGAGGAAGCGTCGGGGCCTGTGGTCGTCCTGCTGTGAGCGAGCAGGATGTCTGAATTCCTCCTCTAGCCTTCTGCTTTCTGCATCTTAAATATCGTTCCAGTTTCCTGCCAAGAGCCGGCAGAGGACGGGTCGGGTAGAGAGGGAGGGGAGGGTAGGGAGGGAGGAAGGAGGCTGCAGCATGTTTGGAAACTTCTCCGATTTGATTGAGCAATTCGGGTCAGAGCGTGTAAGGCTGAGGAGAAGCTTGGCCGCAGTTCCACGGCTGGTGCGCTCAGGTTCACGCAGCTGCTGCAAGCCCAGCCTTGGGTTCGAAATTCGGAAAAGAAGCCGAGCTCAGTGGAGACGAAGCGTCCTTCAGTGCTCAAAGATTCCATTCCGAGCCCCACGTCTCTGCCATGAGGGAGCTGGTTTCGCTGGTGCTGCTCGGGCTGCTCGCCCACGTTCCGTCGCTCCGAGGCTCCGCCGAGTATGAGTACCTTTGGAAGGAGATGTCGCGGGGGTACGGCCAGGACATGCACTGCACCAAGATCCCGGCGGACTTGCGGCTGTGCCACGGCGTGGGTTACACCGACATGCTCCTGCCCAACCTTCTGGACCACGAGACCATGGCCGAGGTGAAGCAGCAGGCCAGCAGCTGGGTTCCACTCGTTCACAAGAGGTGCCACGCTGGAACACAGGTGCGAAACTGGAAAAGAGTGCCGTACGTCTTATATTCAGAAAGCTCTCCACCAAGAAGGAGATCAGCCCGTGTCTTTGGTCGCCCTAAAGGATCCTTAAATGGATTCTTCTCACTCGAGGGTTCTAGAGGGGCAGGTCAGTTCACCTGAGGTCTTGTTTTAAATGTATGACATGAAGGTTCTAGATTCTATAAAGTGTTCACAGCATTGGATGGTTCTGCAAAAAGAACAAACCGAAGAATCCAAGAAATGGTCAGGTTAGTTATCTTGTGAAAAAAACTAAGGTACTAGACAGAAATATTTGAAAGAGTTGGAGAGGGTTCTCCACAGTACCTTAAATGGTTCCTTGTCATATAGTTCCTTCTCGGATAACCCTCTAAAAGCAAGGCTCTGAATAAACCCTGAAAGGTTCCTTCTAAAACCATCTGACCACCCCAGACAGTTCTTGATCTAAAAACCTTGTCATGTGGGTTTGTGTCCCAATACCTTTGCCAACATGTGAGTTTGTGTTTAATTAGTTTTGAATGCATTTGTGTTTCTGTCTCAATACTTTTGGCCAAATGTTTGTTTGTGTCTCAATACTTTTGGCCAAATGTTTGTTTGTGTCCCAATACTTTTGGCCAAGTGGATTTGTGTCTAAATTCTTTTGGCCACATCTGGGTTGTGTCCCAATACTTTTTCCCACATGCTTGTTTTTTGGGTTCTACAAAAAGGAACAAACCAAAGAATCCAAGAAATGGTCAGGTCAGTTCTCTTGTTAAAAAAAACACTAAGCTACTAGACAGAAATATTTGAAGGAGGTCCTTAAATGGTTCCTTCTCAAATCCTACAACAGATAGTCCTCTAAAAGCAAAGCCCTGAACTAACCCTGAAATGTTCCTTCTAAAATAGTATGACCTCTCCAGACAGCTCTTGATCTAGAATCTTGATATTACAGAAAAAAGTCTCAACCAACCGTTTTGGTTTTAAACAAAACCCTACAAGCCTAACAAAAGCTTACATATCTCTTTGAAACATTTTTGTGTTTGTCAATGTGTAGGAACCTTAAAAGGTTAAATCTACAACCCTACACTCATAGGGCCCGTTTAGAGTTCTTCATCTAGAATCTTGAAGTTATGCACATTTGATCAGTCCAGATCTTTAAATGATTCTTCAGATTGACTCTCGGACGATAAAGATTCTTTGTAGAAGCCGGTAGTGACTTCAGAAAGCTGCTCATTTAGAACCTTGATGTTCTGCACCTAAGAGATGATCAAGCCATGGGTTTAAAAGCTATTAAAATTCTTTATAGAACCTCAGAAGCAAGCTCTCTGTCTGAAACTTTATTAGATATCCACATGAAAAAGGTTCAAACTCCTTTCTATTCTTTGGCTTCTCCCTCTGAAGGAACCATAAAGGTACTGTGGAGAACCCTAAGCACTTCCTTCAAATTGCTCTCCAACTATTTTTTTTTAACAAGAGAGCTAACCCAACATTTTTTGGATTTCTTTGTTTGTTCCTTTTTTGTAGAACCCTACAATGCATATTTGTGGTGACATCACTTCTTAATAAAATTAAGGTGTGGCCTAGTGGGAGGGTGTGGGAACAAGATCACTAATAATAATAGAACAGACATACCTGACGAACTCGTTTCTATGCGTTAGGATCTCGTTCCCACACCTTCATAAGTCATGGCCACACCTTAATGCTATTAAGAAGGGAAAGCTTTCTCCATGTAGATTATTTATGTTTTATAAAAATTAGATAGAACCCTACAACCCCTCAAACATTCTTAGAGTCGGATCTCTGAAGGAACCCTAAAGGCACTGTAGAGAACCCTCTTCAACTCCTTCAAAAAGCGCTGTCTAGTACCTTAGTTTTCTAGAACCCTACAATTCTGTGAATGCTTTATAGAATCTAGAACCTTCATGTCATGCATTTAAAGCAAGACCTCAAATGAATCAATATGTTCTTCTGGAGGAACTTTAAATATTTTATGATGAACCTTCAGAAAGCTCTCCACCTATAACCTTTTTGATTTTGAAAACAAAAAGACTATATTAGCTCTTTAGGGCATCTTTGATTTGTCCCAAAGACAGAATCCTACAAACCCTCTGAAGGAACCTTAAAAGGTACTGTGGAGAACCCTCACCAACTCCTTCAAAAAGCTCTCCATCTAGAATCTTAATTTTTTAAACAAGTTGACTTGTTGTTGTTGGTTTGTCCCTTTTGTGTAGAACTCTATAATCCTACACTTTACAAGGCACCTTGTCTAGAACCTTTATGTCATGCATTTAATGCAAGAGCTCAAATTAATCAACATATTCCTCTGGAGGAGGATGCTCAGGATGCTCTCCATCTAGAACCTTTATGTTTTAGAAAACAAGACTAAATCAGCCCTTTAAAGTATCTTTGATTTGTCTCAAAGACAGAACCCTACAACCCCTCAAATATTCTTAGAGATGGATCTCTGAAGGAACCCTTAAAGCACTGTAGAGAACCCTCTCCAACTTCTTCAAAAAGCTCTCCATCTATAATCTTATTTTTTCTTAACAAGAGAACTAACACAACCCCTTCTTGGATTTGTTGGCTACAATCCTACTCTTTATAAGGCACCCCAGCTAGAACCCTATAACCCCTCAAATATTGTTAGAGCCTGACCTCTGAAGGACTCTTGAAGGCACTGTGGATAACCCTCTCCAACTCCTTCAAATATCTCTCCATCTAGAACCTTAATGATTTTTAACTTTAATGAAGCTAAACCAGGCCATTCTTGGATTTGTTGGTTTGTCTATTTTTTAGAACCCTACAATCCTATGAATGGTTTATAGAATCTAGAACCTTCATGTCATCCATTTGACACAAGACCTCAAATTATAGAAATGATTGAAATTGACCTCTTCCTCTGTAGGAACATTTGAGAAACCTAAAAGCCCCTTTAGAAAGTCTGAAACCAAAACCTAGAACCTTGATGTTATACCAAAAAAAATAATGATAACCCAACGCTTTAAAGCTTTTCAGTTAAATTTTTTGCCTTCTGGCCAAACGTTTTCGTAGAACCCTACAACACATTTATAAAGCTCTCCACCTAGAACCTTTATTATTAAGAAAAATTAGAGAGAACAATACAATCATACATTCTTAGAGTTGTACCTTTGAAGGAATCTTAAAGAACCCTAAACATAGCCCCCTTAGGTAAACTTTCCATCAGACTTGGTTGTCAGGCCTTCAGTCCTGATTGAACCTTAAAGGGTTTATCAAGAACCCCACAAAAGAAATCTTCCCAGCTAGAATCATCATAAACGTAGAAAACCAGGATCAAGCCAGTCTATTATAGGATTTTATTTTAGTTTAGTTTATCCCTCTGGCGAAACCATAAATGTTCTTCTTCTACCTAGAACTTGTATCTGTGAATCCTTAGGGAACGTGAGCCCTTATGAAACAGAAAATCACCTTTTCACCTTTCAGAGAGTTTCAAAAAATAAATGGTTGTTGTATCATAAATCGGTAACCAAATGAAGAACCTATAAAGATCTCTTTGTTAAAAGTCCTATGTCTTTATAGAGGAACTTCTGAGCCCTCATAAAGATTCACCGGACAGCTCTGATGTACCTCAGACAGTTTTATGGACGAATTTATTTTCCTAACATTGTTTGAAATGTATTAATATCGAAACTGACTCATCTGCAAAACATCCCAAACACAGTAAGTGGTATCAGATGTGCTGCTGGAGGAACTTCGCCTTAAAATCGCTTGCCAGCGAAGATCTGAAAATGTGACAGAGCGTACAGGATTTAAAATCATAAAATAATCTGTCACGTTAAACAGTCATGGACTGTCTCAGGCTCTGCAGCTGGGCTTAACGAGGACATTCTGAAGGATTCTGAGCATTCTGAAATAACATGGAAGCCAAATAGACTCAAAGAGTGAAGGGACACCCCTGGCCTGGAAACTCTTGAGACTTCAACAGATGGAACAGGGCAAGAGTTCCCAGTTCATGTCTCTGTTCTACAGGGAACGAGTTCCAGTTCTTGTCTTCCTTCCATAGGGCAGAGTTCCAGTTCATATCTCGGTTCCACTGTTCAGGAGTTCCTGGTTCATGTCTCTGTTCCACAGGGCCGGATTTCCGGTTCTTGTCTCCGTTCCACAGGCCCGGAGTTCCTGTTCATGTCTCCATTCTTCAGGGCCGGATTTCTGGTTCTTGTCTCCGTTCCACAGAGCTGGAGTTCCATTTCTTCTCTCTATTCCACAGGGCTGGATTTCTGGTTCTTGTCTCCACTCCCCAGGGCAGGAGTTCCGGTTCTCGTCTCCGTTCCACAGGGCAGTAGTTCCAGTTCTTGTCTCCGTTCCACATGGCAGTAGTTCTAGTTCTTGTCTCCATTCCACAGGGCAAGATTTGTGGTTCTTGTCTCCATTCCACAGGGCAGAGGTTCCTGGTTCTTGTCTGTGTTTCACAGGGCAGAAGTTCCAGTTTTTGTCTCCATTTCACAAGCCTGGATATCTGGTTCTTGTCTCCGTTCCACAGGGCAGGAGTTCTGGTTCTTGTGTCCATTCCATAGGGCAGGAGTTCTAGTTCTTGTCTTCGTTCCACAGGGCAGAAGATCTGCTTCTTCTCTTTGTTCTACAGGGCAGGAGTTCCAGTTCTTGTTTGGTAGAACTCTTTATTTTACAGATTTCTGCACTAATTCTTCATAAAACGCCCTAAGAGAAAGTCCTAATAAGAGTTGGAGTGGCAGAATGACTTTTAATCAAAGTTTATTATTCAAAAATGTTACTTAAAAAGAGCAGTTTGTTTATAAACAAACCTATGTGAAGAACCTATTTATCATATAACGATAAAGAAAAGTAGCATTTCTGACATTCTGCCACAAACTAGATCATAATATTTTCCTCGTTTCAGGCTTTAGTTTACATTTCTGGTGGCTGGAAGCAGACTCCACCTCAGTGCCTCAGCTCAGCTCAAAGCAGATGGCAGGAGCTAAAGAGCTGAAACGTAAAGAAAACGTTCTGGATTTATACTGAAGTGCAAACAATGTTCAGTTTATTTTTCTCCGACTAAGAAGCTGATCTGAAATCCATTAGAGGGAAATCCATTACGAAGTGTCTCTCAGCAGTATCATTATGGGAGCATCGTCACAAACGGCACTCTCTAAAGCAGAAAACATCGCACAATACGAAGTTTTAAACAAAAGTTCTGGCATCCGCCGATTAAACGAAAAGTCGTTACACAACCGCTGCAGGAACAAACGTAAACAGCACACGTTTCTACACACTTAGAGATAAACTGTTAAAGAACAGAGCAGATGGCATGTGCCAAAGTGCCTACCAGATGCACTGAGCTTGGTCGGAACGTCTGCAAAATTTCTTTATTCAGGAATCATGACACTTAACATCAGAGGTTTGAGTCCAGAGCTACTTACACCTCATACTGCCTTACGAGGTACAATTAAGTGCCCAAAGGGTGGCAGCTTGGCATCACTTGCAGTCATGATGATTTGTGTTCACCCCTTTCCAGGCCTGTGATGGACTGGCATACCGTGTTGGGCACTTTTGCACCAAATTTACAGAGAAACCTGTTTGGGAGGTCCAGAAGTCCCAGTGGTGTTTTGCTTTACAGGAGGGGATCGCCTCCTGGCACTGAAACAGTGACCCCTGCTGGCCCTGTGATCTGGGCACGAATACGCCTTCATCCACATCCAAACGCTGGACATTCTAACATTGACCCGCTGTGACCCTGACCAATAAACTTCAAAATTACAAAAACACAACAGCGGGTCCAGTGGCTTGGTGCTAAGAGCCAACTGCTTGAAACAGTGACCCCTGCTGGCCCTGTGATGGAGCTGGATGGACGACCTGCATTCGGAAATATAAGCAGAACCAACACAGATTATACAAGGGCGAAAACTCGTCACACACTTAAAATTAGAGCTTATACACAGATTTCTGCAAAAGCTTTTGGCACCACCGTCGAGTAGTGCCAGCTCCCACCCCTGGCAAAGAGAAACCACCTGGATGCCAGGGAACTGATCAGAACGGAACCCAACTTTCATAAATGGGATACGAACCGGGGGGGCGAAAAACTTGCGAAGGTTTATAAGAATGTTTTTAATTTCAATTCTCAAATAAAACCGAAGTTCTGAAATATTATCTTAAGACAATCTTCGTTTTCTTATGTGGGCTACGTTGCATTTTAGAGCTTACGATATATGGAGCAGTACACATTTTGAATCTGTATTTACTGTTATTTCTGTTATTTAGTTTAATCCGCTCAGAGGAAAAACATCAAACCAAGCGTTCAAAACATGTTAGCAAAACAAGAAATAGAGGTGATGATGGAAGTCATGGGCAACAGGGAAAAATCCTCCTTGGAAAATACGATAAATACCTATGAGGCTATTGTTTTTATCACCAAGATTAAGGAAACCTTTAAGAACAACGTTTTCAAGAATACCACTTGTTCTTAGGATTGTTCTTAAGAAAAGAGTTCTTAAGAAGTTATTTAAAGAATACGAATGAAGGCAAGAGAAAACACACGTTTAAGAATATTTTCTTTCTTAAGACACTTTTGTGAATTAGATTCACTCCTAGTGCTGACCCTCTCTGATTTGTTCTCCGCCTCGGGTGAGGTGAGGTCTGTCGGTTTCCAAGTTCCGCTCCGTTCCGTTCCAATGCCTGGCTTGGGGTTTTCTGGCAATGGGTTTGTTCTTGCACTTGCTCCTGGGGCTGGGTCTGTGGACGTCATGCGCCCAGGCTAAGGGCTGCCCCGCGTTATAGACGTAAGGCAGCAATGAAACAGGTCTCTGCAGGAAGAAACGTAAATATCTTAGGCACTCTTGTTTTTTGTGAGAACACACAGACCGTGTGTCATGTTGAAATCCGTTCCTCCGGAGGTTAGTTGCGTAACTAATCGACAAAGCATGCGCTGTGACCGAGGGTTGCCCAAACGTTTGGATATGACCACAAAATCAGATGTTTCGCATTATCGCCCTTACAGACTCCGAAAGAGCAGGTTCTGGCCCAGTGAAACGCTGCTCGGCTTGGAGGACGTTGTGACGATCCGCTCTGGTGCTTCCACGTCCTGATGAAGTTGCCGCGAAGCTGCAGATCATAAATACCCCGCCGTTTATTAGCGTGCTGCCTTCAGCGGCTTCGAGCTCCATCGTCCGTGTAAATTCCTCTGGGCAGCTGATTCGTACGTTTGCGCGATCTGATTTACAGCGCCGCGGCTCTGCGCTGCGGCAGTCTGACACGCTCCCAGCCGGCACGCTTCCTCTTTCCATCTGTCGCGCTGCTAAATCCGTAAAAAAAACCAGTGCTGTGATTAGTTGATCATTTTGGGTCTGGTTCTGCTTGCTGTGCACAGTTTGTACGATAAATAAAGCCCAGCTAGATGAATGCAAGCTGCTGGTAATCTGTTCTTGGTTTGAATTCCGCGTTCCCGCGAGCGCTCCCTCCACAAAGCTGTCGTTCCAACAGTTAGAAGCTCAGTTGCAGTTCCACTCTCAGCCAAGAGGGGGCGGCAGCTCAAAATACTACAGATTGTTTGTCTGTGTACGCAGGTGTTCCTGTGCACCCTTTTCGCGCCCGTGTGCTTGGAGAAACCAGTGCGTCCGTGCCGGAAGCTGTGCGAGGCCGTCCGTGACGCCTGCAGCCCCATCATGGAGGCCTTTGGGTTCCTCTGGCCGGAAATGTTCAACTGCAGCAAGTTTCCGTTGCTGGAGGAGGAGATGTGCATCAACCTGAACATCGAACACGCCCTCGAACCTGCAGGTTTGTACCAGACGTCAAAAGGATGAACCCTCAACCTTCGGCTTAGTTGTCCCCCACTGACTCGTGAACCAAACGAGTCACTAACTCAGCATTTAACAGAGAAACATTTACTGGAGACTAAATGATTCACTGATTCAAACAGTGACTCTCTGAATTAAAGAGGAACGAATCTGAGTCATGGACAAAATTATTCACCGATGCAACAAACCAACGCTTTCCTGAAGTGACTGTTAATCATAAACCAGTTGATTCACTGATTTAAATTCTGGCAGGAACAAATCTGAATCGTGAACCAAATGATTCACTCATTCAAACATGAATTCACTTAACAAGAGAGGAGCAAATGCTGGTAGGGACTAAATGATTCATTGATCATTCACTGATTTGCTTCTCTTTTGTAAATTCATGTTTGAATTAGTGAATCGTTGGTTTCATGAGTCAGAATCATTCCTCTCTCATTCAGTGTGACAGTGTTTGAATCAGTGAATCAGCTGGTTCATGATTAAGAGTCACTCTTCTCTCAATCAGCAAAGAAATCCTTAGTCATTTACTCATTAAGTGAATTACTATTTGACTCAGTGAATCAGTTAGTTCATGACTCAGGTTTGTTCTTCTTTAATTCAGAGCCAGTTTTTAAATCAGTGAATCATTTAGTCTCTACTAATATTTGTTCATCCCTTGTTAAGTGAATTAGTGTTTGAATCACTGAATCATGAGATTGGTTCATGAGAGGTGTGTTCCACTCTCATTCAATGTGTCAGTGTTGGAATCAGTGAATCAACTGGTTCATGATGAGTCAAGTTCATTTTGTCAGTGAATCATTTTGTTTACGACTAAAATTAGTTCATCTGCAATTCAAAGAGTCAGTATTTGAATCAGTGAATCATTTAGTCTCTACTAAAAGATGCTGTTTTAAGTGCTTGAATTAGTGAATTATTTGGTTTGTAATTAAAAGCCACTCCTTTCTCATTGAGTTTTATCAAATGAATCAGTAAGTTGTTATAACCTGTGTCAACATTTAAATCTCTGAATCGTATGGTCACCAACAAGATTCGCTTCTCTCTCATTCAGGTATTTGGTGTTTGATTCGCTTCCATTTCATTCAGTATGTCAGTGTTTATATCACTGAAGCATTCAGTCAGAGCTTGCTCCTCTCTCGTAGCTGACGAAGTGCAAACAAATTATTTAATCGTTAATCTCAGAATCAACAAACCATTACACCAGAGAATATTTAAGGAATGATTCACTGATTCACTGATCCTGATTCAAAACTCATCTGATTCTGAGACCCTAAAACAATTCCTGAAATTTCGAGCCTGGAATCTTTTAAGAACAGATTAAAGAAGATAAATGATTAAGAATAAATCGTTATGATCAGGTTCATATACGTGTCTGTTTCTGTGGGCACAGATGGCACGGATGGCAAGGCCACATGTCCACCGTGTGACGAGATGAACAGCGACATCATTCTGGAGCACATGTGTGCCAGCGGGTTCGGTAAGACACCGTCAGAAACCTTTATACCAAATCTGATCCGGTCATAAAACGTGTGTTTATAGTTTTATTTGGAAACTCCTAAAATAAATAAATACTGTTAGACCAGACCCTAAATCCGGTCCAGGGCATGGCCATAAGTTTGTAGACGCCCCCTCAGTTACAACATAACTCCGTTAGAAGGTTAAATCTCAGAATGGGTTTAATACGGAACATTTTTACTCCTAGACGTAATTAAACTGGCGAGATGAAGCGTGCCAGGAAAAAATGAAATGTGGGTTTGATTTCCGTGGAATAAACGCTGCCGAATGACGTTAGGGGTTGAATGGCGGCGTATTTATTTCGCTGCGTGGAGACTAATGATGGGACGCATCGCAAACCCGGGAGCAGTCTGGATTCTTAGAAAATGGCAGATTAGGCAGCTTATGTCGCTCTGAAATCTCAGGGTACTTTTCTGCATTACTGGTGCATTCATGAAGTGAAAATGACCTTTACCAAGGGCCCTGACCCGACCCCACACCATTCCAGAGGACTTTGGTCCAAAAAAGATCTGTGATACTGATGGGTCTGAGCACAATCCCCGTTCCCACTGTATGATGGTCCATCCCAGATCCTCCGAGCCCAGAGAAGCCGACGCCCCTTCTGGACGTGGTTATAACATAAGGCTTCTGTTTAGCACAGTAACGTTTTAAGTGGCATTTGTGAATGTAACTCTGTATTGTAGAGCTTGATAAAGATTGTCCATGTGGTTCTATCAGCTATTGATGAATGACGGTTCTTGATGCAGAGATCTCTCTTTTTTAGTTTTTCGTTCCAATAGTAACAGCTACTTCACCTTTTCAAACCAACAAACAGGACGCTGTACTGAATAAACGACCCTTCTTCGGAGAAGCTCTGTGTGACTCTGTGTGTGTGTGTGTGTGTGTGTTTGTGTACAGAGAGAATAAACAGGCATGATTGTGTTGCACCACTGTTTGCTTTCGGATCTGCGATTTTCTCCTTGGTTTTGGTAAACATAACCAGAGTCTCTCTCGTTTATTTCTTGAAGCGATTAACAGATTTTCAGAGGAGCGTGGTCACGCTAACGCACACAAAGCCCATTATCTGATTTAAAGCAGAAACGCCGGAGTTTAACAAACACAGGACATTCCAGTAACCGAGGGGCAGCGGGTGAAGGTCATTCAGGATGGAAGGACTCGGATCTGGTTACGGAACCGCACGCTCGCTTCAGGATTAACCTTTGCTGTGCTTTCTTATTGACACTAAAACGTCGTTTTCATTTTTTTTAAAATCCCATCTGCCCCCACCGACATGCCCACCCACCTTCAGCATCCACCTGTGCCTAAACATCTCCATTCCTGCGACCAAACCCAGTCATCTCACAAACACCTGGCACTCCTGGCACTCAGTTGGCACAGGGTTCTAATGCAAACCCAATTCAGAAAAAGTTGGGACAGTATGGAAAATGCAAACTATTGTATATTTCACAAAAATAATCCCAACCTGTGAAGCTCCTTTGTGTCGGTCTCGTTTTTATTTAACGTGACTTTCTGCAGCTGTCAGAATCAGAGCATGGACTAGCAGCCGAGGAACAGAATTTCCCATTGTTCTTTCTTTCTTTTTCTTTTTCTCTTTGTGTCTTTGTCAGTATTCTCTTTAGCTGTTATTTCTTTCTTTCTTTCTTTCTTTGGCTATCCTCACATAAGTTAGAATCGCTAATGGAGGAATGTAAATGATAAGGTTGATCCTGTGCTCTGGTTCTAACACCGGGACCTCCCTCTGATTTGCTTCTGTCGGTAGAATAGTGGATCTTAGTGCCAGCCTGCCAGATCAATCAGGAATACCCAGCCGAACCTGGCGTCTCTGCGTTTGGTTACGCTCGGGTCTGTCGCTGCTTAGCGATGCCGAGTCCCGCGGGAACGACCCGTCCGTTTCGATTTTACAGAAACACAACTGCATTGTTTGTTTTGCAAACCACAGCCCATCTTGGGGATCTGCAGTCAGGATCAGTATGGACTGGCAGATGCGTCTTTGAAATCAACCGTGAACTGCAATTACTCAAAACCTCTACACAAACAAAACATCTGTGCACCGGAACCAAGAGCACGGAGTTTAGAACCGGCAATGTTATAATTATACAAGTAAAAGCCTGGCGAACAAATTATACTGAGTTTATAAAAGCATTTGTTTCAATTTCAGTGAGTTAGATGAAGCTCTGATCAGCCTGATCGTTCTTTCTTTCTTTCTTTCTACTGTTTTTTTTTCTATTGTTTTTCTTTTTCTTTCTTGCTTTCTTTCTTTTTGTGTTTTTTCCTTCTCTGTTTTTATCTTTCTTTCTAACTCATTTAGAATGTCTAACTGAGTAATGTAAATGCTAACGTTGATCCTGTACTTTGGTTCTAACCCCGGGATCTCACTCTGATTTGCTTCTGGTGGTAGAATAGTGGATCTTACTAAAAGCCTTAACATTTTATTTACTAAATAGAAATAAACGTTCTTTTTTAATAAATTAAAGCTGATCAATCGATGTATTTATGTGTATTTTCTGTATAATAATCAGTTTTTGATCAATTCAGTTCCTCTGTTGGATTTAAGCCCACAGTCTGAAGATGATGTTTAAGCAGAGGGGGAACCATAGAACGGAACGATTTTGAACTTTGCTCTTTCTTTCCTCATCAGCTATTAAGACCAAAATAAAGGAGGCCAGACTGGAGAACATGGACCTGAAGGTGACCCTGCAGAAGAAGAAGAAGGCGGTGAAGGTCGGAGAGCTGAGTAAGGAGGAGCTGAAGGACCTGGTGCTGTACCTGAAGAACGGCAAGTCGTGTTCCTGTCCGCAGCTGCAAGATCCGAAAGCTCAGTACCTAATTATGGGACGCAAAGTGGGACAGCGGTACTTACTGACCGGGATTCACAAGTGGAACAAGAGTAAAAAGTTCAAGAAAGTCCTGAAACAGCTGAAGACCCAAAAGTGTGCTGCTTTTGAAACTTTTTAAATACATCTCTCTCACACACACACACACACACACACACACACACAGGTACTGTACATGAATACAAACTTAAAACCCAGCTTATCTCAGTTAATAATGATCCTAATGCTCAGAACTGGACAAAACGATTTTCCACCACATACATTCCAGGAAAATTATTTTGCTTTAATTGTAGGACTTTGGAACCGAATCCTGTCAAAAAGAAATAAGTACATTTGAGTTACAACCGGTAGTTACTTACTCACAGACACACAGAATCAGGGTTGCCAGATCTCACAAAAGGTCCATAGAAACAAGCCCCAAAGAAGCAACTTGGCTCGAAAAATGTACAGTTTTTCTTTCTTCATATTACTTATAATCAGTAGGAACTGAGAGAAGTTTGGTTTTCCCCAGCCTAAGCTTTGTTTAAGGTTAAGCTTTGTTCACGTTAAGTGTTTTAGACTCTCCCTCTCTCTCCATTGCAGCATTTGACCAAGGAGAGAGCAGTCGGTCGAACCCGGTACACTGCTGAAGTTCAGGACCATGCTTTAGATGTTTTACCTCCTTTATAACAGATCAGCTTTCCACACATATTATATTTAGGCTTTTCATTTTCTCTCACAAATTTTTGAGTGCTTTTGAACGCAAAACTATGGTCCTGCAGGTGGTGCCCCCTTACTACAGATGCATATTTTAACTAATCATGGCTGTGTATTTAAAGCATGAAATGGCTTAGCAGGAACCGATACGTGGAATCGAAATTCTGTTTTGTAAACAAGTATCTGCTTCTTGGAACTTTTCGGTTTCAATACCCAACCATAGATACAAAGCAGAGGCGGTCTGGTTCTTAAAATCTGATTTCCTTCCGTGCTTAGATTGAATACATTCAGTATAGCTTCAAATCAACAACTGTGGTCGGAATGGGTTCGTAGCAAGTCTTAGGCCACCATTAGAGTTGTTTTAGCAACATTATGATGACCATATAGAACACAGTTCCACTCCGCAATCCTCGCTTCCACCGATCTTCATTCCAGTTCCGAGCTTTAGCATATCTTAGAATTTTCAACCTGTTCTCCTTCCGAAAAAGTGGTGTCTTGGCTGCCACCATTCCAAAAAGCATTCCTGATCAAGCTTCTTTGGACTGTAGAGGCTGATTTATTTCAGTTTTTTTAATCCTGTATACAAATTCCTGAATATTCTGGTTTGTATCATAATAATAATATAAATATACCATATATAATAATAAAAAGACTGAGAAATTGTTATATATGGTCATGCTAAAACAATGCTATCTAATCTAATGGTGGCCTAAGACTTTTGCACTGAAGTGTATTTTGGTAATTTTGACAGGATTTTGACAGAATGCAGATGGGAAAGTATTGCTTGATGAGTTTTAGAGTTTATATTGTCACCTAAGGCAGACGATCAGCCATCGGAGCGGACTTACCACAAAGAGAAAACCTCACAGAAATATTATCTTATTAAATCATTATTGAAAATAGCATTAAAACAGAGGAACGAGAATAAAAACATGGGATGTTGTTCTGATTCTCTTTTACAGAAATACAATAAAACGCATTTACCCAACTGACAGACGACATCGATAACCAGTTTCACGATATACTGTGATATTCAGCGTACGCTATATGTCTAACGTAGCTTTAAGACGCCTATAGGAGGAGGAGGAAGTGTTTCTGTTCACTTACTTTTGTACAAATGTGCCGGAGCAGAGCGTTTGTCCTCGTTTCTGGTCTTCATTCAGAACATGCTCTTGTAAAAACCGTGCTCACATATTGAGCACTTGCAGTACGATGCACTTTATTCGCCTGCTTTATCGTGATTTGTAAGCATGGTTTAAATCTTTGCAATAAAACATTTTCCATTTGAAATGAGATTCTAATGGATGTTTCTTCCTAGATCATAGGAACTAAATGTAAAGGTTTCGGAACAGAACGAGAACGCTTGTGAGAATGAAATGGACATGTGGATCTGCGAAGTTGTTTCTGTGTTCGGTTGATTTGGATGAACCAGGCTTTCATGGAAGAACCAAACCCCAAACCATGTGACTAAAGCGTCTGGATAACGTCGACCTTCTCAGAACTAAACCTGGATTTTATCTGTTTATTAAAAAGTAAACACAAACTGTTTGTTCTGCAGCACGTAGGTGGCTAATGTAACCAAAATTTGCCTAATCCTTGCCGCGAGTTTGGATGTGCCGACCAACTGGAATAACACAGCAACGTGGTGTGTATTCAAAGAGATTTACTAATTCAGGAAAGAAACAATCTGTAGAGAAACAACACAAAAATCAAGCCAAGATTCTAGGAGTAAGGGAGGTTTAAAAAGGTTCCCTGACCGTTTCAACGTTTTTAAGGTCCTGTTACCACCGAATTTCTCCTAAGAGGTCCAACATGCTGCCGAGTGTAATCTCGCAGACTGTGACAGAGGCCCACACACACTCCACCCGAGCTCGATTATGTGTGGGAGTGCAGGAATGTTGCATGATAAACATCTCTGTCCCTAAACTCATAAAACATAGTCATGCAGAACACAGAGGATGGGATTTCAATCGCACGAATAAATTCATAACGTGACCGAAGCTCGTCTTTGCTGTGGCTCTAAATGACGAACGGCCTGACCCATGCGCCAACGCAGAGCTGTCCCAGAGCCAAAAACAACTGATTAGTGAAGAAAACAGGCTCCTTTATAGAAAAAATGGGTGCAAACCTCAAATAAATTATTCAGACAGTGAAAGACACTTCAGTGGATTAAAGGACTTTCATCCAAAACAAAAAGAAACTCACACTGGCTGTTTTGCTGAAAATCTGGTCTTGGATGATGAATCAGCACAAACAAATAAATAATAAGAAATAAAATTGCTTCAAGTTTTTATGAGATTAAAAAAAAAACAGGTACAGAGAGTAATTCACACTTCTGTCAGCTAAGAACCGGAAACCAAGGCTACTATTCACATGGACGCTCCAAAACTGGACAACAGAAGATTGGAACGAAACCTTGCCTGGTCTGAGGAGTCTCGAATTCTGCTGCGACATTTGGGTCATAGGGTCAGAATGTGGCGTAAACAACATGTAAGCATGAATCCCTCCTGCTGAAGGTGGCGGTGTAATGGTGTGGGGGATTTTTTTGTGGGCACAGTTTGGACCCCTTAATACCAATTGAGCATCATTTAAACACCAGATCAACAAGGCTTCGAGGTAGGGGGAATTAGGAGGGAAACAGGACACGGGCAAGCCAGGAGACAAACAAGCAGACTGGGGGAATTTTGAGGGCACTTGGAAAATTAAACTGGGGCTGTGGTAGCTTAGGCTAAGGTGCTGTACTGTGGACGAGAAGCTCCAGAATCTAAATGCCACCACTGGCAAGCTGTTGAGTCCATTGAACCTAGGGGAAACTCAGGGCCAGGAGATTTCCGTGGGAATTTAGGAGAGGACAACAATATGAGAAGAAAATAATTAGGGACCAACAAGGTGCCCAGGATGAGCTAGGAGGAGAAGAGGAGAACCAGGGAAGATTAGGGAACATTAGGGAGACCATAAGGTGGCCAGGTAAATCCAGTGGACTCCAGTGGGCAACTACAGGAAAACTAGGAATCTGATAACACAAATACCAGGCCATCAAGGTGGTTAGAACAAACTAGTGGGGAAACAGCACAAGATAAATGTGGAGACAAACAAGGACACTAGGTGGAAACTTGGAGGACAGTAAAGCTAAGGGTCTTTTCAAACCGAGTCTGATTTTTAGGGATGTAAGTAACGGATGCAATTTTTAAAGTTAGTGGTACCTTCACACCAACTGCGATGCATTTTTCTCTGATCACGCAGGAAGGTGACTGAAGAGGAAGAATTCCTTGAGGATTCCTTGAGCAGCAGCAATAGTGATGATGAAATGGTCTTTTACTTTTAAGCACTGCAACTAAAGTAAAAATCTTTACACAGCGTTGCAGTCCGTCAGTTTCGGACTTGGTGTGAAGGGCGGCGTCAATAGACGTGTATTTTTTTAGTCCATAAAACATGGACTCGGTGTGAAAAGGCCTTAAACTGAGACTGTGGACCAGAAGGTCCAGGGTTTAAATCTTACCTCTGGCAAGCTGTTGGGCCCACAATTGCTGGATTGTAAGGTTGTCCCAGTGGCAAGTCGAATGGATACAAAGGTAAAAGCTAGGGAAACAAACTGGACCTGAATTACCATCTGTGAAGATGTGAAGAGAGCATCTCGTACCTGAGACCGATGCCGTGCACACTTACCAAGCTGTGGTTCAGCTTCACCGCGTGAGGCTTTGTTCATTTTTATAGATAACAGTGTCTCAAACAACGTTACACAGTGTGTAAACACATCTGTTTGACGTTACTGACCAAAATGTTTGTGATTTAGATCTGCAGCGTGTAAGACGTTACACTGGAGGCTACAACGTTCCTCCAGTGTAAAAGTTACGGAGCATAGTTAAGACCCAAACCCAGTATATTTCATACTTAAGAACTGCTTCAAACCGATTCACTTTCCCTCCTCCCAGCCACAACAAACACTCTTGGTAAACAGCTTTGAATGTTTTAGCAATGTTTTATTTATTTCTTTACCATCCACTTGCATTACTTTAATCAGCCTCTTTTCTCCCTAGCTCCGGCTGTGCCATTTTATATCCTCTGAAGGCAAAGAGAAAGAAACACTGTGGTTTTAAATCTTCTGTCGGTTCATCCACCGTGAAGGACAAACACAGAAATGCCAGACTTTCCTCCAGAGTGTTGAGGGAATTTGGATGAAAAACGGAAACCCAATCTGTAATTGGGCGGAGGCAGAACCTTTATGCAGAGTCTCTGCCTCAGGCTTTTACCAGAAGCATAGTCAAAAGTTCAGGCTGGAAACAGAAGTTCTCTCCAATTCCAGGCCTACAACCGAACGGTATTCACTAACCAGATTGAACTTTCTGTAGCAGGAGAAGTTCACGGTTCTGCACGGCCACGAGGATTAGCACCGAGGATCGGATCGGCAGTAGCCATGGAGAAAGTGATGTGGAAACAGATAAGATGAGGGACAGTAGAGAGGCTGAGTGATGTTAATACATTAGATAAAGAAATCTGAATTTAGTCAGTGGATATGGAACCACAAGTGGAACTAGGAGATCAACGGGGTAAATAAGGGGAACTAGGAGGACAGGAATGTGAGTAAGCTGAACTAAGCCAAAGCAAATAAGCAGAAACACAACATGACAAAACTGAATAAGGGAAACTAGGAGGACAAGATGGTAAATTAGAGGAACTAAGAGAATGAGAAGATGAAGAAGGTGAAGAAGAATAAGAAGAAAGATTAAATTGTTCAAACAGGAACTTTGAGGACGAGAAGGTGAATAATGGAAACCAGGTGGAAGAGGAACCAATAGGACAACATTTACAGCATTTAGTAGACACCCTTATCCAGTGCTTTGTATTCTTCTTAGTAGACACAATCTCATGTTAGTACAAATAAGCAATAATCAAGCCAGAACCTGCTAGGACCTGATTTGGGTAAATCAACAAAACACACAAGCAAAGGGTTTTTTAAATATGCAGTTGCATTTTCAATCTTCGCTTAAGTGCTGAGTGAAGAGACTTTAGTCGCCTTGAAAACAGCAAGAGCCATTCAGACAAGAAAGTAAATGAGGGGAGCTTATAGTAACTTTTACACACACACACACACACACACACACACACACACACACACACAGAGAGAGAAATCGGGCCAATCTAGAGTAATCAGTTAACATAATGCATGTCTTTGAACTGTGGCAGGAAACCGGAGCACCCGTTAGTAAACCCACGTGGACATAGGGAGGACATGCAGACTACACACAGAAAGGACCCTGGCCATTTCACCTGGGGATCAAACCCAGGACCTTCTTGCTACCGACCGAGCCACCGTGCCACCCAAGGAGTATTACAGAAACTAAGAAAGGAAGAAGGTAAGGGGAACTACAAGATGAAAAAGGTGAATTAAGGAAACCAGCTGAACTGAAACAAATAGGCAAGAATGGAAGTGAGAGTTCCTGACAGTAGGCAATCTGCACCGCGCCCAGCCGTCTGGTTTCTCTTCATGACTAGTGTGATCATGCCGTGACTGGCTGCAGTACGAGTGTGTATACATGCACTTAATAATCCCATAATGATGGGATTTCTGTAGTTATGCGATTATTCAAGTGGTCACGCTGATGCTTACAACAGTAATTGGCTATCGAACACTTTATGAAGATTCTGAAGCGCAGTCTGTAAACAAGAAAATGAATAAATTGATTATTTAACACTAAAGTTTGAAGTTTGTGATTATTGGCTGGTTGCAAAGCGGAAATCCCATTATTGCCCGAGTTGAATCGAGTAAACCCAGAGGTCTAACATTATCTGATAACTCAAGCACACATATACTCGTTGATCGGATTATTGGCAACATCTGATTTTCTGCAATTATTAAGTACGTATAAACGCACTCCGCGTCAGCTGCCCCATGCCCATCTCTTATATGTGCATCAGAGAAGCCGAAAAGCAGTGCATTGCAAAATGAGTACTTTTATTCTAAGGCATATGAAGGGGCTGTGTCAGCATGGCCAAAATGCCAAAAAAGCCACAATGTCAGTACAACCACGAAATCTGCTGAGCTGTCTGAGCACATCTTTAAAGTATCACAATGACGAAAGCATGACCGAGTGTGTTTCGTTTTGCACAGACCAGCAGGGGACTGGGGAGAGGTGACAATCACGCTCCGGCACAGGTCAAGACAACCAGGCTCTTTGTGAGTATGCCCTGAGACAATGGGAAGGTGAATAAGGGGAAAGGCAAGATGAGCAATGTGAACTTTGAGGAGGAGAGGTGAATAATGAAAACCAGAAGGGTTATAAGGTGAACAGGGTGAACTATGAGGATGAGAAGGTCAATAAAGGGAACTAGGCACCCAGGAAGGCGATTAAGAGGAAATAAGACGACAAGAGGGTGAATATGGGGAAATAGGACGTAGAGAATGAACAAGAGGAACTTAAGATGTTGAGAAGCCATGTAAGGACAACCAGGAGGGTGAGAAGGTGAATAAAAGAACAAGGGCATGAAGGAGGTGAAAAAGGAGAACCAGTTCAATGAGAAACAAATACGACTACAAGGTAGGTAAGGAGAACTAGGTGCATGAGGAACTAACAGGACAAGAAGGTAATTAAGGGTGGTAACAGGAGACATAACCAAGAATCACAAAACGAAGGCCTACATTCATATTTAAAAACGTCATGGACCATATAACCAATGTGGAAGCCAAAAGGGTTGTTCACACAGTCCGCAGTGCATTGTAGATCGTTTGAAGCGAGATCCAGCTGAAACCAGATGCAGATCTGTGTTATGTACAATTCGAGAGCGCTGATGAGTTTCCTGATTTATTCGAGCAATTTTGTAGCCTCCCAGATGTGCGTTGTTCTCCCTCTCTCTCTCAAAACCTCAGGCGTGAGAGGGGCCCACGAGGTCCTGATCGGGTTTAAATCAGAGGGAAGAGGGGCCGAGCCGTCCCTGAAACGCTTAGCGGCATGCAATGGAGCATCACCCTGCATAAATTTCCCAGACTGGAGAAACTGTCTTCTGATGCTCAAAATGGGAGCGACTTGGAAGTTTTCTGCATTCCGAAAAGGGTCAGAATAGCTCATTCAAGCAGCCCACACCCATGTTCCTCTCCTTTATCCCTCTCGTAGTGTGAGGTGGACTTTCTGACCTTGTAGTTATTGGTATTGTCATTTCACATCCATCAGCCCCCCTTAGTCCCCGGTTCAAATCCAGGTGATACAAGAACGTGAAACTTTTGGCTCTAATGAAAACACTAACAAGGAACTTGATAATTAAACCATGTCTTATCTGTGCATGACCCAGTCAGGGTCAGACCAGGACTCGAACCCTGGTCTCTGGAGCTATGACGCCTCGGCGTTCTTAGATTGAATATTTCAATATTCTATCGCATTTTATCACACATTCACGCTCTAATCATGAACTGCAATTACTGAACATGTTTTAAGAACCACTGGACACTGGATATTAAACGTTAACAACTTTTATCATGTTTTAAGCGTTTTTGACTTATTTCAGCGCACAAAACTTATAAACTGGAGGGGTTTTTTTTTTGTTTTTTTTTAAATACCTGCTTGCAGTAACGTGCAGTAGCTGCAGCCGATCAGCAGAGGGCAGCACATACAGGCTTTACGGCAGCAACCGAACTGCAGGTTCAGCAAACGTTCTTAAATCTTTTAATTTATTTAGAAATACAGCCATTACGGGTTTGAGGATGAGTCAGATTATTTATGTTAGTTGTTTAACAGTTGATCAGCTTTAAATTTTGCTTAAAAAAATCGTTATTAGACTAAAGTTGCTCTGATTCACCTAGAAATGGTTCGTGCTCTTACATTTACAGCATGTAGCAGACGCTCTTCCCCAGAGCGACTACAAGTTAAACAGTCTTACAGTCCAAGCAACTGTGGGTTAAGGGCCTTGCTCAAGGACCCAACTGTGGCAGCTTGGCAGAGATGGGATTTGAACCCTGGACCTTCTGGCCCATAGTCCAATACCTTACCCGCTAAGCTACCACAGTCTTACACAACTTTTGCATGAACAAATCCCTTCAAACTTACTTACACTACACGGACAAACATATTGGGACACTTCCACATTCCGCCTACAGCTTTTATGATGTCCCATTCTAAATCCATAGGCATTCATACGGATTTGGTCCCCCTTTGCAGCGCTAATAGCTTCCACTCTTCTGGGACCTACAAGATCTTGAACTGCGTCTGTGAGGACTCATCCAGAAGTGCATTCACGAGGTCAGACACTGATGTTGGCATGAGAGTGCGTGGCTCACGCTCTCACCAAACTCACCCAACCGTTAGATCGACTCATTCTTTCACTACTGTTTGTACAGGCAGACTGCATGGCTAGGTGCTCAATGTTACACAAACAAATTCAGTGATTATGTGGTGTGTCCCAATACTTTTGGCCACCATTGCAAGTGACCTCAGACACTGCCGAGACTCGTACATGAATCTCTGCGAAGGGCTAACAGCGTTTAGAAAACTTCCGAACAGGCCTTGGAGAGCTTTTAGATTAGACACAAATTAGCTTTTAGAGACACAAAGCTCTGACATCAACGAACACACACACACACACACACACACACACACACACACACAGCTGAAGACTTATTTAATCTCCAAGGCCATCAGACAAAACCACACACACAGAAAAAAGGAAGCTGAGTCAATTCTTTCCTCCAAGTCCTTATATAGTTCTTTTTAATTTCTTTTTCTTTTTTTTTCTCCTCTAACGCGATACATCTACATAAATCAACGTTAATCGAGGCCTCGCAATACAGAGTACTTGGCCAAGAAAAGAAAAACACTTTTTGTAATCGGCTATCAAGAAATAAAAACCCTAAGAGACATTGTTATTATTATTTGTATGCTCTGTGAGATGTTTGGAATCAGTAACAGGGGTGAGAAGTGAAGTCCTCCTGAGACCAATCAGCTCTAAATTCTCACACACTCACACAGATCAATCCAACTCCAGAAACATCCGAGCGCCAGCCTTCAGAGAATGGAACTACAGTGGTGCTTGAAAGTTTGTGAACCCTTTAGAACCCTTTGTCTGATGAGCGTCAACAACTTTTTTTCTGAGCTCCTCAGAAATCTCCTTTGTTCGTACCATGATACACTTCCAAAAACATGTGTTATGAAGAGCAGACTGTGATAGATCCCTGTTCTTTAAATAAAACAGGGTGCCCACTCACACCTGATTGGCATCCCATTGACTGAAAACACCTGACTCTAATTTCACCTTCCAATTAACTGCTAATCCTAGAGGGTCACATACTTTTGGCACCCACTAATATGTAATATTGGATCATTTTCCTCAATAAATAAATGACCAAGTATAATATTTTTGTCTCATTTGTGTAACTGGGTTCTCTTTATCTACTTTTAGTACTTGTGTGAAAATCTGATGATGTTTTAGGTCATATTTATGCAGAAATATAGAAAATTCTAAAGGGTTCACAAACTTTCAAGCACCGCTGTATATTTTTCTGTTTTTAAATTATGGAAGCATTTCAGAGTAACGCTGCACGTCGTCATGAGTCATAAGACTGACATAAGCATGCGGAGGTTTGAGTCTATCGTAAATCGGTGCTGCTCTTAGACTCAGGATGTGAGAGTATGACAGGAGATCGGTGATACTCTGTATACAAGTGACATTGTGAAGTAAGAGCAATTATAGCACTCGTATGATCACCTTATGACACCATGTGACCATTAATTAGCATCGATTAGAGCTGAGGTTTCTGACGGGTTGAAAGGTGACGAGAGACGCCGTACAATGGTGAACAGATGTGTCACATTACGGCATGTTATGACATGGTGACATGACATAACCTGGCTTAAGTGTTATAACCGCTCTGCCCTCACCAGAAACATAACACACAATTAACCATAAAAGTCCATCATGAATTCCATATTAATATCAAGCCTATGACAGCTTCATAAAGCATCTGTTACCTTTATTACACAAACTGATAAACATGTGACATAAGCTGTTATAACAGTGCTATAAAATTTCATAATCCTTTAAGAAATCGTTGCACCTTTGCCGTAGCGTTGTAGCGCTTGTCATGAAGTCATAACGTGTTAATAACAGTCATATGTTCCATAAAAGGTTAAGAACTTGATCATGTCATGTTAATGACAAGCCTATGCCTGCAGCATAACGCAGTTGTAAGGACATTTACAATGCAAGCTGCTAAAGATGCAAAACTACCTGTTATAACAGTGTTATAAGAACTCATAACTCTTTAGGAACTCATAGAACCTACTCCATTACCTTGTGAAACCTGTCTTGAAGTTATGTTTATGACAACTGTCATAGCATGGGACAAATGTTATAACCACTTGTCCTTACAATAAATACCATTCATCCCGTTATGTCATGTTAATACCAAGTCTGTGGCAGCTTTATAAAGCATTTCAAAATTTATAACACACTATGCTATTGATGTGACATAAGCTGTTATAACAGTGTTACAAAAATGCATAACTCTATAGGAAACATAGCACCTACCATTTCATATCATACAGTTATAACACGTTTATGACAACCGTCACAGCATGGGACAAGTGTTATTACCACTTAGAGTATACAATAACACTGACATGACAAGCTATTAATCCTATCACGTCATGTTAATCCCAAGCCTATGACAGCTTCATAACGCATTTATAACCTTTATAACACACACTGCTAAGAATGTGACATAACACTGTCATAACACTGTTATAACAGTGCTTTAAGAAATCATAGCACCTATGTTGTAACCTTGTTAGCACTAGTCATGAAGTTAAAACGTTTATAAACTGTCACAGCAAGTGTTATAACCACATTAATTTCAAATATTACGCATATTATGGACTGCATTACACCTTGCTTATGCTTCATAAAATATGTAATGACATTTGTAATAATTTGCAAAAAAAGTGCCATAAGGTTGTTATAACTGTAAATGTGATTTCTTTTTTGGCTTCACGACTGACGGTATAAGAAGTTATAAGAATTCATGACCCTTTCAAGAGATCACAGCACCTGTGTTGTTACCTTAAAGCAGTCGTAAGGAAGTTATAATGTTTACAAGTCACAAGTCCTGATAAGAGGTTAAGAACTCTGATGTCAGGTTAAAATCAAGCCTATGGCAGTGTCACAAAGCATTTATAAACTTGGATGTTAAAAAATGTGACATAAGCTGTTATAACACTGTAATGTTACCATTAGTGTTTGTACAAAAGATGTTACAAGACTGATGTGTCATTCGAATCGATAATCCTTTAAGAGGTCATAAGACTAACCTTACCTTATGACACTTATAATCTTTATAACAACCAGCAATACATGCGACAAAGTGTTATAACCACTCTGACCTTAACCCAAAGTTTACTTGTACACAATTTGTACCATTTCATGTTAATGTCAACCCTATGGCAGTTATAACACACGATGTCAGAACCTTAAAACACTTGAAATTCAATTATAACAGGTTTATGACAACTGTCATGACATCGGAGGAGTGACACAATGTCTCTTGCCTTAACAGAAGTTATATGCACACATTTATAATGATATCGGTATATCTCATTTAGAATAACATTTATAATACCAGCTGTTAAAGGTGTTACGTAAGCTCTTATAACAGTATCCGTGTCATGTTACCTTTATGACTGTTGTTATGACATGACATTACACCCCTTCATCACCTTATGATACTCCTCATTAAAGTTTAACCTGACAACTGTTATGACCACTCTGACCATAACAGAAGGATTTCTTACTCGGTTTCCTACAATATGCTCTAAATTTTATTATGTCAGTTACTGTCAAGCCTATGAAGCTTTATGATGCATTTATGATAACATTTATGGTATTAGCTTTTATATACCGTTTTAACAGTGTCATGTTACCATCTCCAGCTTCATGATGTGTCAGAATTTATAACTTGAAGATCATACCCCCTACATCACCGCCTTATAACACAGTTATGACCTGCTTATGACAACCGTTATAGCCGCTATGATCTTGACAGATTTGTCACTTATACACAACTTCCATCATATGGCGTTCGTTTTATTAGGTCAAGTCATGGTCAAGTTATGGTCAAGTCTATGGCAGCCTCAAAGCAGCTATGACATTTATTAGCTTTCAAAGACGTTATAATGCACGTATGCACCAAGGTCAGCACCTTATGACACCTGACATGAAGTTTTAATATGTTATGTTAACAATACAGCCATCTTAACACATGACAAGTGTTACAACTAGTCTGGCCTCACAGGAAACTTTACGTACAATTTCTCATCGTGTCATTTTAATGTCAAGCTTATGGCAGCTTTATGATGCACTGATGATGACATTTTATAGAATTACCTTTTAAACGTGACATAAGCTGTTAAAACAGTGTCATGTTACTGTCTCTAGCTTTATGACGTGTCAGAACTCATAATCCCTACGTCATATAAATCCCTTATAACTCGGTTATGACCTGTTTATGACAACTGTTATAACTGCTCTGATCTTAACAAAACTGTTACTTAAACACAATTTCTCATCATATGGCAATCTTTTTATTAGGTCATGTTATAACCAGGCCTATGGCAGCTTCATAAAGCGTTTATAATGACATTTATCAGCTTTTAAAGATGTTATAATGCGTGTATGCACCAAGGTCAGCACCTTATGACACCTGACATGAGTTATGTTAATGATACAGCCATCTCAACACGGGATCTTAACAGGAATCTTTACTTACACACAATTTCTCATCATGTCATGTTAATGTCAAGCTTATGGCAGCTTCATGAGCACTTATAACATCGTCTGTAGGATTTCGTACAGGTTTTATACGGTTAAAACTAAAGAAATACAGCTTGTTAAATCTCAGACCCGACAGCGTTAAGAACACGCCATGTCAGCCTTACGACGCAGGATTCACGCGAAGCCTCACCCATTTCCCAACTTGCAGTTTGTTTATCACAAATAATGAGTCCTTTGGGCCAAACCCAAACAGAACGAACTGGCAAGCACACACACAGTATGGCATTTCCGCTAAGCTACGAAGTCTCGTTTAATAAAAAAAGGCGCTGAATTACGTCATCCGTTAATCTTAAATGTACAAAATGGATTCGAAGCATGATGGACACCCCTCCTAGTGGGGGTTATATACTGCGTTTAGAATACTCGTCCCTTATCGGTTCATCTTTATCCACCCCCGCCACCCCCAACCCCCAACCCCCTCCCCGGAACACGATCGAGATTTAGTCGTCGTTAAATAAATAAAATCAATCATCTATTCGGAATCGGCTAGGCCGCGGTGACGGTGCTGCGCCGCGAGAGGAGGAAGATAAAGGAGGAAGAATGGTTTTGTTTATATTTTTTTTTTCGTTTTGTTTGTTGTCATTTCAGTTACGTTCTCTCCAGCAGAGATGTGAAGATGAGCCGGGAAAAGAGAGACAGAGAGAGAGAGAGAGACAGAATGAGAATGAGAATGAGAGAGAGAGAGAGAGAGAGAGACAGAGAGAGAGAGAGAGAGAGAGAGAGAGAGAGAGAGAGAGAGAGAGAGAGAGAGAGACTACGCCTGAGCGTTGGTGCCATTCTTGTCGGCGTTGATGGAGTTGGCCGTCGAGTCCTTTCGCGGCGGCATTCGTTCGTTTATCCGATCCAAACCGCGAGCCTCCTCGAAGCTCTGGATCTTGTGCTGAGGGTTGAAACCTTGAATGGCTGAGAGAGAGAGAGAGAGAGAGAGAGAGGGGGATCAGAACTTGGCTTTCGGAGACGTTCTGATCTCTGTTAGGTGTTCTAAAGCACTGCTCTGTGCACATGCTCGGATTAAAATGAGAACACAGACTTACTTGACGATCGGAGGTTGCGTTAGCGTGTTCAGCATTAACGAGAAAGAAAAAAAACAACGCTTAATCAAAGCTAACGACAAACAACATAACGACGACACAAATCAGGACACAGTCTGACTGCACTACCAAACAGATCTATTCACACCAAGTACGATTTTTACGTAAGAAAATGCGTTTCTTGCCTAAACGCTGAAAACTCCCTGCTTTTGCTTTCTTTAATTTCTCTTCTCTTAATGTGTTGAAGATTTCGCTGTCTGTCTTTCTCACATCGTCAACTTCCATCCAGTCCCTGTGAGCTTTATCTCCATCATTCTCCAGCCTTTCAGTTCTATTCCACCAGATCTATGCTTTAATATCCATGTTTTTAGAGGCAGCCTGTTGCTCGTCCTGTAAGCTCTCCATGAGCTGTTCTGCCCGGCGACCGAGCTCTGATTGGTCAACCTGATTTTAATAACGCAGAAATTAGAACAGGCTCCGATTAGTCCGTCAGTTTCGGACTCGGTGTGAAGTGCTAATGTACGCGTGTTCTCTCAAAACTCCACATGGGTTTTTTCCGCCTGTAAAAATCTTACTCTGAAAAGGACAGTCAAGACAGATTTCTTTCTATAGCGCTTTTTACAAATGGAGCATTGTATCAAAGCAGTTTTAACAATTTAGATTATCTACTAATATCTAGGGCCAATCCCAAACTGAGGAAGCTGCTTCCTGCTGCTATAACAACTCAATTGGCCTCGGGATTAATAAAGTTCTCATTTACAGTTCATAGTTTGAATAAGATTTTCAAACTTATTTCTGTCCCTTTTTATTCCTCAGTTCCGTTGTGGAAGCAGGATTATTATCTGAGCCCCTCAAGGTCTCTTCCTTAGACTGTTCTTAAGACGCTTTGAACAGGAATTCATTAAGTGTGTTCTTGCAGCCCTAGAAGAAGAAATAAGACTGTTTGAAGTTCCTCTTTGCGCCCTTTTCATTTCCTTTAGTGAAAAAGCGCCGAGCCCCTGAGCCGCATCCGACTCAGCATGAGGTGTCAGACCACAAGTATTGACAGTCATTAAACCTCACAGGGGGGCAAAGATGTCGACTTTCTAAACGCAGAGGAGTTAAAGAAGCGAAAAACTACGCGTTCGTGCAGGCTTTGATACGCTTGTTTGGTAACGATGCACTACATTTTGCATATCAAGTTCCTTAATGCTGAGGACACACACACACACACACACACAGATAAACCGTTACGATATTAAGTCCTACTGAAATTCACTAAACCCTCAGTATTCTATAACTCCGTTTTGGTAGTGCACTCAACAACACACACACACACACACACACACACACGACGTGCACCAACGTTCACTCACTAATCACGGAGATGACGAGCGATGGTGATTTTTCTCTTTAACTCTACATACCTGATTAAACCTGGACAGAGTGGCTGCTGGGAAACGTAGTGCAGCTCGGACGTTCAACAGGCTTTAAAAAGAAACCCATTTCGACACAGCTATGGAATTTTGAGCCGAATGCTTCTTCACACAAAATAATACAATCCACAAGGAAGATATGAGAAAAAACATTGGACTACATGTTACAAAATAAAATTTTTAAATTACATTTGCTTACTTTATTTCTCGTAGCTGTTATCGAATCCTCTGTTTGGTTTGAATTTTTCCCGTCTGTGCTTATATACTCATTAACCCCCCCAAAAAAATAAATAAATAAAAAAAGTCCTCGAGTGTGTCGAACAATCTATCACCAACGGCTACACTACCCAAAAGTGGCCCCTGAGAGCCTTTTTATAGGGCAGGGCTATAGGGGAAGCACTTTTTACACCCTTGTGGCCACTAATCAGAGCTACACATACATATATATCTCTGCCTGAGACTGAACTGCACGCCGATTTTTTGCTGGAGTTCCACATTTCCAACTTGATTTTTAATATTTCTGCTTGTGGATTGTATTATTTTGCATCTGTGTGACACCCAACCAGGCCAAAAGTGAGCGTTGGGATTCGAACCCGGGTCTGTCAAGTTAAGAACAGCACGGTATGTGGACGCATTTGGTTACCATTTATAAAGAAGGCGTGTTCGCATTTGTGGATGTGTAACAGGGAACAGAAACATAACATATAAACAGACACTGAAGACACACACAGACATGACACACACACACACACACACACACACACACACACGTTGCATACCTCGGGCCTCGGCTGCTTCTACGGTGGCTGTGTAAGCGTGAGTAGCAGTGACATGCCCAAAACGAACGGAGAGAGAGTGAGTCACGTTATCAATGCAAAACACAGAATCAGAGAAATCAAAAAGACGAGCATCAGAAATACAGCCGCATCCCATCAGAACCATTAGAACATCACAGCATTCCCATTAGAACATCACAATCGACACAGCACAGCAGCTCTGGTTTGTTTCTGTGGAAAAGAGCGCTCATTAAACCTTACAGTTATAACCACTGCATAACCACCAGGCTGTGATACAGTATCGCTTTGTTCCTTCAGAAATCGAGACTCGTCTTGATCAAATGCACCGAGAACCTGCCGTCTGATTGGCTGATCAGATACAACGAGCCGTTTCAACAAAGTGCTCACTGAAGATCTGAGCTGCCTGAACGACAGAGGTCGGATAAATAAAAAGACTTTGCGCCAAGATCAGATGAAAGATTTCAGAGCAGTGCGTGCGGTCATTCCATCAGAAACAAACCTGATCTGATCGGTGGGAGCCGCGGTTCGTTAATTAATGTGAGGATAAGAGGACGTTAATGAGGAATCAGTGAGAGAGAAGCAGGACCTCAGGATGAGCTGTTACACAGGAGTGAGGAGAAACGTCTGAGTGCGTCAACAAGAACCGGATCTGTTTATTCACAGTTAGTGCAACTAATCGAGACACACCTCGCCTGAGGCAACCGTGGGGTCTAATCCCCATCACGTGACCAACCGTGGGGTCTAATCCCCATCAGGTGATCTACTATGAGGTTTAATCCGATCAGGTGATCTACCATGCGGTCTAATTCCAATCAGGTGATCTACCATGGGGTCTAATCGCGAGGAGGTGATCTACTATGAGGTTTAATCCGAACAGGTGATCTATCATAGGGTCTAATCCCAATCAGGTGATCTACCATGCGGTCTAATTCCAATCAGGTGATCTACCATGGGGTCTAATCGCGATGAGGTGATCTACTATGAGGTTTAATCCGAACAGGTGATCTATCATAGGGTCTAATCCCAATCAGGTGATCTACCATGCGGTCTAATCCCAATCAGGTGATCTACCATGCGGTCTAATCCCAATCAGGTGATCTACCATGGGGTCTAATCGCGATGAGGTGATCTATGAGGTTTAATAACATCAGATGATCTACTATGGGGTTTAATCCCAATCAGGTGATCTACCATGGAATTTAATCCAAATCAGGTGAGCTAGAAGTCATGTGATGCTGATCAAGGGGTCTAATTATGATCTGGTGATCCTCTCGTCATGACACTAACCAAGACATCTAATCCCAATCAGGTGATCATCTCATGTCATATGACTCTGACGAAGTGTTTTAATCCAGATGAGGTGATACTGGATCCCAACCAAGGGGTCTAACAGCCAACGGGTGATCGGACACATCCGTGTCGCGATCAGGCAATCACGTTAGGGCAGTGATCAGATGATCCACTCACATCATGTGGCGCCGACCAAGGGGTATAACCATGATTAGTTGATCTTCGCGTGTGATGTGCCACTGATCACATCTAATCAGATGATCTGCTCACGTCAATGCTCATGCTTCTAAATCCTGTAGAAGTGATCCATTTGTGTCACGTGACCCTGGCCAAGGGATTCAAACCCAATCAGGGGATCTGTTCACATCACGTGACACCGACCAAGGGGTCTATTCCCGATCAGCTGATCTGTTTGCATGACGTAACACCAACCGGATGGTTTAATTGCAATCACGTGATCTGTTAACATCATGTGACCAAGTGGTCTAAACTCGATCAGGTGATCCACTCATGGCATGGCATCGGATCCAATCCAGATCGCCTGATCCGGTCGCGTCACTTCTTTTCATTTGGTGCCCAACTTTAGCACAGGACTGTAGAGCAGGGGCTTCTGCTGTCAGACCAGTGAGGGTGCAGGTACGAATGGGAACACGAAGAGTGACTCTGGCAGAAGGTGAATAATTAACGCCGTTTGGCGAGTGAGGGAGTAAATAAATAAGTCCGCTCTTGTTCTTATCGCACTCAGACCGGTGCTGATGCACCAGCTACCATGCTCATGCTAAACTGGGTCAGATGGCATCACAGCCACTAAACCACAGGGGAGAGGGGGGTGGAGGAGGGTGGATGTGGGGTACTCAGCGCCTCTGCAGGGCCAGGAGTGTGTGAGATTCAGTACAACACTCTGATATGGAGACGAGTGTGTGTGGATTTAAATACGCAGGATGGACTTCAGAGGAACGTGAAGAGAGAACAGGAAGGGGTAAAGGTTCGAGAGCAGAAGATCAGGACCTCAGGGCTGGTGCGCAGTTCTAACAGGATATCAGGATTAATAAAGCTCAGGACCTTCCTGCTGAATAAACTAATCAATAAGGGAAATCAGAACACTATCATGAATTAGATTGAAACTCAAATAACATATAAAATTATACTAATTCTAATCTAAGTAAGCAGGAGCCTCTGAGCTACTAAACTACAAACTAAACTCAGGAATCTAGGGTTAGATAAAGTCATTTTATATTCTTTAGTTCAGATACAGAACATTTAATCAGTTTTGACAGATTAAGACATCTTTGCTTTAAAAACTAAACGAAAAATAATGAATATATATATATATATATATATATATATATAAATAAATAATAATATAATATGAATATACTTATTATAAGACTTCTTTCCTGGAAAACAAAATTATATATATATATATAAAAAGATTGCGTGCCAACCTAGTAGACAGAGAAAGAAAGACCCTAAGATGTGATGCAGAGAGCAGGTGGATGGGAGGGTGAGCAGGAGTGTGAGTGTGTGTGTGTGTGTGTGTGTCTTACCGCTCTGCAGGGTCTGTCTACCTCCAGACAGGACACCGAGTGGCAGTGTCCCAGTGGGGGTCAAACCCTTCAGCTGTAACACACTCTCATTCTCCTCTCTAACACACAAACACACACAGGTTACATGTAAATGTCACAATGAAACCTAACCTGCTTTTAATGGTGTGTGTATTCCTGGAGTGTGTGTGTGTGTGTGTGTGTGTGTGTGTGTGTGTATATATATATATATAAATAAACACACAGCGGGGCAAAAAAGTATTTAGTCAGCCACTGATTGTGCAAGTTCTCCTACTTAGAAAGATGAGAGAGGTCTGTAATTTTCATCATAGCTACACTTCAACTATGAGAGACAAAGTGAAGAAAAAAATCCAGGAAATCACATTGTAGGATTTTTAAAGAATTTAATTGTAAATTATGGTGAAAAATAAGTATTTGGTCAATAACAAAAGCTCAATTCAATACTTTGTAACATAACCTTTGTCGGCAGTGACAGAGGTCAAACATTTCCTGTAAGTCTTCACCAGGTTGGCACACACTGTAGCTGGTATTTTGGCCCATTCCTCCATGCAGATCTCCTCTAGAGCAGTGATGTTTTGGGGCAACACGGACTTTCAACTCCCTCCACACATTTTCTATGGGGCTGAGGTCTGGAGACTGGCTAGGCCACTCCAGGACCTTGAAATGCTTTTTACGGAGCCAACTCCTTCGTGCCTATTACGCGAGTGGTGTGTGTTTGGGATCATGTCATGCGGAAGCCCCAGCCACTCTATCTTCAATGCTCTCACTGATGGAAGGAGGTTTTTTTTGGTTTGGGGTTTTGGTCTTAACAAATCTCACCATACCATGGCACCGTTCATTCTTCCTTACAACGGATCAGTCGTCCTGTCCCATATGCCAGAAAAAACAGCCCCAACCCCAAAGCATGATGTTTCCACCCGACCATTGCTTCACAGTAGGTATTATGGCGCAATCTAAGACAGTCTTCTTCCTCCAAACCACGGCGATGTGAGGTTTTACCAAACAGGTCTATTTTGGGGTTTCATAGACCCATGATATTTCCCAATCCCTCTCTGGATCATCTCATATGCTCTCTGGCCAAACTTCAGGACAGGCCTGGGCAGGTTACTGGCTTAAGCAGGGGGGCACGCCTGGGCAATGCAGGATCTGAGTCCCTATCGGTGTTGTAGTGTGTTAATGATTGGTCGCCTTTGTTACTTTGGTACTAGCTCTCTTGCAGGTCCTTCATCAGGTCCCCTCCCTTGTAGTTCTGGGATTTTTGCTCACCGTTCTTCATGATTTCATTTTGACCCCAACAGGAGAGATTCTTGTGTGGAGGCCCAGATCGAGGGAGATTTTATCAATGGTATTGTATGGCTTCCCATTTTTCTTACAGTTGCTCCCACGATGATTTATTACACCAACCTGTTGCTATTTGTAGATTCAATCTTCCCAGCGGCGCGGTCTACAAATTTTATTCTGTGTTTTCCGACAGCTATTTGGTCTGGCCGATGGTGAGTTTGGAGTCTGATGTTTGAGACTGTGGTGGACAGGTGTCTTTATACAGAGATAACGAGGGCAAACAGTGCCATTTTAATAACCAGGTAAACGAGTGGAGGACAGAAGAGCTTCATTAAAGAAGAAAAGTTACAGGTCGGTTGAGAGGAATTGGGTGAGAGCCAAAAAAATCTTGCGGTTTGTGCGGTGACCAAATTTAACTTATTTTCCACCATGTTTACAATTTAAATCTTTAAAATCCTTACAATGTGATTCTGATTTTTTTTTTCTTCTAATTTTGAGTGAGTGTAAGCTGTGATGTGGAAAAAAATTACAGGACCATCTCTTCTTTCTAAGTAGAAGAACTTGTCAGTGGCTGACTAAATACACACACGGGTTCTGAAAGTTTTTGTGAACCCCCTTTAGCATTTTCTAGATGTTAATAAATATGACCTAAAAATAATCAGAGTTTTCAACACCAGTCCTAAAGTATAGATAAAGAGAACCCAGTTAAACAAATGCGACAAAACATATTATACTTTGGATTTATTTATTGAGGAAAATGATTACGATATTACATATTAGTGAATGGCAAAAGTATGTGACCTCTAGATTAGCATCATTTGAAGGCGTGGAAATTAGAGTCAGGTTGTTTTCATTGACCAATGGGTGGGATAGGATGCCAATCAGGTGGTGACATGGGGCACCCTGTTTTATTTAAAGAACAGGGATCTATCAAAGTCTGCTCTTCACCAACACAGTTTGTGGAAGTGGTACATGGTACGAACAAAGGAGATTTTGAGGAGTCATAAAAGAGCTTGTTGATGCTCTCGAATGGACCAAAAAAAATTACCACACAAAAAGGAAAAAAATTACAAAAAACCATCTCTAAAGAGTTTGGACTCCACCAATCCACAGTTCAGACAGATTGTGTACAAATGGAGGAAAATTCCAAGAACTGTTGTTTACCCTCCCCAGAGTGGTCGTCCAACAAAATCACTCCAAGAGCAAGGCGTGTAATAGTTTGGCAATGTCACAAAGGACCCCAGGGTAACCTTATAAGCAAATGAAGGCCTCTCTCACATTGGCTACGATGTTCATGAGTCCACCATCAGAAAGAAACACTGAAAACAATGGTGTGATGGCAGGGTTTGCAAGGAGAAAGCCATGCTCTCCAAAAAAGAACATTGTGACTTGTCTTGCCAGTTTTGCTAAAGTCGTGGCGAGCCAGAAGGCTATGGAAGAATGTTTGTGGATGGATGCGGACCAACATAGAACTTTTGGTTTAAAAGCAAAGGCTAGTTTGGAGAAAGGAAAAACAACCTGCATTCCGGCATAAGAACCTTATCCCATCTGTGAAACATGGTGGTTGGTAGGAATAAGGGTGTTTGGCCTCCTGTTTGCTGCATCTGGGCAGCCACGGCTTGCCATCATTGATTGGAAACAATGCATTCTGAATTATATCAGAGAATTCTAAAGGAAAATATCAGGACATCTGTCCATGAACTGAATCTCAAGAGAAGGTGGGTCATGCAGCAAGACAGCGACCCTAAGCACACAAGCCGTTCTACCAAAGAATGGTTACAGAAGAATAAAGTTCATGTTTTGGAATGGCCAAGCCAAAGTCCTGACCTTAATCCAATGGAAATGCTGTGGAAGGACCTGAAGTGAGCAGCTAATGTGAGGAAACCCACCAACATCCCAGAGCTGAAGCTGTTCTGTACGGAGGAATGGGCTAAAGTTCCTCCAAGCCGGTGTGCAGGACTGATCAACAGTTACAGGAAACGTTTAGCTGCAGTTATTGCTGCACAGGGGGGTCACAGCAGATACTGAAAGCAAAGGGTCACATACTTTTGCCACTCACTAATATGTGATATTGGATCATTTTCCTCAATAAATAAATGACCATAATATTTGTGTCTCATTTGTGTAACTTGGTTCTCTTTATCTACTTTTAGGACTCGTGTGAAAATCTGATGACGTGTTAGGTCATATTTATGCAGAAATATAGAGAATTCTAAAGGGTTCACAAACTTTCAAGCACCACTGTAGAGATTTTATATTTATGAAGTGTGTGTGTGTGTGTTTACCTAAGTATGGAGAAAACTCGGGCCATTTTGCCAATGGCACGGATCTTATTTCTGATCACCTCTTTACGAACAGCTGGTGCACCACCTGACACACACACACACACACACACACACACACACACACACACACACACACACAGTTAGTTTCACATGGCTGTACCCTTTTGATCTGACCCTCTTGTCCTTCCCTAACAGGCCATAACTCCACTCCGTAGCCACGCTCGGCTTGGGGTTAGGACTGTATGACCGGACCACGACAGGGCAGGTCCATGCTCAGCAGGGGGCGCTGTGTGCACTGTGTGGTGTAACACGCTGTTCCTGTTCCCAATATTAAACATTTCAGCTGAAGAAATAAATCAAAATTCAAATGTGGAAACAGAGGAGCAGGAAGAGAGTCCTGGAAACTACAAAGCTCAGAAAGAAATCAGATACCTCAGAGTTAACTAACGTTTAACTCCACTGATCATTAGTAGTAGTAATAACAACAACAACAACAACAACAAAAACAACAATTTAAAAACAAAAAATGAAGGTATAACAATAAAATCAACCATAAGTATACTCGGAAACTAATAAAAAAAATAATTTTTTAAAAAGGAAACTGTAACACAATCGACAGTATAATACGAATAGAAATAGCTGTAATAAACACAGGACCAAAAAAAATATATATATATTAATTCAAAAATAATATTAATAAAATAGTAAGTTCTTGAAACAATGACAAATGTAATAACAAATATACTAAAATAGAATTATAAAATAAATGAATACAAAATGCTACAAAATAAAAAATTAATAGTATCTATTAAAAAAATAATATACTACAAATAAAAACATTAAAAATAATAATTTAAATTAAAAACACTAAATATTAATATAAAATAATAATAGCAAAAAAACTAATAATAGTACCAAATAAAAGAATAAGATAATACAAATAAACATTAAAAATAATTAAAAGTAATACAAAATATTAACAAAATATATAATAGTAAAAACATTATCAATTAAACAAATAATACAAATAAACAAGAAAAAAATCATGATTTAAAAGTAACACCAATTATGATCATAATAAAAAAAGATTACAACACTAAAAATAAGGTTTTAAAAAATTATAATACGAATAATAAAAAAATATGACTGATGACAGTATTAATAAGAATAGCAAACAAGGACAAAAATACTAATGAAAAGTAAAACAAAAACAATATAAAAACTAATAAAAACAACAATCAACAAAATTTTAAACAACAATAAAAGTATTAATAATAAATAAACTTAGTAGTATAATAGCAATAATAAAAACAACAAAAATAATCGTAATTCTAAATATAATAAAAAATAATGAGATAAATAGCATAATACAAATCACAATTATGAAAAACATTGAACATTTTTATTAAACAATAAATTTTTTAAATTTTTAAATAATAAAAGTATTCACAATAAATAGGCTCAAAACAGTTTAACAGTAACAATAAACACTTTAAAAACAATAAAAAAGAGAACAAAAACAGAATAAATTAATAAAATAGCATAATACAAATAATCATAATTAAAAAATAACATTATTGATAATATTATTTTTTATTATATGATAAGAATTTAAAAAAATAAAAGTATCATAAATAAACTTGGAGGATAACAGCAATAATAAAACTAACAATAAAAATTGTAACTTTAAAAACAGTACTAAGATTTTTTTTAATAACAGTATAAATAATAATAACAATAGCATAATGGAAAAAAAAAAGTAATAAAGGCAACAAAAAAAAAAATCATAATTATGAAAGTAATACAAATAAAATTTTAGTGTCAATAAAAGAACAGTTTAACACAAATAACAATCATAGCAAAATAACATAATAAAACAATTTTTTAAACAATGATAAAAGTAATAGTAAATGAGCTTAATAAGAGTATAATAGCAATAATAAACAACTGTAAAAAAAAATAAATAAAATCACAACTGAAAAAAATAAAACAGTACTAAGATTAAAAAACAGATAACAGTATTAAAAAAAATAATATCATAAATAAAAAACAGCAATAGCACTGGGTATTTAAATTCGTAACATTTCTTTTAAGCACTAAAACGTCACTTCTGGACATACGGAATACTGACTGATTTAAAACTGAACTCATTTTTCCACCTTTAATAAGGTATTTAAAGTTAAAGTCCGGTTCAGTCATAACTGAATTACTGAAGTGGCTCAGACCCAACACGTCCACTACGAGAACAGACTGCTCACTTCCAGCACCACATCCCAGAGCTCAGCGTACGCAGTTCCTAAGAAATAACCTCCGTGGTTTGGTCTGTGATTGGGCAGGACGCTGGGCTGATGAGCCGGATCAGGGTTAGGGAGTTACTAAGGATCCCCTGGGTTAACTAGTGCTGCTTTATGCCACGTCTAACCAGGCAGCTAAGCCAGGATGTGCTGGATGAACCGAAGCGCCCTGTCTGTGTGTGTGTGTGTGTGTGTGTGTGTGTGTGTGTGTGTGTGTGTGTGTGTGTGTGTGTGTCTGTCCCCAGAGGGATCGATAACCCCCATTTCCGAACCTCAGTGAGGAAATGTGTCAGGCCAGGATATAATTATGCACTGCCGAAAAAAAGAAGGCCAAATCAAATCAAATCAAACGGGCGTCAGGCTCAGTAAGTGGGCCACCGCACTCCTACATGAGAGCGACACACACACACACACACACACACACTTGAGGGACTGGAGGAGTGTGTAGAACTGTACTCGATGACCACTGATTGAAGGATTGAAGGACAGACGAGAGCCGACCAAAAACAGAACATAAAAAACAGACTCTGAATAAAACAATAACAATAAAAAAGTCTTACCTTCACCGGTGTCATCCCCTTCTGACATGAGCTCATCATCAGAGCAAATGTTCAGCACGTTCACCAACATCTCCGTCACTGAACACACACACACACACACACACACACACACACACACACACACACACACACACACACACACACACACACACACACACACACCAGACGGAAAAAACACAACATTAAAATCACTCAATACAGCAGAATCAGGCAACAGCAACCACGGACTGTTGAGCAGCTCGAGTCTTGTATTAAGCAAAAAAAATAAAATACAATACAACAAAATAAAATTAAATAAAATAAAAAGGACAAAACTAAATTGCCGCAGTGTTTCAATTAAAAAAAAAAGAAAATAACAAGAACCATCAAAAATAACACCATTTCAAAAACAGTAATAACAGTATTACAAAACAATAAATGGTAAAACAAAAATCATTTAAAAATAATGACAATAATAACAGAAAATAACTTTAAATAAGAGAATTAACAATTGTCAAAAGTATTAATAAATAAAACAATAGCAAAAAATATCAAAATCATGAAATAAAACATTTCAACACAAGTCATAATCAACAGAATTAATAAAAAGAATAGTATAATGCAAATAATAAAAACAATACAAAAAATCATTTTGAAATAACAATAATCAAATACAAAGGAAAACTTTAAACAAAGATAAAAGTATTAATTGAAAAAGAAAATAACAGTACAACATTAACAATAAATCCAACATAAAATAGTTAATAATAATAAAAAGATATCAGTATTAATAAAAAGAATAACAGTATAAAAACCAAATAATACAAATAATCATAATGAAATCAATAACAATAAATCAAAAATGATAAAAAAAAACAACAAAAAAAAAAAAAAAAAAAAAAAAACACACACCAGCAGGTATCTGAATGAAATTAGAACGCTCTGGACTGGACGGAGGACATACGAACTGATTTCTACAACTACAAACTGCACAATTAAGTGTCCTCAGTTCTCAAAGGATTAACAAGAGTTCAATAATTAGAAGGAAAGATGATGAAACATGGTGCTAAACATACGTCTGGAACAGCTCTGAGTTTGTATCAGATTTTAAAAAAAGCTGTTATATTTACATAATAAACTTAGGCTGGTCAGTGAAAGCACTGAACCTTATTTGTACTTGCATCAGTTAATTCCCATCTTGTGTTTATTGCATTTTAGGATTTTCCATTAACTGTTCAGCTTCTGATATTGTTACCAGCACTGCCCATCATTTCAATGGTTTTAAGGTTCGGCAAACGTCACCTTTCTCTCCGACAAAAGGTAAGGACCACGTGAAGACATCCATGAAGTTGGGGAGCCAGTAGGGATGAGGGGAGCAGTTAAACTGCCGGATATTCATGACATTATTCTCATACTTCAAAACAGCAGCTAAAAAACGAGGAAGAAAGAGAAAAAGAAAAGATAAATCAACTGCACACTCATTAAATACTGCAGTAAGATGAACAGCGCTCTCATAAGGTTTAATGACGAGTGTACAGACCCCCCCGCTGACACCGGTGTCGCTACAAGCGCAAAAAGATACAAGCTCTCACCTTTATTATTATAAACATCTAAGTAATTTGGTGCTGAGAAGATGGTGATTAATGACGGGAATCCTGTCGTCTGGCTTTTTCTGTACATTCGATACCTGATGGAGGACAGAGACAGCAGGAAGACCTTACAGACGCTGCAGATCAGTTACTGGACGGAATGATTAAAGCAGAAAGCCACTTCTCACCCTGCATCCTGGGCTTCATGTGCTCGGATTATCGACAACAGGTTATTATTCATCAGGAAATCACACACAGCAGGATAACTGAGGAGACAAAACACACACTCAGGACCAGGCAAAGAATCAAACCGATTTAGTTCCAGTTTTAGGGATCCAGGTCCTTTTGATCCCAGACTGTTTTAGTTTTTAGGAATCCAAGTAATATTGACCCCCAAACAGTTTTACTTTTGGCAGGGATCCATGTACTTCTCATCCCAAACTGTTTTAGCTTTTAGGGATCAGGTTACTTTTGATCCCAAACCAATTTAGCTTGTAGGGATCCTGCTACTATTGATCACAAATTATTCTAGTTTTAGTTTTTAGGGATCAAGGTCATTTTGATCTCAAACCATGTTAGTTTTTAGGGATCCAGCCATTTTGATCTCAAAACAGACCTAGTTTTAGTTTTTAGGGATCCCAATAGTCTTGATCACAAACCATTTTTTTTCTGGCAGAGATCCATATACTTTCTCATCCCAAATTGGTTTTGGTAGGGATTCAGAAACGAAACTGTTTTAGTTTTTAAGGATCCATGTACTCTTGATCCCAAACTTCCATTTAGTAAGTACTGAGCATTACTGCATGGACGAGCTTCCTTCTCTCTCGCTCACATCCTACTCTCCTTCACTTTTAGAATAACTGCTATTGGTATCTAATCAGAACCCTAGTGGAACATAACCCTCAGTGACATCATCAGCCGTGTGGAATTCGGCCCCTCTGAAACTCTGATCTGCTTCTCTTGTACAGTTGTTCATCTGGACCTCCCACTTGTTCTTCTACACCGATCGCAACCTGATCTGGTTTGATCTGGATCAAAACCTTTGTGTGACCACGACACATTTCTTTCGTAAGCCGTTTTGGTTTTCTCCTCAACAACGTGTGCGTGTGTGTGTGTGTGTTTTACCTGTAGAAGTATGAGCAGCCTCTCACACTGTTGTGACAGAAGTGCTCCTGAGTCTTTTCACTGCCATAATCCTCACCAGGATCCGACCACAGCAGATCACACATGGGTCCGAACGCCGGGGGTTCCTTAAACCGGTCTAACTGCAGGGTATCACACACACACACGCACACACACACACACACACAAACTTGTTCTGTGCAGCAGAGTAAAGCATGTCACAAAACAGAACCTACATTTAAAGGTTTGTTGCACGTTATGCAAATCCTGTTCTGTTTTCTGGTCTCAGTCCCACAGCAGGGTTGGAGGGATGGAGGTGGGCTGGTGATCTGACGCTTACCTGAAACACATTTATACAGATTTGGCTCATGCAGGTTCGTTTATAAATAATAATTGTTATGTTTTGTTGATGTGCAGCATAAACTTAACTGTTAAAGGATTCTCACAAGTGTCTCTTTTAAAGACAAACAATTAAAGACCCACTGAGGCTGATTTATGGAATATTTACATTATTCTCCTTTCTGTTTTATTATCCTTATTTCTGAATTCTTATTGTTCTGCAGGATTCCGGCTGCGTAACTCGTCCTGCCATTCAAGATATCACCAGCGCTCTACTCTGTTCTACACCGTCCAACCACATGGGTTACCGCAGCAGCCACTTAACAACCACCTGATACACCATAGCAACCAACTGAGATACCATAGCAACGGCCTAGCAACCACCTAACAACACCCTAGAAGCAAATAAACAACATCACAAACTGCTTATCAACTAATAATGTAGCACCAATCTTGCAAGCACTTAGCAACACCATAGCAACCACCCAGGACACCATAGCAACACCATAGCAACCACCCAGGACACCAAAGCAACCACCTAGTAACACCGTAGAAACCACCTAGCAACATCATAGTTACCCCCTAGCAACCACTTGGAAACAGCATAGCAAGCGCCTGTGATACCACAGCAATCACTTAACAACCATCTAGCAACACAGCAGACATCACCTAGCAACCACTTGCAGCACCCTAGCAATCATGTGACAAAAGCAATAGCAACTACCTGGGATACCATAGCAACCCCTAGTAATAACTTGGCAACACCATAACAACCACACAGCAACCACCTAGCAACCACTAAACAATCACCTAGCAACCATGTGGCAACAGCATAGCAACCACCCAGCAATGCCACAGCCCCCAGTTACCAAAACTGTTGCACCTTATCGACCATGTAGCAGTAGCCTAGCACTTTAGCTGCTCAGCCATTCTTTTCCAGTTATATAAACTATAGCCCTATATTCTACAGTTTTATATTCTCTATTTTATTATATTCTTCATAATATCTCATTCTCCTTAATTTATTACAGTATATATTATTTTATTCTTTAACTTTCATTTCTTTATGTATAGTTTCTGTTTATAACTATTAGTATAAACTTATTACTTAGATAACTTCTTACATATAACAACATCTAGGCTGTAAGCGAGTCGGGTCCCTTTTTGAGTCTTGCTCCTCCCAAAGTTTCTTCCTTATAACATTTCGGGATTTTCCTTGCCACTGTCACCCTAGGCTTGCTCATTTAGCGCTGTGGATCTAGATCTTTACAGAGCTGCCTCGTGAAAATGCTCCGTTATAAAAAGCTCTATAGTAATAAATCGGACTCGACTCCGTGAAGAACTTGAAAAGTTAGAGAGAAAATGTGACAGCCTGTGGGATCGAGCTGGAACTGGGTCAGGGTTGGATCCCTGAGCGGGACGATGATCCAAAACAAACGTCTATATAATGAAGTCCTGATCTCAAACCCCCCATAAGCCGAGCTGGAGTGGAGTCTACAAGGCCTTACCTTGCGAATGTCGTCGAGGCAGCTGATTTCGGGAGACAGGCCACCGTGCACACACAGGAACTGCTGATTCAACAGCGCGGCCAGGGGCAGACAGTCAAACGCCTCCATGCAGGCGTCATACACACGCTCCGAATACTTTATCTTGCCTAGGAGGGGAACGAACACACACACACACACACACACACACACACACACACACACACACACACACACGCGTGAAGCAGCAGCAGTATTTGACATGTCGCAGCAGTGGTGAGAGTGTACAGAGTGCCAACTTTCCAGCGCTGGAGGGAACGCACCTGGAGGAACATCACCTGTGACTGTGCCAGAAACGTCACCTGTTGCACCTGCAGATACGACATCCCCAGGTGTCCCCGCCACTCCTGCGGATACAGCGCCCCCCTTACCCCTGCAAATATGCCCCCCCCCACTACCTACTACTCTGCTAGAGGAGATACCCGCTACCTCGTTGGAGACTGCATTCCCCTTACTCTGCCTGAGATGGCGTCACCCCCTACTCCACCCCAGATCCCATCCCGCTACCCTGCCAGAGAGACCGTCCCTATGTTTTCCCCCCCAAAAATGTCCCCATACACTGCCTGAGGCCACCCTTCCTACACCCCCATCAGAGACATCAATCACCACCCCTAGTCCTTCCTAACTGACACCTCCACTCCACCCCCTCCACTCCACCAGGCGCTCCTTGGCCCCCTGATTCTGCCAAACACACTGACCTAAATAACCTGGTGTGCCTACGCTTTTGGTAAAACTGTCTGGGTAGAACATGATCACTACACAACCAGTTCACATTTCAAAGCTCTGGAGAACACACACACACACACACACGTATGCACTTACACTCTTGTTTGAAGGTGAAATACTCTGTGAGGTGTCGGCACTCGTGGTTTCCTCTGAGGAGGAAGAGTGTGTTGGGGTGGTTGATCTTCAGTGCCCACAGATACAGCACGCACTGCAAACACAAACAAACAAACAAACACACACACACACACACACACACACACACACAAAGAAAGAAGGAAAGAGATAAGACTATAGTGAGACACACCCAACGTTATGCTGATAAACAGTGACAGGTTACTCTTTTAAACACGAAAATTGGTTATCAATGGGTGAGAGGGATTCTCTCTCACACTCTCTCACACTCTCACACACACACACACACACACACACACACACCCCCCTCTTTACGCTACACCAGCTTCCGTCTAAAACCGTTACTGAGATAAAGCCTGCACTCAGACTGGTTTAGCATCATTTCTGATCTGATCCCCCTAAAACTTCCCAAACTTTTGCAGTTTATTCATGACTTCTCATCATTTAAAGAACATTAGCATCTTCAAACACTCCATTATGCAGGTACAGACGCCAAAAAATGGTTTAACATACAAAGGTATCGCAGAAAACCCACAGGAAGCAGCTTTAGGGTCACTGGTCTGCGGTCAGACACTAGATACTTTATACCCCTCATGTCACGCTGGCTGCTTAGCACAGGCACTGTTCTTATGATGATGATTATTAGTGCTAAACGATCTGAGCCAAGTGCACGATGCTCTGCAGGACCACAGATGCTGCACCTGAACAGAGAGCTGGTCTGATATTCCAAGCGATCCGACGTACGGTTTGCATAATTATTAGTGATGCACGATATATCGGCAGCCGATATATTATTTGCCGATATATGGATTTTGTTCTGTTATCACCATCGGCCCGATATTAGAATTTTAGCCGATATTATAACAGATATTTATTTTATAGTTACATACGAATATTTCTTTGTTTTTTCCCTTGGCTTTTCTCATTAAGCAAAATATCTGATATCGCTGCCTGTACAGTGAGGTCTACGGTTCCAGTCTTAAGCTTTCTTATACACGGAATTGTTCTTGTTGCTGCCTGCACCAATTTGAGGCAAAAAAAAAAACCCACTCTTACCTTTTAAGTAAGGTTAGGAAATCAAATGGAATGAAACCCTTTTTTCCTGAGGGAACGGCACCTTGTGTTTTACAGTAATCGTTGTGTCTGTGTTTTATTGCTTATTACCATTTCATTTTAACGGATCCAGTTTCTAACAACAGTTCAAGTAGGGATTATAATGCAAACTTGTCTTCACATGCAGAAAGGTTAAACTATCGTCCCTAATAACGACGCTGAGACTGGGATCCCTCCCTATAGCACTCTTCTCACGCAGCCCTCGCCCTCCTCCCTCTTCCTGTTATAACCAGTATTAATCATCTACAGTTACTCCATGGAATTATCACACAGCCATAAATATTGGGACAGCTCATCATCCTTAGCCATAAGGATCTAAGTGACATCTAAATGATCTTTAACATGAACATGTGGACGGCTAAATAACCCTAAAACATGAATTTCTGGAACGTCAAAGGACAAGTCGGCAATAAATATGCGGACAGCCGAATGCCTTTTAAATTGAAGTCTTACCTGCACCTTAGCAACCACGTAGCGACACCTACTAACCACATTTGGAATGACCATACAGCCATAAATATTCAGACAGCTAAACAATCTTTATCCATGTATATCCAGACATCTAAATGAGTTTGAAACATAAATATCTGGACAGCTATAAGACCCTTGGACATAAATATCTGGAGAGCTAAAAGACAAATATCCATAAATATTTGGACAGCTGAATGTCTTTTAAATTTAAAAATCTCACAAAAATGTTAGCAACCACCTAATAACAGCCAGGAAACCACTTTTGGAATTATCACAGATACAAATATTTGGACGGTTAATGACCCTTAGCCATAACTATGTAGACACCTAAATGTGCTTTAGTCAAAAGGTCTCTGAAAGCTGTTGCGTAGGAATCGTGACATAAATAATCCGATAAGATGGTACACTGAACTATTTATTAATGAGCCCGAGCCCCACGCGGACTGTAAGTACGAACCCTCGTGAGGGCCGCTCAGGTGCAGGCTGGGAACAGCAGGGGGCCGCGCCCCGACTGAAGTCCAGGCCTTTATGCTAAGGTCCGTGCTCTTTGCTGACCTCCAGCCTCAGAGCCCTGGAGGTGTTTGATGGTGTGGGGCGCCGGTGCGTTCCACTCTCACGCCTCTGCTTTTAACGCTGACATTTCAACGCACCCCATGCAGTAACCTGTGCTCCCAGCATGCACCGGGGCTCTCTAAGGTCACCCCACCCGAATAGAGCAGGGTACGCAGAGGCAGAACGGAATAGTCTTTAAACCTCTCAAAAGCACAGTCAAACGGCGAGAGCTTTAATTCATTCATTATTTCCTCATAACGGTTTAAATGTGTGATGAAACATAAATATAGTGTATAGAAACACTTAGCACCGAACAAACACTCATAAAAACAAATACTACATGAGCCTGCTTCAAAAGCAACTAGTTAAAACAAACCCTAACAAAGTACTGATCAAACACTAATAAAGAAAAACACTAAATGAGCACCGAACAAAAACTACAAAAAACTAAAAAAAAAAAAAAAATAAAAAAAAAAAAAAAACACTTAAGTACTGATCAAACGCTAATAAAAAACAAACAAAACACTAAGAGTACTAATCAAATACTAATAAACTACTGATCAAACACTAATGTATATATCAAATACTAACAAAGTATTGATCAAACAATACAGTATTGATTAAACACTAATAAAAAACAACACTAATTAAACAATGCAGCAATCAAACACCAATAAACTATTGATCAAACACTAATAAGGCATGGATCAACATTTAGCACTGAACAAACACTAATTTAAAAAAAAACACTAAATGAGCACCGAACAAGAACAAACAAACAAGTACTGATCAAACACTAATAAAAAACAAAACAAAGAAAACCACTAACAGAGCACCAATCAAACAAAAAAAAAATCAACACTAATTTAAAAAAAATGCCAACAGAGCAGCAATCAAACACCAATAAACTATTGATCAAACACTAAAACTACTGAGGAAACAATAATAAAGTATTGATCAAACACTAATTTAAAAAACAACACCAATAAAAACAGAAACCTGATTAAACACCAATAAGGCATGGACCAAAGACCAACAGAGCACAGATCCATCTACAAACACTGAACAATTCAGCATGTTCTGTTGATTGCATGACTTATGTGACACATTTGATTAAATTAGATTAAAATGTACATTAAAAGTCATGACACTCAGGCTTTCGGACTTTTTGAAAATCATTTTTTGTTTAATGAATAACTTTATCCTGTGTGACTGGCTGTAGATGGCGCTGTTTGACACATTGAATGTACATTGAATTTGCTCTTCACTTGTATTACACATGAAATAAAACTTCTAAGCCACCATCTGGAGCCACATCACCCCACGGTTACCGCGCGTTTCCAGAGTAACCGACTCTCACCTCGATGCTGAAGTAACCTCGATCCACGTAATCTCCCAGGAATAAATAGCGCGTGTTATTGGGTGAACCTCCGACCTCGAACAGCTTCATCAGGTCAAAGAACTGGCCATGAACGTCTCCACAGACTGAGAACACACACACACACACACAGGTGAGATTATAACAGGATATAGAGCTGCTTTGGTCATGTATACACAGATACCTGATGCACAAACTTATGCACAGAACAAAAAGCTGCCAAAAGTTTGTGGACACCCCTTTCTTTGATCTCCAGCTTGTCAACACATGTGTGACAAAATGATTGAAATGTTTAAAAACAACGTTCCTCAAAGAGGGCTTTGTGTCACAGCTCCAGTTCGTGTGACATTAAGGACTCGAGGGGGACGAGGCCCCATTTTTATCTGCGCACCTGTTAGGGGATAGAGACCGGGGTTTCCTGTGACCTCCTCTGGGATATCAAAGGCGTCGCAGGCGGCTCGGGCGGGACGCCGGTGACGCTCTGACATTTGAAACGGAGCCAATCAGAGGATTCCCCTCTTTACCGGAGCGAGGCTGGACTCCCCTCGGGCCGGCCAGGGGACGGATTAACGTAACATGCACAGAGGAAATCGGGAAGGCTCCGCAAGAGTACCAACCACCGGGTAAAGCTGAGCAGTAATTATAGCGGATCACCTTCCGGTAACAAACATGCAAAGTTTCTCTGAACCAGAGCGCCGGGGTTACTTTATGCAGTTATTAACTAAGGGTAAGGGTCTTGGTCCGGGGCCCAACAGTGGAGGCCTGGCAGAGGACCTTAAACCCTGAGCAACTGCAGCATACGGACTTATACATGAGCCGGCTGTAACAAGCCTGATAGCACCAATGCTACATCACATGTATGTTATTACTGTTATTGTTAATAAGCAGGTCAGTACCAGTAATAAAGCTGAATCGAACTACAGTAGGTGTTAACCTAACTACCTATAAGGCCCTCTAACAGGATCAGCGGCTCCATCAAAACAACCTCACTAAGTGCACAGGTAACTGTAACACAGCTATGTACAACTCCGTGTAACAGGTGTGTAACTAACAGTCATTCCAGCCAGGTAACATGTACTGAACGCCATGTAGCACGGGTGCAACTCTGTAACTCCATGTAACAAGGTTAACTCTGTGCGAGAGCCATAGAAGTAGGGCTGCAACTAACGATTATTTTAATAATCGATTAATCTACATAGAAGCGTAACTCCATCTAACAAACGCGTAACTATGTAAGAAGAGTAACTCCATGCAACATACACGAAACTGTAATAGACACGTAGCTCTGTGTAACACAAAGGTAACTGTGTCTAACAGACACATAACTCTAGGTAACAGACAAGGAGCTCCGTGTAACAGATGTAAGTCCGGGTAACGGCATGCAACAGACACATAACTCTGTGTAACAGTAACTCCATGTATTAAGAGTTGCTCTGTGAAACAGAGAAGTAACTCCGTGTAACAGACCGGTAACTGCGTCTAACAGAGATGTAACTCCACCTAACAGAGATGCAACTCAGTGTAACAGACACGTAACTCCGCCTATCAAAAGCGTAACTTCATGTAACAGACACAGAACTCCGTGTAACAGGCGTGCAACTCCACGTAACGGATGTGTAACTCAGTGTAACGGACACATACCAGGAACACTACAGCATCCTGTTTGCACCGGTCCAAGGTGTGGTGATACTGTAATGATATCTACCTGTGATGGGAGCCTCCACCTCCAGCATGCACTTCTCATGGCGCAGGATGTTGGCGCCGTCGTTGATGATGCGCAGGGCCACGTCCTCCTCCAGCCGCCCCTCCTTCAGCAGGTGGGACTTCAGGAGCTCCACCTTGGGCCGGCCGTCCTCGTACAGCTCCTTCATGGTGAGGCGCGTCGTCGGGGGATACGGCACCGCTAAAGGGGGCAAAGAGGGAACAGTGGGAGGGCTCAGGAGGGCACAGACCAGTGAGCGGTGCCGGGTGAAGGTTTCTGAACGGCGTCCGCTTTTCAGAATCGTTTTAAATCCTTGAACATTCGGCGGAAGCGAGATAAAACTGTGCCATCTTTTAGAAAGAGTGTGTGTGTGTGTGACGTCGGGGAGTGGGGCTTAAGCAGGTCAGTAAGAGCCGGAATCGGAAGCAGGACGGTGTAATACAGTAGCTGTCTCGGCTAAACGCTCCACAACCTCATTCTGAGGAGAAAAAAACCCGTGCGATCATCAGGGAACGTCACAGAATAGATGAGAGGAAAACCTCCGAGGATTTAACACCACGTCCAAATCATCACACATCCCGCTTCAGCAACCAAGAACGTTCAGGAAACAAATCAGGACGTGGAATAAACTCGATTTACGCGGGGGCACAACTGGCTGCGCCTCACGAAGCTCTAACCAAGAAAAACTCTACGTACCTCATGAGTACGATTCCGAGTCAGAGAGCTGTGATGTCATTATTGATCGATTATCGCTCCATCTTAGTGCTTTTTTTCTATACAAGATTTTTCTTTTGTCATGACTTTCCTCCTCTTCCTGCCTGCCTTCGTTTTGTTCTTTTTCTTACTTTTTCATATTTTGTCTTTTTCTTTTCTGTTTATTTTTTTCCGTTATTTTTTCCCTTCTTTCTTTTCCTTTTTTCTGCCTTTCATTCTTTTTTCATTACTTTCCCCCCTTGTTCCTTCCAGTCTTCTTTTTTTTTTTTTTGTTCTTTAAGTTTTTAACTTTTCTACATTTCTTTTATTTTCTTTCTTTCTTTTTCCATTCTTTCTGTAAATTTTTCTGGTTACGGACACATAACTCCATGTTGTCTTTATTTTTTTCATGCTTTCTTTATTTGTTTAACTTTCTGTTTTAAAGATTTCTTCTTATTGTTTTCTCAGTCATATTTTATTATCCATTTTATCTTTTTAAAATGTACTTTACTTTGGTTTTATTGTTCTTTTACTTTCATTCTTATTAATAATACCCTTTTTTTTTTCTCCCTTTCAGACTGATTTGCTCTCGTTCTTTTTATCACTCTTTCATGCGGTCTGCTTTAGATGTTTCCCAGTATATGCTTTCTTTCTCTTTCATCCTATTTATATGTTTTCTTCTTTTAGTTTTTGGTTTTCATAAATTACATTTTATTTCTGTTTTTCTATATTTATATTTTATTCCATTTCATTATTTTCTGTTACTGGAACACCTCTGCATTCGACCTACAGGAGAGGATTCTAGGGCTAGAGCTTTCAGACGGAGTTGGTTCCTCTGCAGCTGTTCTATGAAGGCGTGGCTGTGCCGATTTCACACCCCTGTGGTAACCGGCCTGAATGAAACTCCTGAACTCTGTGATTCTTTATCAGAGCCACGGCTTCCTGTACGTGTTCAGTGGGGTGAAGCGGGGCGCTATCTGCACTCGCACAGGCCCAACGGCAAACTTCCATGTGTCTGTAGAAGGGCCAAAGCCACAGTGTAGTATTCACACTGCACTGCAGTGTAGTATTCACACTGCTCTGAGCTTTAGGGCGTGGCTCGTTCCTTCTTAAGGTTAAGCAAATCGGAGCGCAGCTCGGCTCTCACACGCCGTCCAGAAGGAAGAGGAAGACGTGGGTTCGTCACGGCTCAGTGAATAAACACTGCGCTCTCTCTCTCACACACACACACACACACACACACACACCTGCTCATTTGCCTGCTTCAGCCTCAGGCAGAGACAAAAACGAGATTCACAAGTATGCACTGACTGGCCACTTTATTAGGCACACCCCTTCTTAATCCTTCCATTCACCAAGGTGCTGGAGACGTTCCTCAGAGGCTCTGGTCCATATTAACACAGCATCACGCTTCAGAAGCCGGTACACTCCGGGAGGAAAGGGGCGCACAGGGCCAGCAACGATCCTCTTAGACAGGAGGTCATAGGATGACCAGCCAAACAATACCCAGCAGGCCGAGCCCGGGGCACAGGGCAGGATGGAGCCAGGCTTCCATGGTGCTCAGGCCAAAGCCAAGAAACCCCACGCTTTCCCTGCCGGCAACTGTTTTACCTGGTTTTTCATTATTTTTATAAAAGTATCTTTTGTTACTTCATTTAACTGATGAACTGATAATTTCAGTTGTTTTATTTTACACGGTTTAATTCAGTTTTCAAAATTCTTTTAACATTTTTTTTATTATTTTAGGTATTATTTCATGTTGCTCTTATCTATGATTTTTAAAAATAATTTTCATGTTTATTACTTATAATTATTATTTCATCTATTATACTTGATTATTATTTTCTAAATGATTATTGATATTACTGCTAACTTTTACTTGATTTTTTATTTTTAATTGTAATTTTATTTTACTTCGTTATCTTTGATTTAGTAACTCTTTTTCCATTTTTATTACTTTCATAAATTATCATTTTACTTGTTATACTTGACTTTTATTAATTTCTAAACTATTATTATTATCATTATTATTACTACTGATACATTTACATTCAGTTTTACTTTTTTTATTACTATTATTTTATTTTACTGTTATCCCTGATTATCAACTTTTTTTCTCCAGATTGAATTGTTTTGATATTTATTATTTTACTTGATTTGTATAATTTTCTAAAAAATAAAAAAAAAAGTTAATTAATAATAATAAAAGAAATAATTCAATCAATAATTATTCTAACTATTATTTTTTATTAATTTAGTTATTTTAACTTTATTCTGTTATATTTGATTATTATTTTTTAATCACTTGCTAATTTATTCTCTTTTACATGATTCTTATTACTTTTAGTTTTTTATTTGAGTTATTTTTTAAACTTATACTTGTTGGTTATTATTTTTTACATTATTTTTTCTTTATTTTTTTAGGTATTTTATTCAACTATTTAACTTTTTGTTTTACTATTTATCAGTTTTTATTATTTTAGTTGTTTTTATTTTTGATTACTGTTTTTCAGTAATTCTAACTAACTTAGCCTCATGTAAGTGCTCTTTTTTGGAGTTCATTCTTTGTTCAATTTAAATCTCAATTTTTGTTGGGTTGTTTTAAAATTCTATTTTTATTCCGTCCACCTGGCACAGCTGGCACAGCTGGCACAGCTAAGCAGTGCCCGGACCTGAAGCTTAAGCAGTGGAGCTTGAAGCCCTGAGGAGAGGCCGCCCGTTCCACTTGACGCTCATCTAATAAGAACCATGTGACCGGAGCCGGAGCCGGAGCCCGCCGGCCGCTGCTTACCCAGGCCGAGCTCCTAAGTCAGAGGGCAGGTGGCACAGGGGCAGTTAGGGGGTCCTGCGGTGAGAAGGCATGGAGTAGCTCTTACCCCTGTACTGGACCGGGACGAGGAGCCCCCGAACCTGCCATCCACAGCCACAGGAGCCACAACAACAACAGACCCGCCACTGAATTATTACATGATGTTTTGTTTCTATTATTTTAGTTACTTCATCTAAATAAATTTACTGATTTTTGTTTTGTTATTTTACCCATTTTATACTGTTTCATTCAATTAAGTATTATATGCTAACTGTTTTACTTGATTTTTACAGATTTAAATTATTTTTAATTTTTCGTTATTTTATTCTAACTTGATTTTTTATAATTTTTTTATATTTCTTACTTTTTATTCTCTAAATTATTTTTATTTTAGCTGTTTAATGTGACTTATCACTTTTAAATAATTTCTTATTTTATTATGTTTTTCTTGATTTTTATTATTCTTAAATTATTTTTTATTCGTATTGTTTTGGGTGTTTTATTCAGTTTTAAGTTTTATAATTTTTATTACTATTACTTAGCCTTGTATCTTATTCTAACTTTTACTTGTTTTTATTATTTTAGATATTTTATTTAATTATAACTGCCATACCTGATGTTTAATATTTCTAATTTTATTATTTTATGCTTTCATTTATTTGTTTTTTTTTTTAATGCATGCTCATTTTTTCAGTAGTTCTAACTAATTTAGCTTCACTTTGGTTCACTTTTTTGGAGCTTATTCTGTTTTGTTATTTAAATCTCATCATTTTGTTGGTTAATTTGATTTTTGCATTCATTTTTGACTCTCTACAAATTGTGGTTTATTTTGTTTTTTTAACTTTTCTATTTTGTCTGGTTTTATTGTTTATTATTTATTTATTACGCTATAATCGTATGAATTAGTTTATCTTCTTGGTTTGATTGGATTTTTTCCCTCTGTTAATGACATCTTCATTGGCTAATGAGTAGCACAGGCTCAGGGGCGTTAAAACGAAGGCTAGATGAAGGTTCGGAGACCGACTGATGCTGGATCGTCACGGCCCGGTGAACGAGGGCTCCATAACCAGCTCTCTCATGTGACTCTTAAGCACTAACTAGGAAGCCCAAGAGAACAGGAAATCCTGATGAAGATGTGATTATGATATCGCGAGGTGTGAGCTGATGATATCAGTACGTCACTCTGAATAAACCAACAGTCACAAACACGCCTTAAGCCTTCATGCAGTCACTGCATCCTGGCATCAATGCACTAAACGACCCCCGAGGAGAACCGAGCTCCTCTCTGTTATTACTGATCAGAGGTCATCTGTCCTGCTGGATCATCAACCTGTGACCCAAAAGCAAAGGAATCGTTCTTTATTTCATTAAGCTTTTTTCTAGCCATTTAAACCTATTATTGGTAAAAAAAACTTAACATAAAAATGTCAACATTTTACTTGATTTTCATCATTTATATCATATTTTATTTTAGTTACTATAACTAACTGATTTACTTAATTGTGTTTCTATTTACTATAATTGTTATTTTATTTTAGATTGTCTTACTTTAATTATTTTTACATTTTTATTACTTTAGGTTTTTATTTATTTTAGGCAAGTCTCGGCCCCTTTGTAGTGGCGGCATGCGCATGCGCAGGAGCTAGAATAACCTTAAAAAACTGTAGCTTCCTGTGTTATTTGAACCAAACAATGCAGGTACGTTATATCATTTTGTGCCAGATTATACCAGCGATTCTACATCTGCATTTTAAACCTTAATTTCTTGTTCAGTTTCGGATATATCGGACTCTCCCCGTTCAGAGACAGGACTGGAAATGGAGTGAACGGACTTATCTTACAGTGCCTTTGCTGTATGTCACCTGCTTTGGGCTTTCAAGAGGTTAAAGAACAACAAATAAAACAAACTATGATAAATATCATGGATTGTGACCGAATATTTTGTCCGAACCTTTTAATCTGCAGCTGACTGAGCTGATTTTATTTCATTAGGAGGACCAGCTTTCAGTCTGACGCTTTGCATGGTGCACACTGCTTCAAAATAGAGGCCTTCAAACTTAAATTTGCATATAACCTGTGCTGAACACTTTATGCATGTCCTTGCTCTTACAGTGTTTAGGTTCCCGTTTCATTACTCCTTAGTAAATAAGCATTAAAAGGCTTATTTACCTGCTTTTGCTCGTTTAGGCATTGCTTTCAGTATCAGTTCCAACTGAACTCTTTTGAAATCACTTTCAGTTGCAACTGCTCAGTCTCTACAATGCACTTTGCATTACTGCCAGACCTTATAATCCATGGCTCATTGGCTGTTTTCAGTTTCATTAGGGCCATCAGCTTCCAGTTTGAGGCTTTGCATCGTGATTGCTGCTTAAAATGACTGGTTTAAAGTCGTTCAATCAAACACAGCGATCTTAAGACGCTTAAATCCTCCTTAATTTGCATATTTGCTCTTACAGTTCTTAAGCACTCCCTTCGTTATCCCTTAATAAATAATCCCTAAAATGCCGATTTCGGTCTTCATGCAACCGTTTAAATATCAGTTTCGCATTCATTCCTGTCAAATCACTTTCCGCTGCCACCGTCCGATCTCCAAACGCAGCTCGTGTGGGCTTTATGAGGACCAGGTCTGAGTGTGTATGCCCCCACGATCCATTCTGCATTCCCTGCTTTATTAATAACGTTTTAATACTTTTATAATCTGAGGATTAGTGTTTAAGGGCATGCAGGGTGTAAATGTGTGCAGGTTGGCACCAGAGCAAAAGCTTTAGCATGGCGCTAACGGCAAGCGAAGGAAACCCGAAGGAGGCAGCGGTTAAACGGAGGAGCTCTCACCTTTAATCGGCCTCTCGGTGGTGGAGAACTTGTTCTGGTCCTTGGCTGACATTTCCAGGTCCTTGGCTCCTTTCCCTTCCCTGTGCGTTCGGCGAGGAGGAGACCCGGAGCGGAGCGAACCGCCGGAGCTAACGGAGCTAGCCGAGCCTAGCTGCGGCTAACGCACGGACTAACGGGCTGCTCCGCTTTATGGAGTAAAAACGAGGCTGGTTAAAACCCCCACGGTCACATAAACACGGGGAAGGGGGAGAGGGAGAGCACGAACCGAGGGAGAACGGCTGATTTCGGGATCCTGGTTGAGCGGAGCAGCGCAGAGCGACCCGGTGCCGAGTCTCTGTCAGTCAGGAAATACCACCGAGCAGAACAGGCTCTTCAGACACCTTCAGCAGCTCCAACTTCACCTCCGCATCGCTACGGCCGCCCAGAATGCTAAAAGATGCTCCCCTCCGTTAGTAAACTACATCTGTTCTCAGATCGGCTTTGGTTCTGCAGCGTTCAAACGAGTTAAACTATCCGGACTCCCCCTCTGCTCGCTCGGATTAAACTAATCCACCACACCAACGGATTTCCTACAACATGGCGACTCAGCGGTTTGCTGTCGAGTCATGGGTAATGTAGTTCAAGCAAAGCGGTCTGTTACGATCGTTACGCTAAAGATACGCTAAAAGATTCTGAAAAAAGTCGTTTAAATGATTAAACTCTGACGCAATATCGCATCTAAAGACAAAGTCACACGGTTTTTAGTCACACACTATTGGACTATTGTAGTCACAGACTATTTTAGTCACATTTTCACTGTCGTTATTTTTGTTATAGTTTTCACCTTATGTAGGTCTTTAGTTCTACAGTTTAAATGCTCCCCTTCATTATTCCCTAATAACCAATCCTTCAAAGGCCGATTTCGGTGTTTGTGCATTCATTAATTTAAGTATCATTTTCACGTTAATTCTTGCTAACTCACTTTCTGTTGCTACTGTTCTGTCTCTAAAATGTAATCTGTAGCTAATATGGTTGGTTTTGTAAGTTTAATTACAAGGATAAGCTTCCAGTTTGATGCTTTTCTCTGTGATTACTGATTGATTTCAAGTTTTTTAGTCAGTCATAATCAAACACACTTTAAAACGCTAAACTATGTCTTAATTTGTAAGTAAATTGGGCAGAATACTTCTTTGCTCTTGCAGTATGTAAGTGCTCCCTTCATTATTCCTTAATAAATAATCCCTAAAATGCTGATTTAGCTGTTTTGCATTCATTAATTCATGTTAAACGACTTTCTGTCTGACTTTCCGTGCACTTGTCTGCACTCACTGCTTCAGTGATAATATTTTATATATAATTCTTACATTTACCATCTAAGCCACCTAAGCAGGTCGGGTCCCTTTTTGAGTCTTGGTCCTCCCAAGGTTTCTTCATTGTAACGTTTAGGGATTTTCCTTGCCACTGTCACCCTAGGGTTGCTCAACTTGGGATTGGCCTTAGAGTATAAAATAATATAAAATTATGAAGCAGTCTCGAGACACTACTCCATTGTAAAAAGCATTACAGAAATATTTCTGGCTTAATTTGATTGTTATTTGGCAATGCAATCCTGTAGATAAAATAATGAAATGAAATAAGATCTCATTACAGTACTTAAGAAGCCACTTTGTTTATTTTACAGCCCGATTACTGATTGGTTATTTTTAGGTGTGTGTTTTTTTGTTTTGAAATAATCTCTAAAGGAATTGAGTTTCAGTTTTGTAAATAGTGACCATGTAAGCTCCCCAGCCTTTATAAAATGAGAGTCTGTGACTAAAAACGTCTTGTCAGTAGATGTGAGAAGATGTCAGACTTCAGACCATTAAAAGGCTTCGCTGTATTTAAAATATAACACTTTATTTCTCATCACTTAGTTTAACCTGTATTGGATTTAGTATAGTAGGTTTCTTTTTATGCTTTTTAGTGCTACCTAGTGGTGACTGCGTATAACTGCACTGAATAGGACATAGTGTTCAGAATTACCTTTCATCCTCATGGACTCAAATCCCCATAATTCTTTGTCTTAAAGTCCTCCAAACGGTTTCATCTGTACGTTTTCGGATGTTTACAGTTGTATTAATCTTTATGCTAATATTTGTTAGGTTGAGTTTAGTATTTATTGATGATCGTTAGTCCATTGTTACTTACATATTACATATAGATGTAGGGGTTTTGTGTTCAGTTCTCAGGTACTTACCTGCTTGTATTTTGTGTCCTTTTTGCAGTTTTTAAAAATTACATATTTTCCAAAATTAAATCCTACCCAGTTTTACATCTTTCTAGTACACTCACAAAAAATAAATAAGTAAATAAAGCACCAGACAGAAATATGGGAGCATGCTATGAGGTTGTTTTGAGGCCCCTTACTTCCGACGAAGGAAAATCTTAATGCTTCAGCATAACTAAGACATTTTAGAACAATTGTATGCTTCTAACTTTGTACAAACAGTTTGGGGAAGGACCTCTTCTGCTCCATAAAGGCATGACTGGGTGAGTTTGGGCCCTCACAGAGACCTGACCTAGACCACATCATACACCTTTGGAATGAACAAGAACAGACACTGTGAGGCAGACCCGAAAGAAAGAAACAAATAAAGAACGGAAGGATGAATGAAAGAAAGAAGAAAAGAAATAAAGAATGAAAAGAAAAGAAAGAACAAAAGACAGAAAGAAAAGAAAGAACAACAGGAAGAATGAAATAAATAAAGAAAGAAAGAACAAAAGGAAGGAAGAAAAAACAAAAGAAAAGAAAAAAACAGACTCTGAGAGAGGAGTAATGAAACAGAACTGCACAGTATGTGATTCCATAAGGTTTTATTTTTTTGAGTGACAGGCAGGAGGTGCTCTTATTGGCTGACAGTGTGAAGGACACAAACATGAGCGGCTGCACATCGTGGGTTAAGCATGCTGCGTTTCCTCACGCCGGGTTTGCTGTATGGATTATAACTGCACTGAGAAAATGAAATCCTAACAAGCCAGAAAACGTTCATGAACGAGGAGCATGTCTCAGTGTGATGTGATGTGGAGGCCACAGGTCCCGTCAGGATTCGCATTTTATATTGAAATAAAACTCGCTTATTTCTGTCTTAATTTATGGATTTTAAGATTCTCACTTGGCTACTTTTGTCCCCTCTGTCCTCATGCCGGATCTCCAGTCTCTTCCTTTTACTAGACCTGATTCTTTTCTGTGGCTTCCCTGGTTACATCACCAAGCTGGAGCGGTGTAAAGCACGCCGCCACTGGACTGTGGAGCAGCTTAAACATGTTGTGTGGTTCCTCTAGCTATCAGTCTGGGTTTGGGGATGCCAGGAGAACGATACCTGCCTGACTGTAAAGTTTGGGGAGGAGGGACGATGTGTTTTTGGGCCCCTTAGATTGTTTTGGAACACTCCTAAATTTGCGGGAGCAGTTTAACACAAAGGCGGACACCTTTGGGATGAACCAGAACGGAGACTGTGAGCCAGGCCAAAAAGAAATACTGAAAGAATACAGAATAGAATGAAAAGTAAAAAAAACCCCAGAAAGAAATAGAAAGAACAAAAGAAAGTAAGAAAGGAAGAAATAAAAGAAAAAAAGAATGAAAAAAGAAAGAGAAACCAAAAGAAAAAAGAAATAACAAAGGAAATAATAAAAAAAGAAAGAAAAATAGAAAGAAAATGAAGGAATAATAAAAGAAGGAACAAAATGAACAAAAAGAAAAAAGAATGGAAGGAAGAAAGAAAAAAGAAAGAATGAAAGAAGGAACAAAAGAAAATAACAAAATAAGGAAGAAGGAAATAAAAAATGAAAAGAAAGAAAGAACAAAAGGAAGAAAGAAAAAAAGAAAAGAAAAAAGAACAAAGGAATAAAGAAAGAATGAAAGGAAGAATGAAAGAATGAAGGTAAAACTAAACAAAATAACAAAAAAAATGGATGCAAGAAAGGAGGAAAGAAAAGTAAGAAAAAAAGAGAAAAGAAAGAAAGTATAGCAGCATGAAATAAGAAAGAAAAAAAAAGAAAATAACAAAAGAATGAATGAAGGAAAGAAATAAACAATGAAAGAAAGAAATAAAATAAATAAGGGGGCAATGGTGATAGAGAAAGAGTGAAACACAAAAACAAACAGAGTAAAAAAGGAAGGAACTGAATAATCAAATCACAAAGAGACTTATCAGAAAGAGAAAGAAACAAAGAAGAAAAAGCAGAAAAGGAAAAGAAAAATAGTGTGTGAACAAAAATAAATGAAGAACAAAAGAACAAACAAGAACAAATATAACAACAAAAAACATCAAAAGAAAATTGAACGAAAGAAACAAAACAATAAATAAAAGTAAGAGAAGAAAACCTTAAGGGCGCCCTCATCCAACATTGGTGTCTGACATCACAATGCTCTTAGGGATGAATCCCCACAGTCACAGTCCAAAATCTGTTATAAAGCGGACTGAGTCCACGTTAATGCCTCTGGATGTAGAATGGGACAGTATAGAAGATACAGGAACGTGGAGGCGTCCCAATACCTTTGTTCTCATAGTGGAGATGGAAAGTCAGGAATGAATGACAGAGAGCTGGATACGTAATGAGAGCCAGCGGATGAGCCAGTCTAATGAGCGAAGGCGGAGCAGAGGAGAGAGCTTACAGGAACAGTGCGGAGGTTACAGACGGGCGGCGGCAGGTCTGATGGTGAGGCGGCACGGCCCAGAAGATAAACGCTCCTGTCTCTATATACAGAGGAGCCTATAGTACAAACTCAGCAGGGCACTTAGAGAGCGGTACGAATAGAAAACAGGAATAAGGCGTCCAGAATCAGGGTCATACGGAGTCATTAAAGAGTAAAGGTCAGCAAGTCCCCCCCCCAAACATCCAGCCTTCCTCCAACATCTGTATTTCTCACACAGGAGTGACCCTGTCCTGATCTCCATCTGCTTCAGAATAAAAACAGCAAAAGGTCGTCCGTCAGTAATCAGAAAAGAACGATAGACAGAAGGAGAAGAAAGAATGATAGGAAGAAAGTAAGAAGGAAAAGAAAGAAGTACAAAAGAACAAACAAAAAATAAATAAAGGAAGAAAGAACAAGAAGAAAGCAATGATTCTGTCCGGATCTGGATCTTAAATCTGATTGAAATCGCTGGATCGTTTAGAGGAAGGTGGATCTCCAGGATCTCTCTGATCTCTAATCAGCTTTTGGACCTACAGATAAGAGATGTTCAGGATTTCTGTCACACTCATCTACAGTGGGTGTGTGTGCGCTCGTGTGTGTGCGCGCGCGCGTGTGTGTGCGCGTTTGTGTGCGGGTGTGTGTGTGCGGGTGTATGTGTGCGTGTGTGCGCGTGTGTGTGCGCGTGTGTGTGCGCGTGTGTGTGCGCGTGTGTGCGCGCGTGTGTGTGCGCGCGTGTGTGTGCGCGTGTGTGTGCGCGTGTGGTGTTAGAAAAGCGAGACTTTTTTCTTCAGTTCGTTCCTTTTCCACAGAGACAGACGGTCGAACTCTGAGATGGGCATCCCGAATAAAGTCAGGAACTCTTCGGGAGAGAGGTGCCTCTATACAAACACAAACACAAACCAGTTACAAACCAAACAATGTTACAGCCAAACCAGTAACAATTAAACCAGTACCCATTAGACCAGTTATACTTAAATACTTAAATACTTTCTCTATTTTCTTGAATTGTAATTGTTGGCATTTTATTAAACTACATGTACATAAGAGTGTTTTAGAGCACTGAATTGTGGGAAATTGTGCTTTACCTCGAGTCTGGTTCTGTCCACTCCTGGTGGAAGCTTGCAGCGCCCCCTGTGGTTTACAATGAGCATTTCGTACGGATAAATCTATAAAGACAATGAATGATGATTTAGGAATTTGGAATTTCATCAGATTATGGATTAATTGATCCAGGTTTACCAAAGCCTCAGAATCAATGTCTCAGGGAAGGGGGTGTGGCCTGTGCACCTGTCAGTCTGAGTTAAGGAGGCGTGGCCTCTGTATTAGCCAGGTTCTGAATCAGGTTTTTTTAAACATGTTAATCTGGTTTGAAAATGTTTTATTATTATTATTATTATTATTATTATTATATAATGATGAATTGTGATTGGATGAGAGCAGCTTTATGAGAATGTGAGAACGTGAGAATGCAGCATGAGCTTCAGAAGGGGGAAAGGCAAATTTAGGAAGCTCTGCCTCACCTTCTGCTCCAGCATGCTAGGCAGAGAGTTTCCTCGATCCATTCGGCCTCTCTGAGTCCCTCCGTTCTACACAACGGATCGGAGAACGGAGGTCACACACACACACACACACACACACACACACACACACACACACACACACACACACACACACACACACACACACAGTCAAGGTCAGTCACTTCAGATCATCAGGCGTGGTGAGCATGAGGATCTCAGTGTAATGAAAGCTCTCAGAGTTAGACGTACGGAAATGTTTAATCCTCGGTCTGTATGAAAAAACGTTATTGTCTCTGTTTAACTGGGGAGGAGTTCTGGTTTATGTTCATTTAACTGGGCAGGAGTTCTGGTTTATGTTCATTTAACTGGGCAGGAGTTCTGGTTTATGTTCATTTAACTGGGCAGGAGTTCTGGTTTATGTTCGTTTAACTGGGCAGGAGTTCTGGTTTATGTTCATTTAACTGGGCAGGAGTTCTGGTTTATGTTCATTTTAACTGGGCAGGAGTTCTGGTTTATGTTCGTTTTTAACTGGGCAGGAGAGTTCTGGTTTATGTTCATTTAACTGGGCAGGAGTTCTGGTTTATGTTCATTTAACTGGGCAGGAGTTCCTGGGTTTTTATGTTTCATTTAAAACTGGGCAGGAGTTCTGGTTTATGTTCGTTTTTTAACTGGGCAGGAGGTTCTGGTTTATGTTCATTTAACTGGGCAGGGAGTTCTGGTTTATGTTCATTTAACTGGGCAGGAGTTCTGGTTTATGTTCGTTTATAACGGGGCCAGGAGGTTCTTTTCTGGTTTATGTTTCATTTAAACTGGGCAGGAGTTCTGGTTTATGTTCGTTTAACTGGGCAGGAGTTCTGGTTTATGTTCGTTTAACTGGGCAGGAGTTCTGGTTTATGTTCGTTTAACTGGGCAGGAGTTCTGGTTTATGTTCGTTTAACTGGGCAGGAGTTCTGGTTTATGTTCATTTAACTGGGCAGGAGTTCTGGTTTATGTTCGTTTATCTGGGCAGGAGTTCTGGTTTATGTTCATTTAACTGGGGAGGAGTTCTGGTTTTTGTTCATTTAACTGGGCAGGAGTTCTGGTTTATGTTCATTTAACTAGGCAGGAGTTCTAGTTTATGTTCATTTAACTGGGCAGGAGTTCTGGTTTATGTTCGTTTAACTGGGCAGGAGTTCTGGTTTATGTTCATTTAACTGGGCAGGAGTTCTGGTTTATGTTCGTTTAACTGGGCAGGAGTTCTGGTTTATGTTCATTTAACTGGGCAGGAGTTCTGGTTTATGTTCGTTTAACTGGGCAGGAGTTCTGGTTTAAGTTCGTTTAACTGGGGCGGAGTTCTGGTTTATGTTCATTTAACTGGGCAGAAGTTCTGGTTTATGTTCATTTAACTGGGCAGGAGTTCTGGTTCATGTTCATTTAACTGGGCAGGAGTTCTGGTTTATGTTCATTTAACTGGGCAGGAGTTCTGGTTTAAGTTTCTTTAACTGGGCAGGAGTTCTGGTTTATGTTCATTTAACTGGGGAGGAGTTCTGGTTTATGTTCATTTAACTGGGCAGGAGTTCTGGTTTATGTTCTTTTAACTGGGCAGGAGTTCTGGTTTATGTTTGTTTAACTGGGGAGGAGTTCTGGTTTATGTTCATTTAACTGGGCAGGAGTTCTGGTTTATGTTCATTTAACTGGGCAGGAGTTCTGGTTCATGTTCATTTAACTGGGCAGGAGTTCTGGTTTATGTTCATTTGTGTGTTGTTATATAAGCACATCTAACCCCAAGTTTCATTATTCAGCTTTAGTTAACGCATTTAGAGCCAGACAAGAGAAAAAAAACAACTGTTTGCATACATTCTGGAGCAAACCCATATAATTTCTTAAAGATTTTAAGTTTAGGGTGATTTGAGTTAGGATTAAACATTCAGGATTAAAGGTCAGGCTCTAATTGCATTGCGTGTAAAGAAAAAAGCAGAATGAAAGTTTAGAGTCAGATTAGTAAGGATGGATCTGAGGAAATGAAAGCAGGGGAAAGCATGCCGAGATGGGAACTGTGTACCTAGTGTGTGTGTGTGTGTGTGTGTGTGTGTGTGTGTGTGTGTGTGTGTTTATGATTTACCTGCAGACCTGGAGAACACAACAACACAGGAAAAATAAATAATACAGAAAGTTAATAACAAGCAAATCACTATTTATAAGATTTGGAACTGGGTTCCCAAACGTTTGCACAGGACTTTACCCATATAGTGTCTAACCCTCACCTGTTCTGGGTTTGTCCGTATCTGTGGAGGGGAAGTCGGCAGATTGCAGCTACAGACAGGAAATGGTCAGGAATATTAGCCAATAATCAATTAAACAGATCATCAGTGTTAGTATAATACTGGAACTCCCTAAAGCCTCTGTTTACTTGCATTATATAAGTCAATTATATGAGTGAAAGCTGCTGAAATTAATTATAATGCGTTTAAAAAATCATTAGTTTGGTTTTAAATTTCGTTAGATGAAGCTCTTAATGAGCAGCCTGATCCATCCCATGAGCCGAGCTTCATCCCCCTTACAAACCAGGATTTTATTTAAGCTGGAAAGTTCAGAGAAAAAAAATAAAGTCAGTCCTTTAAACCAAAGGTCCTGGACTCTTACTGGAGTCACAGCTGGACTGGAGATCAGTTTGAGTTCCATCACCAAAATGCTAGATCAGCTTCTAGCTGGGTTTGGTTTGATGGATCAGTCAGAAATGTTACGGGAGAGTTATACAGCATCAGCAGCTCCGCCGGTTGCAGCAGCTCCCTCTTTCTATTTCCTTCACGGCATTTGCTGGTGTTAAACTCGGCGTCTCTCATTAAACACTATCCCTGGCTGATCGGAGCTTCATTCATGGATCTGTTAAGCCCAGCTCTGATTAACCTGACCAGCTGCTGATGGTCTAGAACTCCAACTTAAACATTTCTGACTCAGAGCATTCACATTAAGAGCTTCAGCTAAAAAAAAAAAACTACAGTTAGGCAGGTATGGACTTCTTTCTTTCTTTCTTTGTTTATCTTCATCTAACTAACTTAGAATCGCTAAGGGAGGAATGTAAATGATAACGTTGATCCTGTGCTTTGGTTCTAACACTGGGATCTCACTCTGACTTGCTTCTGTTGGTAGAATAGTGGATCTTAGTAACAGCCTGCCTTAGAAATCATGTTGGTGACTGAATAGAAAAAAACTTTCTTTTTAATAAATTAAAGCTGTGTGTGATATATTTGTGTTTATTGTCTGTCTAATAAACAGTTATTGGGAAATTCTGGAATAGATACAGAAGAGAACTGTGTACCCGAGAGAGCCCGGAGTAGCTGCAGGGAGGTAGCGTGGCGGATTTAGATGCCCCACCTGAAGAACCTGCAATCAGAAAAAAAGCCTACGTTACCCATCAGCTTCCTGGACAATGAACCAGGATCTTATGCTTCTGATGCTCGGTTTGATTCAGCAGCTTGTCCCCATCGTGTCTCCAAGCCCAAGTGTGCTGAACTGCAGCTGTGTGATTGGCTGATTAAGTGCGTTAACGAGCAGTTGAACAGGTGTACCTAATATAGTAGCCGGTGAGCGTTTATTACATCTACATAAGAGCGTTGGTCCATCTCACCCAGGTGCATGTGTGTCCGGTCGGGCAGCGAGCGTGTTTTCCTCCGGATGTGAACTGATTTCTCAATTTCCTCTTTCAGGATCAGTTTGCCCAAGTTGGACTGGATCTAAAACACAAGTTGTGTTATAATTAATATTATTAAGTCAACAAAGTTACTAAGTGTGTGTGTGTGTGTGTGTGCTCTTACTTTGTTCAGTTCCTGCTCCTGCAGTCTCTTTGCGTCCTCAGTCAGATCCTCGAAATCGTCGTCCTCTACGGCTTTGCCTTGTTCTGCTGCTTTCCTCCTCCATTCGATCTCTGCACAGACACAGCACACACCTTTATGAATATAAATAGAATATAAAATATGAATAATGGATTAAAAATACTGTTAACACTGTATAGTTATCGAAATAAAAATTTTAAAAAAGTTCACTTCAAAAGTGGCCGCGTTTCTGTACAAATATATGTTTAATCAAGCAGTTTACATACGGTATTACATTAGTTCAATATTAGTACCACCTAGTGGTCAAACAATGCCACAGCCGGATTTTTGAGCCATGTTTCTCAAACAGGTTTACACCGGCCCCTAGCGGCAAATGCAGGAACTACAGGCAGAAACTGATTTCAAGCCAAAACGAAATTGAAATATTAATCATTAATTCAATTTCATAACCGGCAGTACAGGGCGCAAGGCTGGAATTAATCCTGGACGTCATACCAGTCCATCACAGGACACACACACACACACACACACACACACACACACACACACACACACACTAAGTGTAACATTTTAGAGATGTTTTAATTCAGTATGTGGGAGAAAAGCTGAATAAGCACACGTTCCCCGCCCTAAACATACTAAGGTCCTGGGTTCGAATAAGGACCTTATGGACTGGCGCCCTCTCCTGGGCACATCTCCTGGATAAATATGTGGATAATTGCTTCAAATAATTTGACCACCAAAGGGCGCTATGAATATGTAATATGATTATTATAATTGTAGTCCTACAAGGAACTACAAAAGAAGTACTGGTTACCCATGCTAGCCAGCGATGGAGGGCAGGGCCAGTACTCGGTCTCTATTTTGGATGGCTGGTTGGGATCAGGAGGCTGGGCTGCTGGGAACTTAGAGGACAGGATGATGCCGTCATCTTTATTTTTAGCCAGGGACGCTGCTGCTCCGTCTGCAGCGGGAAGAAAAAGGGGTTTGTCCTTCAAATATCAGCGCCGGCCGGGAACATCGGGTCCGTGACCAGAATATGAATTAAAGAAAAGAAATACCGTGCTTATAAATGGGAGGCTTGCTGTAGATGTTGATTCCGTTGTCTGCAAAGCAAACAGAGCAAAAAATGTTAAAGGATGGAACCGCAGCGGGCCTTGTACATTTTTTAAAACCAAACTATTTCAGAGGAGGCTGGAGGGCGTGGCTCAAAACGATGCGTTCAAAGTCGTTTGTCCAATGAGCGTTAATCTTTTTAATCTTTAATGTTGGTAATCTTCTCCATAGCCTGCCAGAGATACACAGGCTTTAATGAGACTCTATTATCTTCTGTCTCAGTTTAATTCTCAGTACACTTACAGTGGTGCTTGAAAGTTTGTGAACCTTTAGAATTCTCTATATTTCTGCATAAATATGACCTAAAACATCATCAGATTTTCACACAAGTCCTAAAAGTAGATAAAGAGAACCCAGTTACACAAATGAGTCAAAAATATTATACTTTGTCATTTATTTATTGTGGAAAATGATCCAATATTACATATTGTGAGTGGCAAAAGTATGTGACCCTCTAGGATTAGCAGTTAATTTGAGTCAGGTGTTTCAATCAATGGGATGCCAATCAGGTGTGAGGGGGCCCCCTGTTTTATTTAAAGAACTGGGATCTATCGAAGTCTGCTCTTCATAACACATGTTTGTGGAAGTGTATCATGGTACGAACAAAGGAGATTTCTGAGGGCCTATGAAAAAGAGTTGTTGATGCTCATCAGGTTGGAAAAGGTTACAAAACCATCTCTAAAGAGTTTGGACTCCACCAATCCACAGTCAGACAGATTGTGTACAAATGGAGGAAATTCCAGACCAACAAAGATCACTCCAAGAGCAAGAGGTGTAATAGTTGGTGAGGTCACAAAGGACCCCAGGGTAACTTCTAAGCAACTGAAGGCCTCTCTTACATTGGCTAATGTTAATGTTCATGAGTCCACCATCAGAAGAACACTGAACAACAATGGTGAGCATGGCAGGGCTGCAAGGAGAAAGCCACTGCTCTCCAAAAAGAACATTGCTGCTCGTCTGCAGTTTTCTAAAGATCACGTGGACGAGCCAGAAGGCTATTGGAAGAATGTTTTGCGGACGGATGAAACCAAAACTACAATGTTTTGGTTTAAAAGAAAAGCGTTATGTTTGGAGAAAGGAAAACCACTGCATTCCAGCCTAAGAACCTTATTCCCATTCTGAAAACATGGCTGGTGGTAGTATCATGGTTTGGCCGGTGTTGCTGCATCTGGGCAGGATGGATTGCCCATCATTGATGCGGAACTATGAATTCTGAATGATATCAGAGAATTCTAAAGGAAAAATGTCAGGATATCTGTCCTGAACTGAATCTCAAGAGAAGGTGGGTCATGCAGCAAGACAGACGACCACTAAGCACACAAGCCTTTCTACCAAAGAATGGTTACAGAAGAATATAAAAGTTCATGTTTTGGAATGGCCAAGCCAAAGTCCTGACCTTAATCCAATCGAAATGCTGTGGAAGAACCTGAAGTGAGCAGCTAATGTGAGGAAACCCACCAACATCCCAGAGCTGAAGCTGTTCTGTACGGAGGAATGGGCTAAAATTCCTCCAAGCCGGTGTGCAGGACTGATCAACAGCTACAGGAAACGTTTAGCTGCAGTTATTGCTGCACAGGAGGGTCACACCAGATACTGAAAGGTTCACATACTTTTGCCACTCACTAATATGTAATATTGGATCATTTTCCACAATAAATAAATGACCAAGCATAATATTTTTGTCTCATTTGTGTAACTGGGTTCTCTTTATCTACTTTTAGGACTTGTGTGAAAATCTGATGATGTTTTAGGTCATATTTATGCAGATATATAGAGCATTCTAAAGGTTCACAAACCTTCAAGCACCACTGTACATTATTATGCCTGTTTGATACAGGTGAGTTGTTTTACCTGTTAGAGTATGAGTCAGGTATGATGTGTGATCAGTTAAATCATGGTAAGTTATCAAAGCTCTTTTATACAGGTGTTGTATTCTTTATTCACAGCACAGGTAAGTAATTATACCTGTTTCTACATTTATTCTATATTCTCAGTGCAGGTGAGTTATACTTATTTTACAGGTGTGTTATTTTATATTTTCGGTATGTGTGAGTTATTATCTGTTTTACAGGTGTTTGATTATACACTGCTCAAAAAAATAAAGGGAACACTTAAACAACACAATATACCTCCAAGTAAATCAAACTGTCCACTTAGGAAGCAACACTGATTGACAATCAGTTTCACACGCTGTTGTGCAAATGGAACAGACAACAGGTGGAAATTATTGGCAATTAGCAAGACACACTCAATAAAGGAGTGGTTCTGCAGGTGGGGACCACAGACCACTTCTCAGTACCTATGCTTTCTGGCTGATGTTTTGGTCACTTTTGACTGTTGGTGGTACTTTCACACTTGTGGTAGCATGAGACGGACTCTACAACCCACACAAGTGGCTCAGGTAGTGCAGCTCATCCATGATGGCACATCAATGTGAGCTGTGGCAAGAAGGTTTGCTGTGTCTGTCAGCGTAGTATCCAGAGGCTGGAGGCCTTGACCTTTGTGCAAGGAGGAACAGGAGGAGCACGGCCAGTGCCCTGCAAAATGATCTCCAGCAAGCTACAAATGTGCATGTGTCTGCACAAACGGTTAGAAACCGACTCCATGAATATGGTATGAGGGCCTGATGTCCACAGATGGAGGTTGTGCTCACAGCCCAACACCGTGCAGGACGCTTGGCATTTGCCAGAGAACTCCAGGATTGGCAAATTCGCCACTGGCGCCCTGTGCTCTTCACAGATGAAATCAGGTTCACACTGAGCACATGTGACAGACATGTGACAGAGTCTGGAGACGCCGTGGAGAGCGATCTGCTGCCTGCAACATCCTTCAGCATGACCGGTTTGGCAGTGGGTCAGTAATGGTGTGGGGTGGCATTTCTTTGGAGGAGAAATCCACCCCATCAGGAGCATGCCCAGGCATTGTTGGGAGGTCATACAGGCACGTGGAGGCCACACACAATACTGAGCCTCATTTTGACTTGTTTTAAGGACATTACATCAAAGTTGGATCAGCCTATAGTGTTGTTTTTCCACTTTAATTTTGTGTGTGACTCCAAATCCAGGCCTCCATTGGTTAATAAATTTGATTTCCATTGATGATTTTGTGTGATTGTGTTGTCACACATTCAACTTTGTACAGACAAAGTATTCATGAGAATATTTCATTCATTCAGATCTAGGATTGTGTTGACTTGAGTGTTCCCTTTGTTTTTTTGAGCAGTGTATATTATCAGTACAGCGTGAGTTATACTGTGTTACAGGTGTTTTTATTCATATTCTCAGAACAGGTGAGGTTATATACTGTTGTTAGGTGTTTTATAAAGGAGTTGTTTTTACATTTCAGTGTAATCAGTTATGATATGTGATCAGTGAAATCTGATAATTATCATAGCAGTTTCAGTACAGGTGAGCTTTTCCACCTGGCGGTGAAAGTGATGTATGGTTCCTGGGAGGAGGTGCTATTTTGCGAAGCGCACTGTCGAGCCATGGAGGATCACTTGGGGAACAATGCTCCGCCCACTCTTTATCCTTAGAGTAGAATATCGGAGCCAATGAGCAGAAATAAGGACGTGTAAGGTGTAGCCTTTAAAACCAGCCCTAGATTGCTCAGACAGGGTATTTCTAGTGACGGTCCCAAGCCCGAGATAAATGGTGAGGGTTGCGTCAGGAAGGGCACCGGTTGTAAAACATTTGCAAATAAAGTATCGAGTTCATAATAATTTCACCATACCGGATCGGCCGCGGCCCGGGTTTAACAACGACCGCACTGGACTGGTAGCAAACAGGGTCAGGGGATGGAAAATTGGGACTACTGTTTGCGAAGACCAGAGGAGAGAAAGCGTGTGAGGGAGACCGAGGAGAATCAGGAGGGCCAAATATAGCACAACAAAACCACCAACACAACCCAATGAGGGTAGCAAACTAAATGTAGGGAAAACGAGACAGGGAAAGTAGAGAGCTGGCGATATGATGCCAGAGGAGAAAAGGTCGTGTTTTGTGTGTGCAGGAGACAAAGTGGAAGGTAGCAAGGCCGATGCATTGGTGCAGGGGTTTAAACTGTTCTACCATGGGGATAGGAAGAGAAATGGAGTTGGATGTGGTCCAGAACAGGGGACGGACTCTGCAAAGAAAAGTGGCTGAGAGCTCCCCAGGGAGGAGAGACTGGTGATTGTGCAGATTTCAATGGTCATGTTGGTGAAGGGAATAAAGGAGATGAGGAAGTGATGGGGCAGGGTTGGTGTTAAGGATAGGAAACCTAGAAGGACAGATGGGGGTGGATTTTGCAAAGAGGATGGAAATGGATGTGGTTAACACATATTTCCCAAAGAAAGAGGAAGCATAGGGTGACTTATAAGAGTGGAGGAGGGCACACAGGTAGACTACATCTATGTAGAAGAGGTTGCTTAAAAGAGATTGGTGATTGTAGGTAGTGGCGGGGAGAGTGTAGAAGGCAGCATCGGATGGTGGTGGCAGGATGGCTCTGGTGATAGGGAAGAGGAAGAGGACAAAGGCCGAGCAGAGCGACCAAATGGTGAAGTTGAGAAAGGGAAGAATGTTGTAGGAGTTCAGAGCGGAGACTGAGAAAGGCTTTGGGGATAGGAAAGAGCTCCCAGACGACTGGGTAGTAGCAGCAAACAGTAATAGACAGACAGGTAGAAAGGTACTGGTGTTGTCCTTCTGGACAGGCAAAAGATGTAAAAAGAAACTGAGTGGTGAGAACGAGGAAGTGCAGGAGCTTATTCAAGAAAGGGTCAGCAAAGACGAAATGGGACAGGGACAGGACTAATGAGAGTAGCAGGAGTACAGGAGATGCGGCAAAGGGCAAAGAGGGAGGTAAGCAAAGGCAGCAGAAGGGCCTACGATGAGTTACTATGAAAGGGAGACAGTAGGGAAGGAGAGACAGAAGGAGTTGTATTGTGGCGAGACAGAGAGATAGAGCTGGAAAAGGATGTGCAGCATGTTCAGGGGGATCAATGCGGATAAGAAAATGGAAATGCTACTGACAGTGAGGAGAGGGTGAGCGAAAGATGGAAGGGAGTATTTTGAGGAGTTGTGATGTAGAAAATGAAAGGGAAAAGAAGGCTGGATGCGTGAAATTGTGGAACAGGATGTAGCAAAATAAGCAGGAAGAAGTGAGGAAAGATGGAAAAGGAGTTTGAAGAACGGAAAGGCAGTGCGGACCTATGACATACCGGTTGAGGTATGGAGAACAAGTCTGGAGAGCGGGAGTGTTGTTTTTGACTAGATTATTCAATGGAATTCTGGTGAATGAGAGTATGCTGAGAATGGAGGAAGAGTTTACTTGTACCGATTTTTAAGAGAAGGTGATGTACAGAGTTGTGGCTCTTACAGGGCATAAAGTGATGAGAAGACCCACACAAGAAGGATTGGGAGAGAGTTGTGGAAGCTCGGTCAGACAGGCGGTGAAAGTGTTGTGAACCACAGTATGGTTTAATGCCAAGGAAGAGCACCATGGATGCGAGTTTTGCTTCAAGACTGCTGAGAAGAAGTATAGAGAAGGTAGAAGGATCACTGACGTCTTTGTGGATTTGGAGAAAGCTTATGACGGGTGCCAAGAGAGGAGCATGTGGTGGTGTATGAGAAGTCTCGAGGGCTTGAAAAGTACGTTAGATTAGTGCCGGACATGTATGAGAACAGCGTGACAGCGGTGAATATGCTGTGGAGAGACAGAGAGCTTCAAGGTAGAGGTGGGACGCATCCAAGAATCGGACCCGAGTCCTTCTTATTGGCTCGTGGATGGACAGACTAACAGCTGAGGTCAGACAGGAATCGCGTGACTATGATGTTGGCAGACGACATTGTGATCTGTAGTGAGAACAGGGAACAGGTAGAGAGAACTTGGGAGGTGGAGGATAATCTGGAAAGGAGAGGAAATGAAAGCAACTGTAGTAAGACAGAATACAGTGTGTCAAATGAAAAGGGAGGCAGGTGAACAGTCAGGCTACAGGGTCAGTGGCACAAAGGTCCAGGGTTCAGGTACTTGGGATCAACTATCCAAGGAAATGGAGGAGGGTGGAAAGGAGGTAAAGAAGAGAGTACAGGCAGGAGGAGTGGGTGTTGGATAAGAGTGTCCGGAGTGCTGTGTGACAAAAGGGTCGCGGCCAAAAGTGAAGGATAAGATTAATAAGAGAGTAGTGAGACCAGCCTTGTTGCTATGGCTTAGAGAAGTGGCACTGACAAAGAGACAGGAAGCAGAGCTGGAGGGGTGGCAGAACTTAAGATGTTGAGTTCTCTTTAGGAGTGTTAGGGTGGACAGGATTAGGAATGAGATCATCAGAGGGACAGCACAGGTTGAAAATTGGGAGGACAAAATTCGAGAGGGAAGACTGAGATGGTTTGAGACATGTGCAGAGGAGGGATAGTGGAATATTGTAGGAGGATGTTGGAGTGGAGCTACACGGCAAGAGACAGAGAGGACGACCAAAGAGGAGTTATTTGGTTGTGGTAAATGAAGATATGCAGGGAGTTGGGGTGAGAGTAGAGGATGTGGAGGACAGGGTGAGGTGGAAACGTTTAACTCGCTGTGGTGACTCCTGATAAAGGGAGAAGCCGAAAGAAGAAGAAGAAGAAGAAGAAGTAAGGTGTAGCCTTTATTTTTCTGTCTCATTCATGATTTCAAAACAACCTAAACTCTTCATAAATCATAAATACCAGATGTTCTATTTGCAGTGCTCTGCTGAATCGGTCTAGACGCAGCTCGTTTGTGATGACCAAGCACTAACGTCACTCAGCAGTATTGAGCGGCTGAAGCCATATTTTAGACACTGTGGATTTATGGGTCTGTAATTTACATCGACAGGCGGAGACTGGAGGAGGGATTTTAAAGAAGACAGAAATCAGGACTGATCTGATGTGATTTAGCTCGTGGTCTGGCTGTTTAGAAACAAAGGAATAAAGCACTACAAATAAAGAGGCTCAAAAATAAAGGTAAACGAACACAGAAGCTCATAGAGAAGGAATAAGGGAAAAAACCTCAAGGGGGAGTCACTGGGTCAGGCAGCCGGCCATATTGGTCCAGGCGAGACTGGGACTGGAAGTAAATGCAGGAGCTGCATTTTTTATTTTTTATTTTAATGAGGCGTTTTTATATGCAAGGATTTTTTAATCTATGTGGAATACCAAAAAAGTTTTGACTCCAGTTACTTTGAGTCTCAAAAGAGAGGAAGCTAGCTAGCTAACATGGTGGAAAATAGTTCATTATCATAAAAAATGGTAAAAACACACATTTATCAAGCGTGGGTTTTGATTATTTTATGGTTAACATGTTTAGAAACACGGCCTTCTCTGGCTACATCCCCATTATTTTAGCTTTTCTTTTGCTTCAGATCTTTGAAATATTCACTGTGAAATATTGAAAAAAATCTAAATAGTGCATCTTTAAGTTCTAATATTTAACAATAATTTAGAAAAATGTAACAAAATCAGCAAAAAAAATCAAATAGCGAATCCCTGACATCGAGCTCAGCTTTATATGGTTTTTATAACAAAAACCACAGATACAAATATAAATACAATAAGATGTAGTGTAATAAATAATATAATTAATAAAATAATACATTAAATAAATACAGTAAATATAATAGAGAGTACTATATTATGCTACTATATTAATTGTTAATCTATTATATTATATTATATTATATTATATTATATTATATAGCATCTTTTTTTCAGTACAATATTTGTAGAATTATGAGAATTGTAGGTGACAAATAACCGGAATGCCAATCACCACTGAAATTTTTGGATATACTGTACGTTGTGGGACATGCACGTGAAAGTAGTATGTACCTGCCAAGTGCGTTATGGGTAATGTAGTGTGCTATCTGCTGAGCGTAGGGTGACTACAGAGATCATTAAATGACTTCAGGCAGAGTATGTCTCACAAAGTGAAGAAGGACGCTTCGTATAAGGAAAACGGTGGTAGTGGCTTAAAACTCTGCTCCACAGCGCTACACGGAGGCTGTCTAAGGTTTATGGTTGTGTAACGGAGTAAGAGTAAAGACCGTGAGCAGGTGTCTCACCTCAGGAGAAGGTGGAGGTGAGATGGAATGAGGCGACATAGATCTCTGGAAGAAAATAGAAACACAACACGCATGCAAGATCAGCGACTCTATACACTAAACACATACATGTATAGATATCTATCAAAACCTCATCAGTTATATAAACTCGGGATATGGCAACATGACACTGGTCAAAGGTAGCGGCGAAATTTGAGACAAAAATCACGGAAACTCGATTGCAATAAGAGGCGAGACAGTTTGAAGCCTCCAGCACATGGAGAACTCAGACTGAATCTGCAGAAATAAGAGCTCGCAAGAAGAAGGATCATGAAAACAAGACTCTCCTTACAGAGGATAATGGTTAACATAAGGAAATAATCATCGCAAAGTTCTAACTCTAAGCTCGAAGCACAAGGGGTGTAACGATTTATGGCGAACGCAAAATGGGACGATGTCCATCCTCTGTCTAACTGGATTATAAATCGTTGATTTTTTTCATCTAATGCAATTCCATTTTTGAACACCAGATGCAGCGCAGTCATACTCACAGACGCATTTAAGCTTCTTTTAATTCGTTTCTTTTAATTGCAGGGAAACAAGTATCTTTTTGTTAAATTATTACACACAGTTATATTAAATAATTTTTGTACAAGAAAAGTACACATTATTTTGAATTGTTATTCTTTAGAAATAAAAGAATGTTTTTCCCCCTGGTTATTTAATTCATGGTGAAGCTACAGTAAGATAAGTTAAATTAAGGCTTTTATTGTCATTCTATATTATACATTTAAATTAGGATTGCTGCTCCAGAACAGTGCAAATCTACACACAAAAGAAAAGAAAATTAAATCAGTAAAACTCATAAAGACTTTTGCTTAGTATTGCAGTGAGAGAATAGAAATAAATATAGAATATAAGAAATATCATACAGAGGTGTTGCGCTGATGGAAAAGGGCATTTTGTTTACAATTTTGAACCTAATGATTCTGGTAATTTCTTTTAATTTCTTTTAATTTAATTAAAATGTATACAAGAAAATATCCATTGTTTACTCTCCAGACATAAAAGAGAATGTCTATAATCAATAATTGTTAAAATATTAACTATATATATGTATATATATGTGATTTTTATTTAACAATTTTAACATTATTATATATATATATATATAATAATGTTAAAATTGTTAAATAAAAATCACATCGTGAACTCAGTATCATGAATTGATTCGTGAGCAGAGCGAATCGTTACACCCCTACAAGCAGGAGTCGATGTCACGCACTGAAAGATCAGACACGCCGGCTTAAATGCCGTACTTTTAAGAAGCAGGACTTTGTTGGTGCTGTCAGTATTCAGGTGAAACAGAGTGTTAGTGGTTGTCTTACTGACCTCTCTGCTCCTGGACTGACTGATCCGTTCCAGACTGGCCATGTTGAAATGAGGTTCATACACCATCAGGTCGGGTCTCTCCACCTCCAGTATGGCTTTGTCTTTAGGAATGGCTGCCAAGTCCTTATACCCAATCACCTGATCATCCATTCTGGCCTGAGGGAGGGACAGGTTAAAGCTTTTAATTAACACTTCATACCACTGTATTGTTTATTTGGATGTCAACAGCATGAGAGGCAGGGAGTCTGTACCTACAGACACTGATTTGAACTGGAAACTCCTGATAAGCAATCAAGCAGACAGACAAACCTCAGCTTGCCAGAGGTGGGATATAAACTAGCTAGTCTCAAGCTTGGCTAACACTGCGCTACCAAACGAGCTACAGTAGTTCGTCAGATTGTGTGTCAGTTACGCAGGGTATGAGCCGTTATGTAATTGTAGAGCCCAGTTCTTATTTGCCGGAGGGCATCCACCTTCTGTGTATCGGGTACCATCAATGCCTGTTTTCCATATCTACATATCAACTCTAGCCCAAGGAAGGCTGGTAAAACGACTCAAAATCATGTAGTAGCTCCTCCGTCTCATATCGGAAAAGTAAATCCTGTCGCTCCTTCGGTCTGTGTGCTTTTTTAAATTCCATTTTTATAGCTAATCTATATAGCTCGAGTCAAGTCAAGTCAGATTTATTTGTATAGCGCTTTTTACAATGGAGCATTGTCTCAAAGCAACTTTACAAGTTTAGATTATCTCCTAATAACTACGTCCAATCCAAAATTGAGCAAGCCTAGGGCGACAGTGGCAAGGAAAAACCTCCCTAGTTCTAGGAAGAAACCTTGGGAGGACCAAGACTCAAAAAAGGGGACCCAACCTCCTTGGGCGGCGTAGATGATAAATCTAAGAGCGACGAAACTAAAGTTCATGGAGTCATAGTTCGAATAAAATGTGAAGTATGCACATCGACATTAAGTGGCCCGGGGGGTATGACGGGGCTGGAGCTGATTACGGAAGCAGCTTGAGTGGAGCTCCAGCAGATGAACATCATGTGTGGGGCTGGAACTGCCGGAACACAGCTCGGAGAGAAAACAGAAAATGTAATTAGTTATTGATTAAGAGCACAGTGTCCTATTAACAATCACTGATGCCATGTCAATCACTGATACCAAGTTGTAGCATGAGACCCCGGCAGCATTAGCTATAGCAGTATAGCTATAAAGAGGAGAACTGGTAGGAAACACAGCCAAGAGGGATCACATGAGACATTGGCAACCCCACGGGAGGCAGAAGACAGCAACCCAACGTCTCTGATCACCATAAGACTCTTTGACTATGAACCCCCAGCTCTGCCCTTATTCTAAGGCAAGGATGCATGAGTCAAGATCACGAGGACCAAAGCCCAGATCAGCCAGACCGAACACTCGATACTCCCGGCTAACAGACAAGTCAGGCAGGCCAGACATGACTCCAGACTCCGGCCCCAGTGACCCAAGCCATGCATCCTGGTCCATGCATCCTGGTCACCTATTATCTAGTCAAAAGCCTGTGCAAATAGGTATGTCCTTAGCCTAGACTTAAAATTTTGGAGAGTGTCTGAGTCTCGAACTAAAGTGGGAAGTTTATTCCATATTTGGGGGGGGCATGTATGAGAAAGCCTTTCCCCCTGCTGTGACTTTTTAATTCTAGGAACTAAAAGAAGTCCTGCACCCTGCGAACGAAGTAGATGAGCTGGATTGTAAAACTCTAAGAGTTCACTCAGATAATGTGGGGCCAGGCCATGTAGAGCTTTATAAGTTATAAGAAGTATTTTGTAATCAATGCGGAATTTGACTGGTAACCAGTGTAGTGGTGATAGAACAGGGGTGATATGATCAAATTTTCAAGTTCGAGTTAGCACTCGGGCAGCTGCATTCTGAACTAACTGAAGTTTATTTATAGATATACTAGAGCATCCATTAAATAAGGCATTACAGTAATCCAACCTTGAGGTTATAAATGCATGAACAAGTTTCTCTGCATCATTAAAAGAGAGGATATTTCTAAGTTTAGCGATATAATGTAATTGAAAGAAAGCAATTCAATTGATGCTGCTAATGTGCGCATCAAAGGAGAGATCTGAATCAAATGTGACCCCTAAGTTTTTTTACAGACGGACTGGGCAATTCTGGACAGCCATCTAGGTTTAGGATAGATGTAGCCAACCTGTCTCTCACAGCCTTGGGTCCCACTAATATAACCTCAGTTTTATCTGAGTTAAGTAAGAGAAAATTAAATAACATCCAATCTTTTATTTCCTTTACACAGTCCTCAATTTTGTTGATTGTAAGGCTGTCATTAGGTTTGGCTGATATGTACAGCTGTGTATCATCTGCATAGCAGTGGAAACTAATGCCATGTTTACGAATAACTGAGTCTAGTGGCAGCATGTACAGAGAGAATAAAAGCGGGCCAGCACTGACCCCTGAGGCATGCCATACTTCACTTTTGAGGGCTTAGACCTTAGATTATTCATATGAACAAACTTTAAACCAAGAAAGTGCTGATCCCTTAATACCTACAATATATTCTAGTCTGTTTAGTAAAACATCATGATCTATAGTGTCAAATGCTGCACTTAAATCTGACAGAACAAGAAAAGAAACACATCCCTTATCTGAGGACATTAACAAGTCATTTAGTACCCTAATTAATGCTGTTTCAGTACTATGATGGGGCCTGAAACCAGACTGAAATGTTTCAAAAATTTCATTCCTTTGGAGGTAAATGCAGAGCTGCTGATAGATGGCTTTTTCTAAGATTTTGGACAGAAATGGTAGATTTGAAATTGGTCTATACTTAGATATCACACAAGGGTCAAGATTGGCTTTTTAATCAGTGGTTTGATAACAGCAGACTTAAAGGATTTGGGCACATAACCAAAGGTAAGGGATGAATTTAAAATAACTAACACTGGCTCTATAACACTAGGTAATACTTGTTTGAGTAAACGTGCAGGAATTGGATCTAATAAACATGTTGATGGCTTAGACGAGCTGATCAGTGCGGATAGTTCAGTATTAGTAATTGGGGTAAAATATTTTAATCTTGATTTACAGCTCATTAAACAGATGTCTTAACTAGTGCTGCATCTGGAAGGTGGCTGAATAGTTTGGTGATGCGATGAGCAGTGAGTTTTATGCCTAATGTTTTCTATCTTATCATTAAAGAAAGTCATGAAGTCATTACTGTTAAAATTACACAGAACGGGAGAGTCACTTTCTGTCGGGTTTTTTGTTAATTTGGAGACTGTATTAAAGAGAAATCTTGGATTATTCTTATTTTTCTCTATGATTGAAGAGAAGTATGCAGCTTTAGCTTTAGTGAGGGCATGCTTATACTCTGCCATGCTGTCCCTCCAAGCAATCTTAAACACCTCCAATTTACTATGTCTCTACTTGCGCTCTAGGTGCCGTGTTCTTTGCTTTAAGGTACGGGTGTTGTCATTTTACCATGGTGCTAGCCTTTTTTCCCTAATGTGTTTGACCCTAGCAGGAGCAATCGTGTCCAGGGTTGAGGGAAGCACACATTCTAATTGGTCATTTACACACTCAAGATGATTGATCTCTGTAGGTGTATTAAATTTCAAGTCTGGTAGGTTTTTAATAAACACAGCTGGAGTAGCAGATGTGATAGTGCGCTTGGTGTGATAACGAGGCAGAAGGATTTTATTTATTAGAGATAGCTCAAATACTAAAAGATAGTGATCTGAAATCAAATCACTTTGCGTGAAAACATCAAGGTTATCTATATTGATACCAAATGTTAATATTAGATCTAAAGTATGATTACAGCGGTGGGTTGGTCCCATCACATTCTGAGTGATACCCATGGATTCTAAGATGGACTCGAAAGCAATTATAAGTGGATCCTGCTCATTGTCAAAGTGAATATTGAAATCACCTACAATTAAAGCCTTATCTGTTGACAGTAGTAAGCAGGAAAGAAAGTTAGCAAATTCCTGAAGAAATTCTGAATAAGGACCAGGAGGACGGTAAATAGTGATAAGCTGAAAAGAGTGTGGTTTTGACTTCCATGGATCAGTCACATTAAGAATCAGTATTTCAAAAGAATTAGCCTTGTAATGGGATTTAGCTGTAACACCTAACTTTTTGTCAAAAATTGTGGCTCTTAGATTTTCAACTAAAAATCTTTATGAATACACCAACTGTTGTTTATGTGGCTACTGGCATACAAGTAAATTTAAACATGGTGCCCCTCAGCAGACACACATCCATCTAGACCAATCTCAGCATACGAACTTCATTCAGGGTTCCAATGCAGTGAGAATAAGTACCTACCCTGAAGTAGGAGCTACATAAGTCCCCTACAGTCTATGAACTACAATCATCCCCAGTTCCTGCATAACGAACATGTGAGAAAGGAGGCTATGAAAACTTCCTTTAACACAAGAGTACTGACCAGAGGATGCCAAACCAACAGGAAGCAGGAAACCAGAGGCGATAATGGCGCACACTTGTAATGTTATAAGCAAAAACAAAAAGCTGCACCCAAAACCTCAAGAATAATGTGATTCATTGCAAATCTTTTCAGCAATAATGAACACACATTGTTGCTTTTTTCCTTTTCTCTTGGGTTCCTTTTATAGCTTTTCATTTGGCTCCTTTTGTTTTTTTTTCCAAGACAGAAAAACATTTATCTAAAAATCAAACATAAGCTTTGTATCTTTTTAATAATTTTATTTACAGGTTTTTTCCAGCGAGCGTGCCATTTTATTTATTTATTTATTTTAACATGCAGAATGTGCCCATTATTACATTATTAAATACTCTGCTGTGTCTCCGGTGAATGTATCAGTCAGTGTGTGTCGTTTGAGATAGTGTTACGGAACTGCTTATCTTAACTAAACACTGAACTAAACACTGAACACTGTAACTAGTGCAGCCTACAGCATGCTCGATCCCATAAAAATCCCATCATTTCGTCAATTCAGAGAGGATCTGGACCAAACTGTACATTTTAAGAAGAACAGGGCATCAAAGATATAAAAATATAAAAAAACCCACCAGTATTACACTTTAAGCTGACTTTTTACAGCCACGTGCCCTTGCTTAGGGTCTATCAGGCAGCACTGGCTACAAGGTGGATCTATCACAAAGGAATCTGACAATAGGTAAACGATAAACAATCAATAAACAACTTACCACAATAGACGTGGCTGGAGATCCAGGGGCACTAGGACCCCGAGAAGAGGGGGCCGTCCCTGCCTGCAGGTTCAAAATGTCAAAGATAGTTTTCAGTATTGCAGACAGTATGAACCTGAGATATTTTATGTTTTTTTCTGGTCAACTTCAGTTCATTTGCTAATAAACATCCATTCCTTCATTTCAGGTTCAGTTTATCAACAAATGTTTAAAAACAATGTTGCTCAAAGAAAGACTGGAAGAGATTTATATATTTCTCCCTCTACCCTTTTCTCTTTGGCATCCATGGCCTTCCTTCTTTCTTTCTTGCTTGCTTGCTTGCTTGCATAATATCATGAAACGATGCAGAATCTGGAGGAATTTCAGTGAGTAAAGGGTTTCTGCAGGCTGCTTAATCTCGACTCATTATAAATCCAACTTCAATAACATCATCTACAAACCTGAAATCTAGCAGAGCAAAACGCTTTCATCTCGACCATGACTCACTCTGACAGTCTAAACCCAACTGGTTAAGATGTCTAAGATCCAGTTACTAATGGAAGGATCAATAACCAAAGACCTCCAGCAAAATCAATGGAACTGAAAAACAGCTTCGATAATGGAGACGACAGACTGTCTGAGTCACAATCCCATAATGATCCAGCACAACACACAGTAACCCTGTACACACTGATGAACTGACACAGTTTGCAGGTCCAGTACCCGTACCCTCTTCTTCCACAGACATTGTCTTGTTGAAAAATCCCAGATAAAGATGTCGTCTTGAAGGCAGCTCATGTTGCTCTAAAATCTCAGTGTACTTTTCTGCATTAATGCTGCATCACAGAAGTGGAAGTGACCTTTACCAAGGGCCCTGACCGACCCCATACCATGCCAGAGCCTGGCTTCTGGACTTCATAACAGTCTGGATGGTCCTTTTTGTCGTTGGTAAAAAAAGCTCTGTTATACTGATGGGTCTGAGCACAATCCCCGTTCCCACTGTATGATGGTCCATCCCAGATCGTCCGAGACCAGAGAAGCCGACGCCCCTTCTGGACATGTTTATAACATAAGGCTTCTTTTTAGCACAGTAACGTTTTAAGTGGTATTTGTGAATGTAACTCTGTATTGTAGAGCTTGATAAAGGTTTGATAAAGGAATTCCTTTGTCCATGTGGTTCTATCAGCTATTGATGAATGACGGTTCTTGATGCAGTGATGTCTGTGGGAGTGGAGGTCACCCCTCTTCAGGTTAGGCTTTTTAGGAAATTCCTGATTTGTTTAATGGTATTATGCTCTGTAGAGGGAGAAAGATATAAATCCCTTCCAGTCTTTCTTTGAGGAACATTGTTTTTAAACATTTCAATCATTTTCTCACACATTTGTTGATAAACTCGAGATCCTTTGTTTGAAATCACATCATTATTTAGTTTTTTGCCTCATTACTAGACCTAAATTGTCCTGTACCAACTTTTTTGTTTGTTTTTTATGTGTTGCAGGCCTGAAATGCAGGAACGGATGTTTATTAACAACTGAAATGAAGATGACCAGAAAAAAAAAAGTTGCAACTAATAATCCAAGCAATTTTGGGTAAAATCCCAACAGTGGCCTCTTGGGGTTTGAGGTAGGATTTGAACCCTGGATCTTTAGGTCCATAGAACCCTGCCTGACTCTTAGCAAGAGTGAGCCAGTATGATATACAACTTTTACAATGTAAGACTTTTTTGAAGGATGCAAACATTGTTCACTTTTTGTTATTGAGCCCAGAACATGTTACGGTATCATTATTTAAGCAACAAAACACGACGGGGAGTGTGTTATTGTGAATGATAACAAGGCTGTGATCGGGGCGAGGGCCATAGATCATCATCGCAGTCAACTTCTAAATGCTTATTTCTTTTATACAACAAAGTAAAAAAGCAAAATAAATAAAAGAAGCCCTGAACTTCATACTGAATATACTAAATATGCTTTAACACTGATAATACCTTCTGTCAAAAAGTAGGTCCACAACAAATTCCCTTCCCTGCTCTGACACAGTACATATATAACACCACCAAGTAATGTCAGTTTGGAATACAAAGTGCAAATAAGCGAAGATTAAAGGAAAAAGGGACTAAAAATAATATTCACTAAGAATTAAACAACAGAATTTAATTAAGAAATGATTAGGGTTATTGCGTTGTTTGTACATTATATGTTTGTGTGTACAAAGCATGTTATTACTTGGCAGCTCATCCTGACTGCTCTGTGGCTATACAGCCCTATACTCAACAGGTGGCGCTGCACTGAAGAATAGACCATTCACCAGTTTACCACACAAAATAAATCTCATTTACAAAAGTGGCCAGTGAAAAGAGTCCAGAGCAAATTAAAAAACAAAAGTACAAACCTTTTGCATGGTTGTTTTTCTCTCTCTCTTAGACAGATCTGGAAAAAAGCACAGAAAAAACAGAGAGAAGTGAAATGACATCAAACGATCAATAAAGCCAAGAGCAGGACATCTGAACGCTTGTGTTTTAATGATGCTTGGCTGCTTGGGTGGATCACTGGACAAATCCATTACCCCATCATGGGGGACAGTCTCAGTGGTATCTCCATCTTTTGTGGGAGCTGTACAGACACTATCTGAGGGAGGGAATGTTGGACAAGGGATCATCTCCCTGCTGCTGCAACAGCAGCCCCAAAGATGACGGATAGATGCTGTGAGCGTTATGTGGAAGCTTGCTTTCGCCATTTTTGAGAAAAATGCTTAAAGGCCTTTTCACACCCAGTCCGTTTTTATGGATGACAAAACACATGTCAGGTTTTTGAAGAAGAGCACACGTATATCAACGTCGTCCTTCACACCGAGTCTGGAACTGACGGACCGCGATGCTGCGCAGAATGTTTAATCGGAGCCTGTTCTAATTTCTGCATGGTTAAAATCAGGCTGACCAATCACAGCTCGGTCGCCGGGCAGAACAGCTCATCGGGAGCTTATAGGACGAGCAACAGGCTGCCTCTAAAACATGGATATTAAAGATAAGATCTGGTGGAATAGAACTGAAAGGCTGGAGAATGATGGAGATAAAGCTCACAGGGTCTGGATGGAAACGTCTGATTATTTTGTATAGTATTTTGTATACTTTGGCTCCTCATGTCTGAAAATGTTTTTAAGGATGATAAGGTCATTTGTATGATTTTTTTTGCAGATGACTCATTTTAGTTAAACCATTATGAAGCCTCAGTGTCATGGATCTGTACCTCTTACCCTCAATAAAAGGCATTCATTACGTTTAGTGTTTTACTTTAAGTATATTTAAGAGCATGTACTTTTAGGACTGCTTTAGCTGAAAGCAGTAGGTCTGTTTAGATCTGAAAACACAGGATTCAATAAGCAGTCGGCTCCGTTTCATACATCACAAACCATCACAAATATCCTAACGATTAAGGGAACGATTCTGTGTGAGCAGTGGCTCATCTTTTAAAGCAACAGGAGCTCAAAACTGACCGTTCTGAAAAGTGCTGGTAAGACAGGGTGAGAAAATGCTGGTTGTTTGTTTGATCCTTGTGGTGTTTTGGCCAAAGCGTGACATGCATTAAGATATTTGAGCCGTGATATTTCATTAAGATCCCAGAGCCATGCTAATTTGTGGAAAAGGGCTGTAACGTCAGCTTTACGAGAACAAAAAACTCTGGCTAATGCATTTGGACTTCATCAATCTAAGAAGAAAAAGCTCCATAATGTAGACGAGAGCTCATCGTTAGTCAACATGAATGAAATGGAGATCAGACGAAATGCTTTCAGGGTCATCGGTTTTTCTAATTCTCTGCATTCCAATTTCTGCGTTCACTTTGTGCTCTGAATATTTTATGGCTCTCAGTAGTTCTCATTAAAGTCTTTCTCAGCTCCATTCTGTCCAAAGGGAAAGACAAAAAGATGCTCTGTTTGGCAAAAGCACTGTTTAGCTTTCGGTATATGTTTGGTTTGAGAAACAGAGAAGAAAAATATTCTTCAACCAGTTTGGAATGAACCCAGTCCTTTTCTGCCATGGGGGCACCATAGCAAGGTGGGACCCCAGTACTTGCTCTGCCTGCCCTCCACGACCCAGACCCGGTCCTTCGTTTGGGCTATAGGGTCCCTGTTCCCACACCAGACTCTTCTCTTTGTCTCTCAGACATCAGACCCTCTTGGTCCATCCAGCCCTCCCTTGGAACCACAGGGAACTATGGGAATCGGAGTCCAGGACACTCAACGAAACAGTTGTGTCGATGATAACTAGTTTGGTTAAATATCAGGATTTACTGCATTACTGTTTTAAATAAAGATGATAAGGTATTTGTATGACTTTTAAACCATTGTGTCCCTCTGTGTCATGGGTCTGTACCTCTTATCCTGCTTCAAAAATGGAGTTGGAAAGGCTTTTACAGGGATACTTTTACTATTTTACTTTAAGCACATTTAGTAGCGTGTACTTCTACTTGAGTAAAATATATAAACTTCAGCTGGACTAACGTGGGACCACTGAACCGAGAAGCAGGAACCAGGAACGGCAACCTCACATCACGAGAGTTTGGAAAACAAACCAGAGAGGCTGAGCATCAGGAGCCACAGGTTTGTATCGTATCTCGTCTCTGGTAAAGAGAGGTCTGGCGGTTATGGGGTTGTGCTACGGTTCCTGGCACCATGGTTAAATCCTGGTGAGGCTACAAGTCCAGCTGGGTTCACTGGCATGGCCTTATTGAGGGAAAGACCGGGCTCCACCCGAGGTAAAAGGAACTGTTTAGGGTCAGGTGCGACTGGCTCCTTATTTTTGTCACGCTTTGAGCGTTTATACCTCTTAGGTACACGAGCTCAGCTCGCCGACATTACGATTCACGAATCGTTCACTGGTTGACTCGTTCGCCCCTTTGTTTGAGTCCGCTCCCTAACAGCTCCTTTGTCTGCCGTTTAATAGCCACTCCTTTCTCTGTCATGAAACCTAACAGAC
>JAJAGP010000642.1:0-220000 GCA_025084515.1 Ancistrus triradiatus | reverse complement strand
TATAACAATAGGTAACATGGGAAAGCATGACGATTGGCATGTTCTCCTTGTGTCTGTGTGGGCCTACTATGAATAATCTTGTGGTACCAAAACAGCTGTTATGTTAAGTGGCGTCTCTAAGGTGTTACTGAGAATGAGAGTAAATATTTAAATGATGATCCACAAACACACGTACACAAAGGTTAGAAATGATACAAAACCAGCCTGGGTCACATGTATGAGATCATATATCAGTCACAAGCCGGGACCGAACCCAGGACTGATGCTCTGAGAGGACAAACAGCAGCAATCAGTAAGAAAGGAAAGAAAAAGCATAACAACAAATACCAAACTCACATGGCTGCAGCTGCTGAGCTGATCAGGAAATCCTACCCTGATAGACCCAAACTTCCTCTGCTCTCCTGCACCAGCTCTCTCTCTCTCTCTCTCTCTCTCTCACTCAGTCTCCACCCCTCCTCTCTCTCTCTCTCCACCCTAACTGTAACTCGTTATCTGGGCACACCACCAGCAGCCAACGCCCAATCAGGCCCATCGGTGCTGTTACCACAGCAACCATCCTCCCAGCTCCATCAGGACTCAGTCCTCTGATGCTCCACACACACACACACACACACACACACACACACACACACACACACGAAGTGACTGCACATCGCTGTCATGATTTAATTCGTCAGCAAAAGTGAAAGTAAAAGCTGTTCAGTCGGGCATCAGATCCTGGGTTTGTGTTTTCATCCTTGTTCCGGTTCCCAAACTTTGACGTCGTCTCTTTTATTTCAGATAATGGCTTTCAACACAGTTGGACTCCCCAGACACGTACACAAACACACACACACACACACACACACACACACACACACACACACTGTGGTGATTATGATGCATGAAACAAACACACCTTGGACGAATAGACTCTTTTTTAGATTGAGCTGAAAAAATAACCTTAAAAGTAGGTATAATAATCCAATCACTCAGGTTATGTAGTGAAGAAAAATGCAGCACTACACCACAGTGACACGGGTTCGAGCCCCAGCAGTTCCCTCCAGCTATTTCAGGGGTCCAGTGTTCGTCGGGTAAGGGACTGATAACACTAATAATAATAAATGAAACTGCTGAACATTTATTAAGTAAAACATGCACTGTATCTGCACTCTGTCTTTAATGCTGGAAACAAACCAAAAAATGGATACGATTTTTAACGTAGTGGGACCATCACACCAAGTACACTACTTTTTTTTTAATTTCACTTCTCTTAATGTGTCGGAGATTTTGCCGTGTCTTTTTCACATTGTTGACTTAAAAAAAAAAAAAAAAAACGAGCGAAGATGAGTGCAGGAAGCTTTTTATAGTTTGTGTCTTAGATAAGTAATCAAACACCAATCCAGGCCCTGTGAGCTTTATCTCCATCATTCTCCAGCCTTTCAGTTCTATTACACCAGATCTTTTCTTTAATATCCATGTCTTTAGAGGCAGCCTGTTGCTCGTCCTGTAAGCTCCTGATGAGCTGTTCTGCCCGGCAACCGAGCTCTGATTGGTCAGCCTGATTTTAACCACACAGAAATTAGAACAGGCTTTGATTAAACATTTTATGCAGCGTCTTGGTCCGTCAGTTTCGGATTCGGTGTGAAGGACGGCGTGATCTTCTTCAAAACTTGACATGTGTTTTTTTTTTCATCCATAAAAATCGGGCTCGGTATGAAAAGGCCTTTATTCTGCATTTTCTTCACTAGTTTTGAATTCTGGCCTCATGAGAGCAGTCATCGGCCAATGCCAGTTATCTCAAAATGGCATTAATCGGCCCGATTAATCCGTCTACAGTTTACAAAAACCCTCTCTATTTCTGCCCTGTGATTGAGAAATGAGTCATTATGAAGCGTTGAATCATCTGAACCAATCGGTTTGAAAAATGATTCAGTGTTTCTGAGCGGTCACAGCGACATCTACTGGCCATATTTGTGAATTCGCCTCAGGAAAACCAGACAAGCCTTGAATATGAATGTTATTTTTTCTTAAATAAACAGAGTAACTTATAATGAAAGTAATGAGTAATGAGATTACTTCTCCAGGAACGAATGAGTAAAGTAATGCCTATTACATTTTGAATTTTGAAGAATTTTTGGAGTAAATTTGGCAACAACTCAGGAGTCACTAAAAGGCACGATTGGCTTTGTCTGTGGGAGGGGAGGCCAGATGGGCGATCATGCACCAGTACTGCAACACTGACCCTGGTGGCTCTTCTCCATTTTACAGTTGCACCCTGTGTTCTCCACAGTAGGCAGTGGCGGGGATCAAATGTGATAAAATAAAGAAAATAAAGAGGTTTATCGTCCTCTGTTCAGACGGTAGTGCGGAGGCTACAGGAGGGTTAATCCAGCTCAGAGCAGCAGTGAGTCAGACTAATGGATCAATCAGACCAGATTAGAGCTGACTGATCCAATCACTAACACACAGTGCAGCAGCTCGAGTCCGTCTACAGGGCTACAGGAGAAAAGGTCAGAAGGAGGACCTCACACGGTATTAGTTACACAGTAGCCTACTGTGCAAAAGTCTTAGGCCACCATTAGGTTGTTAATGACTGGACCCAAAATCTTGGATTTGTCCCTCTATAATCCTCTTTTCCACTGATCTCCATTCCGAAACCTGTCCCCCTTCTGAAAAAGTGGTTTCTTGGCTGCTAACCTTCTAAAACGACCATTTCTGATCAAGCTTCTTTGGACTGCAGAAGCTACCAAATGCTGAAGATGCTAGAATTTCTGATTTCATACTGCATACATATTCTGGTTGTATTCTAATAAAGAGACTGAGAAATAATTATATTTGGTCATTATAGCATTGCTAAAACAACGAATCTAATGGTGGCCTAAGACTTTTGTACAGTTCAGTACAATTTGCTTATTTTTATCAGACTTCTCTACATCCTAAACTGACTCTGTGTATCAGACTAAATAATGCTGATATGTAATTTTTTACGTTATTTTAGTCAACAGTTTATTTAGTTGTTAATACTTTTTTTTGGACTATTACTGCAGACTTATTTGACTACATCAAAAAGTTTCTAAGCCACCCAAGACGACTGGGTCCCATTTTGAGTCTTGATCCTCCCAAGGTTTCTTCCTTATAACGTTTATTGAGTTTTTCCTTGCCATTAGCCACAAAGTCGAACTACTAGTTCTTAGGGCCTCGAATCACTGAATCGACTCTTCTGTTGATTCTACACACATGAATCAAAATGCAAACGATGACTCAAATAACAATATAGAAATGGTAGCTGTTAGGAAAAAGGATGTGGGGTTCATGATGCTGCTAAACTACCATATTCATAAAGTAGTGTAACTTAGCGTTGAAGTGCTCGAGTCCAGTCTCAAACTCATTTGGACTCGGCCTTGTCTCGGTCTTTGGGGTAAGGTAGACTCGGAGACAGTCATCGAGCCCAGCCGAGTCCGAAGCGTCTGTCTGAGGTAACGTTAGTTATAAACGGAACTTTTTTCTAGCGTTACTGAATATCAGCAATCCACTCAAACAGAATAACTCAGTCCTTTCTCTCTAGAAATAAGATCTGCACTCTGATTGGCTAACAGGATACACAAGTTCCTGCTCTTCTCGTTCAGGATCCGACCACACGACCAACAGTCTGATGTTAAGACCAAAAGTGTAAGGAGCATTTTCACCTTTTCGCTCGGTTTATTTAGTTCGTATTGTTTAGGAGGGCAGATTGAAATGTTATTAATCTGTTTTCACATTTAAGAAAAATGTTTAGAACGGATGCTGTTGTTTATATTCAGGTGACTTTATGTGGTGATTCTGATTCAGTTTAAGAGAAGAAGGGAAACAGAATCATCACCATCATTTACTTCCAAAAGTTATATTACCTTAGTTTGACTACGGCTATAATATAATAATAATAATTAATAATAATTGTAGGTTATATATTATTTAAGGTTATATTTTACAAAATATAAGATGAGATATCGAATTAATAATAATATATATCATGTATAATGAATGATAATGAATGTAAAGTGAATTACAAATGTATTTAATTTTTCCATTTTCTTCTTGTTATTCTTGTATGATGTAAAAATCTGAATCTGGTCTCAGTCTTATCTTCTCTTGGTCCAGGCCACTCCCGGCCTCGGTCTTGACTACAACACGGCAAAGACGCTGTTCAGCGCTGCCCATATTTTAATGAATAACTATATCAGACTCCTATGTTAACTGCTTAGTTATGCACATTATTGCATTTATATGAATTTCCATAATTAAATGTATTTTCAGCAGTATCTCTGACATGTGTACTTATCATCTGCATGCAGATTTCTTGTGAAAACACCCTTTATATTTGGCCTACATCATAACAGTAGCAGCAAAAATGATGAAGAAGCAATCTCAGCTTAAAAGCGTACGGAAGAAGAAATGTAAACCACAAACCTCCAAACCTGTATTAGTGGTGAAAGGAAAAAATAAGAAAAAGGACACTTGTGGAGGACCTTTGGAACTGTTCCTGCGTATCTCTGATGAATATCTGTACCTGAGGATAATGAGGATGAGAGCACTCAGACTGTAACACACGGCAGGAGCCATGGGATACGAGAAAGAGCTCGCCCTGCACAAACAACAAAGCCTGGATCAGCAGTTCCTCCGAGGAAACGCAGGCTTCCTGTTGCTTTCAGCAGGATAAACATGGCAACGACGAGAACGCGCTCAGCTCCGAGAAGGCATACGACTCGGAAACCACAGCTACCAACAGCTATCGCCTTAAAGAAACGATGAGTCCAATCAGCTCTAAGGGAGGACAAACCCAGGCTGATGTTATAACCTTAAATTCTTTGGATGTGTAACGGATCTACAGAGAAGCTGTATGAAACCATTAAAGGTTACTCTTAGCAAATTAAACCTTTGATATACTGTCAACACTTGCGGTGTAAATTATTCTTCAGTTCTTTATGAGTGTTAACAAAGAAATTCGATTAATCAGGGAAATGAAACGGTTCTTCTCCAATGAAGCTTAGCCACAATAAGGTACTTACAAAAGATAAATTGTTGAATGAATGCGGTGTGTGGAAACCTTTTCTATGACCTTAGTTATATTAAATTCAGGGAGAACCACCATTTTAGTTAATTAAGTTCCTCAAGGGTTCTCTCAACTAGGAGAGGGGAAAAAATCTAAAAAAATCGATTCTTAGATGCATTGTCTATATGAAGAACCATCTGGAAGATAGGGTTCATAAAATTCTCTGAATCTATCAAGAGACCTCCAAAAGAACTACAAAAAGAACCATACTTGGTGCCAAACGAAAGTTTTTTTCCCCATAACAATAAATCAATCATATTATAGAAACATTTGCAGTTTCAGTCTTTCTTCAAATACACTTTATGGCCAAAAGTTTTTGGACTTGACAAACAGAGGTGGTAGAATGGCTTGACTCTCAATATCACACATTTATAGGTTTTCACCTCCAACAAGACAGTTCGTCAACTTTCCGCCCTGCTGTCCTAAAACAGCAAAACTGGTTTGCCAACTTAGGTTGAGGGCTTGGCAGAGAATCTTGACCCCAAATCCATCAGGCAACTTAAAAATGCTGAAAAATCTGGAGTGCCAAAAGTGAGCCGGCGCTTATTGTTGTGTAACATCAGAAGCTGACCTCACAGTCATGCTCCAAAATCTAGCAGAAAGCCCTCGTAGAGGAACACAGGCTGTTGCAGCAACGAACTTCATAATTGTATTCATGTTTTGGATGTAACTTTTGTTGGGTGTCCACAAACTTTTGGCTGTGTAGGAATGCAAAATGGTTCCTCATAAATCCATTAAATGTGGCATTGCTCTAAAGAGACCTTTTCACTGCCTTATTATTATAGGTAGAGCAAGAATCATAGTTATAGGTTCCTCAAAACTTCTTCAGATACTTACCAGTTCTAACATTAAAACATAATTATACACCTTTCTAACACGGTTCCAGACTTTAATGAGATCCCCACTGGGACAAAGGGAAGAACTTTACAGGTGGCAGCTCTAAGCTTGGATTTCTAGGACTGGACTTTTCCTATCAGGTAAAATATCAGGCTATTTAGGGAAATCCAGTGGTCCTTTTCAACCCTTGGCCAGAATAATGTGGTTAATGAATGGTTATGGAAGTTCCTTACTTCTATTTAAAGACACTGTCTGAAAGATAAGTTCATAAACCTTTCCAAAAGGGTTCTAAACCTCCCCGATAGAACAAACAGAAGAACATTTAAAGCTGTCAGGTGGATCCCTTTCGCTCCACAATCTTTCATTTAATGACACTTTATAGAAACCTTTTATTGCCCCTAGTATTTCTCAAAAAGAAAATCATCTGAAGCATTATTTACATTTAACTTTTAGGTTGCCAGAATGTCTAGGAATGTTAGACCAGAAATGCATGCCTTATTATCTCACTAAGGTATCTATGAGGTGACACAGATCCCCCAAATTCTGTTTGTCAACTTAGAAAGACGACAAAATGCACAATTAAAATAAGAGAATGGCTATAAAAACAGCAACAACAAATCAACTGGAACAGTGACAAACTGGCCCAACACAACAAGGAAGACAGGCACAAAAACACCAAGGATCACTGTTGGAGAGTTACAGAAACAAGCTGGGGTCACCAAGTGTCCAAAACAGATGCCACCTATTTGCCAACTGATTATTTTAAAAAACCTTTCCTGCCACCCACAAGCGTAAGGACCTGGCTTATTGTGATTGGAACTGTGTTCTGTGGTAAGATGAAACAAAAAGCAAGCTTTTTGCCAACAAACAATGGTCGTCTCAACCCCCTGATCTAAAACCTATAGAAAACCTGTTGGGGACATTGGACTCTGGAGCATCTGGAGAGATTCTGGAAAGAGGAAGGTCTCAAATTCTCTTTAAATTCCCTGTTCTGTATCTCCAACCTTAGGTCTTCTAGCTGGTCTACATGCTGGTTTAAAATAAGGATAGTGTAAATATTGTATAATGACTAGGAACTGGGTTTGTTAAAACAATTTATGAACTGTTTTTAGGTTGAAATGATTTATTTGTGTTAAACGTAGATTTAAATGTCAAGGGACAGGCCTGTAGAAATAAGCCTCAATATTGTGATTCACGTTTCATCTCAGAGATTTAAATGTCTTTTATTACAAAAATCGACCTGATCTTGTGTTTGTAAATGCTGTCGAAAGAAATGTTTTACCTGAAACATATAAATGTATCGGATTTAATCGATTAACACTGGTTTATTCCGTTTTGGGGTTTGTTTTACACTTCTACCATCAGGAAAAGGTACAAAACACGAAGCTTACCTGGTTAGATGAAGCACAGGAATGAAATAAATCCTGGTTTTAGCTGTAAAAGGATTCACTTGGTCTGAAGATGCAGCAGTTTAAATGTCCATGAGGGTGGATGTGGAAGATGGAGGAGGTGAGGAGGTGATAAACCTGCTGAATTAAACATCAGATACCACAAACAGGAAGGAATTATCACCTTTAATCCAACATTTTCGTCTATTTTTGGGGGGATTACCAAACACTCTAACAAACACCCGTTATCGAAACCTTCCAGTGGGTAAGGTAAGGGTTTCTGCGCGAGCTCAAAAACAGATGCGCACGGATCATCCTAACGACGAACGAATCGATTCCATCGAGCCGCGAATTTGATAAGCGATTTACAGTTTCACAAAGCGTTTCGTTGCCATTTTTGTAAAGTATGTGCCCTTCTAAATCCTACCAACGCAAACGTATCAACATTAGCCACAATGTTTATGTCAAGAGACCTGAACTGCATTGAGTCGGACAGAATCGATTCCTCACCTAGTGACTCTTTTATAAGATTACACACCCTATCATAAATGGAATTCTAAAATATTAAGTACACGTTTTGAGCTATACACAAACAATGCGAGTCTGCTATTTGTTGGGACTACACTGACACGGCGTGACTTAAATCGTGTTGATTCGCTCCGAATCGATTCGCAAGCGACAACGAATCCGATGCTAATTCGTCACAGATTTTTCACTATTATTATTCAATTATAGGGAATTAACAATGAATATATAACACAGTTACATCCATAAACAACACAGTGAAGTGTACATATTATAAAATGTAAGGAGAAGGTTGGAAAGTCGCTTTAGATATATATATATTTTTTACATTTATGGCATTTAGAATTGATACAGTTACAATCCAAGCAATTATGGGTTAAGGGTCTTGCCCAAGGACCCAACAGTGGTGGCTTGGTAGAGGTGGGATTTGAACGCTGGTCCATAGTCCAGTATCTTAACCACTAGGCCACCACAGTCCACACATACTGGTCCTTCTCAAAAAATTAGCATATTGTGATGAAGTTAATTCTTTTCCGTAATATAATGATAAAAATTAAACTTTCATATATTTTAGATTCATTACACACCAACTGAAATATTTCAAGTCTTTTATTGTTTTAATACTGATGATTTTGGCATACAGATCTCACAAAATTAGCATATTTCATCCGACCAATAAAAGAAAAGTGTTTTTAATACAAAAAAAGTCATCCTTCAGATTATTATGTTCATTTATGCACTCAATACTTGGTCGGGAATCCTTTTGCAGAAATGACTGCTTCAATGCGGCGTGGCATGGAGGCAATCAGCCTGTGGCACTGCTGAGGTGTTATGGAGGCCCGGGATGCTTCGATAGCGGCCTTAAGCTCATCCAGAGTGTTGGGTCTTGCGTCTCTCAACTTTCTCTTCACAATATCCCACAGATTCTCTATCGGGTTCAGGTCAGGAGAGTTGGCAGGCCAATTGAGCACAGTAATACCATGGTCAGTAAACCATTTACCAGTGGTTTTGGCACTGTGAGCAGGTGCCAGGTCGTGCTGAAAAATGAACTCTTCATCTCCATAAAGCTCTTCAGCAGATGGAAGCATGAAGTGCTCCAAAATCTCCTGATAGCTAGATGCATTGACCCTGCCCTTGATAAAACACAGTGGACAAACATCAGCACCTGACATGGCACCCCAGACCATCACTGACTGTGGGTACTTGACACTGGACTTCAGACATTTTGGCATTTCCTTCTCCCCAGTCTTCCTCCAGACTCTGGCACCTTTCCGAATGACATGCAAAATTTGCTTGCATCCAAAAAAAGTACTTTGGACCACTGAGCAACAGTCCAGTGCTGCTTCTCTGTAGCAAAGGTCAGGCGCTTCTGCCGCCGTTTCTGGTTCAAAAGTGGCTTGACCTGGGGAATGCGGCACCTGTAGCCCATTTCCTGCACACGCCTGTGCACGGTGGCTCTGGAATCGGCCCTTCTCCACAATCCTCCTCAGGGTCCGGTCACCTCTTCTCATTGTGCAGCGTTTTCTGCCACACTTTTTCCTTCCCACAGACTTCCCACTGAGGTGCCTTGATACAGCACTCTGAACAGCCTATTCGTTCAGAAATTTCTTTCTGTGTCTTACCCTCTTGCTTGAGGGTGTCAATGATGGCCTTCTGGACAGCAGTCAGGTCGGCAGTCTTACCCATGATTGCGGTTTTGAGTAATGAACCAGGGTGGGAGTTTTCAAAAGCTTCAGGAATCTTTTGCAGGTGTTTAGAGTTAATTCGTTGATTCAGATGATTAGGTTAATAGCTCGTTTAGAGAACCTTTTCATGATATGCTAATTTTGTGATATTTCATGAGCTGTATGCCAAAATCATCAGTATTAAAACAATAAAAGACTTGAAATATTTCAGTTGGTGTGCAATGAATCTAAAATATATGAAAGTTTAATTTTTATCATTACATTACGGAAAAGAATTAACTTCATCACAATATGCTAATTTTTTGAGAAGGACCAGTATAAGCTAATTCGTTTTCCTGTACTTAATACATTGGTGATTAGGTTAAGCACTTTTTAATCCTCCATAAACAATATAAACATGATATAAATCTATTTTAACTTCTAACCTTGTTTCTCCCAGTCAAGGGCACATGGGGGTCCTGTGCCTATTCCGGGGACCACAGTGGTCTGGACAGGGCACCAGTTCATCACAGGGTTAGCAAGGGTCTCTCTTGTGATTGCCCTTCTAGCTTCCTCTCCTTCATACCCAAGCCAGTTGTGCATGTTTAGGATGCCTGACCTGGGATTTAGGCACAGCTAGGCCTCGAACCCGGTTACTGCAATGGTGGGGTAGCATATTAGACTTCTGCAGCATCCCAAAAATGTGCTCACATATAATTTAGCATGAAAGTTTATATCTTCCTCTTTGATTGATTGAGTGAGTGAGTGAGTGAGTGAGTGAGTGAGTGTGCCCTGCGATGACCAGTGTTAATCGAGTATAAATGCATGGCACATGCCAACTCCTGGTCCTTTAACAGTGACGCGTTATGATGCGCTTCCGGAGAAAAAGTCATCAACATGGATACCGGAGAGGTTTTGGCGTCTCTGGTAGGAAATGATTGGGTTATGTTTGATTTTAATGTCGTATTAAGCCGGGGAATTCACAGAAAAGTGTTTTTGTGAACTAAATACCCTGTACATTTGATATATTAGTAAAGAAAATGAGCTTAAGCGTTGGACATCGGTACACATGGTTAGCGCGTGGTGCTAGCACACGTGCATCAACATACTAACAACAGACTTAATAATAATTAAACAATTATTCGACGTGATTAAGTTAAACGTACTGCCTTCAAATATCAGGATTTAGGATTAGATGTATAATCATACAGCATTTTAGCTAAAACGGGGTTGATAAACACTGTCACTTTATTTACACAGCTGGTGTTATTTACATATATGAATCTGCAGTGCACTATGTAGGGTGTAGGGGTCATTACTGCTCCTACTTTACATAAGAGTCATTGTTTTAGTCCTAAATTGTTTATTAATAAGTGTATAGTGCGCTATATAGGGTGTAAGGACGACTAGTTCGTGATTTTAGAATAGGACTCGCTGTGTTAGTCCTATAAACCTCGTTTTAGGATTTATAATGCACTACGTAGGGCTTAGGGACCGATTTCTTTAGGTTTTTCACTTAAGAATAGTGATTTTAGTTTGAGTACTTAATAAGAATCACTCACTTAATCCTAAATGGCACGTTATAGCTCTGAGGTGTAAGGGTCATTACTTCTTGCCATTAGAATAACAATCACCGTGCTAATCCTAAAAAACAATTTTAGGCTCTTTGTAAGGCATGTTAGTGTCTTAACCCTAAACAGCAGTTATGCACCTGTAGTGTAGGGTGCAGGGACCGCTGCTTTTAGTTTTTGCTTTTAATAAACATAAGAATCATTGTTTGAATCCTAAATCATTTCTCTATGGATCCATAGTGCCCTGTGTAGGGTGTAGGGAACCGTTCTTGATTCAGTCTTGATCCTAAACGGAGTACTGACTTTTACTTGTTGCACTCTGACTAAGAAGCAGCGTTTTAATCCAAAACGTCTTCTGTATACACCAGTCGGGCACTTTGTAGGGTGTAGGATCATTACTTTTGCACTCTGGATACGAATCCTAAGTTTCTCCAGAGCTATAGCATTTTATAGGGTGTAGGGATCATTTTTTTGCTTTTAGACTGAATATGACAGTTTTAATCCTTAATGGCTTGTTTACATCTCCATAGTGCACTACATAGGGATCAGTTCTTGGTTCGTGTGTAGGGACTTCTATGTGTTTCACTCTGAATAAGAATCACTGTTTTAATCTGAAACGTCTTCTGTATGCGCAGTAGTGCACTACGTAGGGTGTAGGGACCATTACTTATTGCACTTCGGATGAGAATCCCTGTTTTAATCTTCAGTGGCTTGTTTATAGATGTATGGTACGCTGTATAGGGTGTAAGGTCCATTAGTGTCTTAGTTTTAAACAGCAGTTATGCATCCGTAGTGCACTGTATAGGGAGTTGGCACTTTTAGTTTTTGCACTTAGGCCTTAATCCTAATTGGATCCTATTGTGTGTAGTGCACTATACACAGTGTACATGTATTGCACTTAATAATGCCACGGCGCGAATCCTAAATGAACTCATTTTTGGATGCATCGTGCACTATATAGCGGAATGTAATGACCATTAATTCCTCAGTGTAGAGCACTATAAAGGGTGTAGCGTCACTGCTTTTAGATTTTGCACTAAAGTCTTGTTAATCTTATTAATTATTGCACTTTGAAGGAGAATCCTTGTTTTAATCCTAATTGGCTTGTATATAAGCTCCGTAGTGCACTATGTAGGGTGTAGGGGTCACTACTTTTAGTTTTTGTATTTAATCAGAATAATAATTTTAATCCTAAATCATTTCTTTATGGATGCATACTGCACTGATGTAGGGACCAGCACTACTTGTGCTCTGAATAGTGTTTTTTTTTGTCGATAAAACGTTATGAATGTCTAGTGCATTATAAAGTGTTTGTTTATTCTTGCTTTTAATAATAACTATGATCATATTTATGCACCATTAGTGCTAATAACGGGTTTAGGGACCGTTATTTCTTGCCCTGTGAATAGCAGTCTATCTCCTAAGTGTGCCTGATTCCTTCATAGCTCCATAGTGCCCTCTGTAGGGTGTAGGGATTAGTAATGCTTTGACTTTTCTATACAAATCTGTCTTGGTTCCTGTGTCCTGTACTGATCTGTAGTGCCCTCTGTTGGGTGTAGAATTCAAATAATGTACTGTAAAATGTTTTTAATATCATTTTAAAAGCATTTCAGGGTTTTGTCATCAGGTGGGAGTTGTCACTGTACTTTATCACTGCAGCCATTATTATTATTTATCATTGCTGCATTAATTATTAGTTATTATTGTTATTATGATTATAGTCACTGCTACAATTATTAGTAGAAGTATTTATCATTGATGCTGCATTTATTATATTTATTATTTGTATTATAATCACTGCTGCATTTGCAATTGTTTTTATAATTATTGCTGTTATATTAATTTTCTGTATATTTATGAGTCACCTGCGTTTATTGTCTCTGCTGCTATTATTATTATTATTGCTGTTACTTTGTTATTATGATGATGATGATGATGATTACTGTGTGTGTGTGTATATTTATGAGTCGGCTGTGTGTTACAGGGTGTGGAAGGAGCTGCGGCGGCGGCCCATGCGCTCTCTCTCCCCGCCGAGGCCTACGGGAACGACGTTAGTCTGGATTTCTTGTTGCTAGATGAACTTGTGATGATATGAACATTGTTTGATACCAGCATGGTGTGATTTTACACGGATCAGCCAAAACATTCTGACCACCTGCTCCGTCACCTACGTCTGGCCATAACGATCGGTCCCGTGTTAGAGGGGCTCTGAGTGTGTGTTTAAGATATCCGAGAGCGTAGTGTGTGGTGGTGTTTGATCTGTTAGAGGTCAGAATGTTTTGTTATTACATTTGAGATAAATGCATTAATTCGTTTTTTTTTTAAATAAGTAATTCAACTTTGTTCCTTCAGGCTCAGTTGGAGGTGATGTGGGCAATGAAGGCCTATAACCATGCAGAGGTTTACTTCAATGTGAGTTCTTACTCCTCTGCGTGTGTCTGCGTGTGTCTGCGTGTGTCTGCGTGTGTCTGCGTGTGTCTGCGTGTGTCTGCTAAAAATGAGAGTGTAAGAAAATATAACTAATATGGAGAATATAATAAGTAAGTTGAGAATATAATAAATTAGAGACTATAACCAAAACAGAGAATATAATTAATTAAAAAATATAGCTAAAATGGAGAATATAACTACAATAGAGAATCTAAGAAAAGAAATATAAGAAAAAAATATGTAACTAAAATGGAGAATATAAATTAAAAAAAGAATGTAATAAAATGGAGAGTTAATAAAATATGTAATGTAACTAAAACAGAGAACAAAATAGATAATATAGCTAAAATAATGTAGTAAAACAAATATAAATAAAATAAGTAAAATAGTGAATATAAAGAAAAATGAGATTATAATGAAATAGAAAATAATTTGTATTTATAAAATATAAAGTTGAGACTATAACTAAAATGGAGAATATAGTAGAATACAGAATATAATAAAATAGAGAATATAAGCGTGTTTCTGGGTATTAGTTCAGTACAAATGGAGCCACTGAACGTTCAGATATAACACACTTCTGTATGTGAAACACTGCACCAGTTAGCCACAGCTCGTCTGGTGTTGGTTCCTGCTTATGCTGTGTGAGCTTTCATTTATGACCGGAGGAGCCTGAACCATAAGGCTGTACCCTAACCTAACCTATGGGGCACGGTAAATCCCCCCCGGGTCAAACTACTGCTCTTGCTTTCTGCTGGCCTGATTGTAATGTGTGAGTGTTTAGTCGAATACAGTAGCTCATAACCACCTGATGATCTCCTTGTAGCTCATTTCATCTGTGGACCCGAAATTCCTTAAACTCACGAAATCGGACGACATGATCTACACTAAGTTCAGGGAAGACTTTCCGGACCTGGACATTAAGATCCTGGATCCAGAGCTGCTCAAGTCGGCAGAAGCTAAAGAGGTTTGGAGCTTTATCTCTGTATGAAGTATGTATAAATCGTTGGAGTTTTAGGCCATTTGATTGTCTTGAAAAATAAAAACAAAGAACTAGACAAAGAAAAGAAGCCATGATGCAGTATGCCATGAGAATCCTCTGTCAAAGCAGAGGCGATATTTTTGATTTACCATAAAAGATTTTCTACAGTGTGCCTTTCCTGGGTTGCAGAAATGGAGGCCGTTCTGTAACCACTTCGAAAGCCTGGTGGAAGACTTTAACTACGGAACCTTACTGCGGCTGGACTGTGAGAAGGAATACACCGAGGAGAACTCGATATTCGGTACGATTCCACCGCTTACTCACCTCTGATGCAAATCTCACGCAGGAACCGAACTTAAATACCATACCTGATTGAATATAAATGAATTATAATGATTTTTATCAAATCTGTCGCCTTTGTGATCATTAGTTTGGGTGTAAATGAGTTAGATGAAGCTCTAATGATCAGCCTGATCCATCCAATGAGCCGAAGTTCATCCCTCTTACAGACCAGGATTTGGACGTAACCTGGAAAATCAGAGAAATGTAAAAAGTCAGTCCTTTAAACCAAAGGTCCTGGACTCTTAATGGAGCCACAGCTGGACTGGAGATCAGTTTGAGTCCCATCAGCAGAAATGTTGGAGCAGCTTCTAGCTGGGTTTGGTTTGATGGATCAGTCAGAAATATTACGGGAGAGTTATACAGCATCAGCAGCTCCACCGGTTCCAGCAGCTCCTTCTCTCTGATTCCCTTCACGGCGTTTGCTGGTGTTAAACTCGGCGTCTCTCATTAAACACCATCCCCGGCTGATCGGAGCTTCATTCATGGATCTGTTAAGTCCGGCTCTGATTAACCCGACCAGCTGCTGATGATCTAGAACTCTGACTCTAACATTTCTGACTGTTCTGACTTTTTCAGTATTCTCTTTAGAGTTTCCTTTTCTTTTTGTTCCTTCTTTAGCATTCAGGCCTTTCTCTCTTTCTGTCCTCCTTTCCTTTTCAGTATTTTCTTTAGCATTTTCTTTTTTTTTTCTTTCTTTCCTTCTTGAGCATTCATGTCTTTCTTTCTTTCTTTCTTAGTATTATCTTTAGCCTTTCTTTCTTTCTATCAATCTGTCTTTATCAGTATTCTCTAACCTTTCTTTCTATCCATGTTTCTTTCTCAGTATTCTCTTTAGCATTTTTTTATTTCTTTAGCTTCATCTAAGGAACTTAGAATTACTAATGGAGGAATTTAAATGATAATGATAATCCTGTACTTTGGTTCTAACCCCAGGATCTCCCTCTGCTGGTAGAATAATAACAGCCTGCCTTATAAATCAGACCCATTCTATTAACTGAATGGAAATAAACTTTCTTTATTAATAAATGAAAACTTATCAATCAATACATTTGTGTTTATTTTCTGTATAATAATTAATTATTGATAAAGTCTGTTCCTCAACTGTTAGGACTTCGGCCCATAGTCTGATGATGTTTTAGCAGCGGGGGAACCATAGAACAGAACAATTTTACCTCAAACAATGGAGATCGGTCTCTCTCCTGTCTTTCAGCCACCAGAATCCAGTTCTTTGCCGTCGAGATAGCGAGAAACAGAGAAGGCTGCAACGGCGCCGTCCACAGCGCGGGACTGAGAGCCAAGCAGCAGCGGCAGCAGCAGAAGGAGCAGTGTTAGCACTCCCAGCTCACTCTCCTGTGGCCTTATGTTAGGAGTCGGACTGATTAAGCTCTCCCAGATGGGAATCTCGTATCCAGGAATGGAACGCCAATGCATGGGGATCGTCTCCGGCCTCGGATCAGGATGCACTTATGCTCTTTGAGCGGGGGAGTTTATTTTATTTCTGTTTATCTGTATAACAATAAACCCCAAAATGTATCAAAGTGTTTCTCCCTCACTTTACGTACTCTGTGCTGCATTCAAACTTTTATTATTTAAATTGGGATATTCTTTCCTGGTGTTGAATGAGATTTGTGTTTATAGATTAGCAGAGGGTTTAATGTGACACGTTGGAGAGCATGTTTTTTGTTTCCTTGCTCTTTGGAGCACCTGCATTTAAAAACAAATAGTTTGAAAAGTTGACTCAAACCAGGGGCTATGACGATATTTTATGTATGTTATACATTTTAACGATAATCTTAAAACGTTTAAAGAACTGAAGAACTGCATGTCTCATTAAAAAGAGTGTAATTAATCCAGTTTAATTAGATGAAGTGTTGAATTTTGAATATGAATCACTTGTATGGGATAATATTTAAATAGTTTTTAAGAAGGTGTCGCTGCTGATGCATTTTGTCTATGATCATAAATATCGTGCATCATTAAAATGTCTTTAATTTTCGTGATATATTTTTAGCATATGGCCCAGCCCTAACTCAAATAGCTAAGAGGTATTGTAGGTGGGATTTTGGGTATTTGAGGTATTTTATTCCCCCTTCCTTGCTGTAATGAGTAATGATCTGAAATAGAGGCTGAGAAATGAAATCCTGGACTGTGTGTGTATCAGGGAGTGCGATTTCTGCAGTTCTCTGATTATTCAAGTGGCTACCTAAACAGCATAGTCTGATTTCTTAGATCGGATTAAGGTCCAGAAATGAGATTAAGAAATCTGATGCGCGTTACGTTCTGTGAAACGGGGTGTTGACCAAAACAGATGTTGACTGGAGATTACCACATTGGCATGGAGTGCGTTTAAATGCACTTAATAATCCAATCAGTAATCAGATGTGACTTGGATAGTAATTGGATTTCTACTGCAACCAGCCAATAATCTCTCAGAAATGTGACATAAGCTTCAAATGTTAATACTAAATTAAGCTTTTCATTTTCTTGATTTTATACTGTTTCAGAGTCTCCATGAAGCGTTCTATAGCCATTTTGCCTCCTTTCATTCTGGGGCAAGTTTATTTCTGGGGTTGCCAAGTGCTGTGAGAAATAACCCGTCACCTTCAATGGAAAAAGCCCAAATAAAGGAAAATCTGTAGAATAAGCACACCTGGCAACCGTGTCAGGTTAGGAAATCGGGTAACTGGTATACATGCTCTGAGTAATCTGATTACTGGGGTAAAATCCTCCTCTATCGGGTTTCTTAATCTGATTTCCAGATCGGCGTGTGCTGTTTGTTACATGACCGCTTGAATAATCAAATAACTGCAGAAGTCCGGCTATGATGAGGTTATTTAGTGCATGTAAATGACCTCATGGTCCGTTTACGCTATTGTGAAAACACAAGTGATCGACGAGAGCTTGAAATGACTCCTCCTTTTGTTAGACGGAATCCAAAAGTAACACGGGAAATCAGTCAGATGAAACGGACTCTGAGTGAATGCCAACCAGTTTATATAGTTACAGGTTGGAGAGATTACACAGGTAACAAAGGAGTACCAGTTACAGTAGGACAGATGCGTACAGTTAAGAACACCATGTACAGCTTGGTATAAATAAGTAGCGAATAAGTGTACAAAAGGTCTCTAAACACATCAACAGAGTTGCAATAGAATCTGGTACAAACGGGACTCGGCTGAAAATAAGAGATCATACTGGTGACCTAGTAAAATGCGAGGCAGTGACCACTTGGTCAGTTAAAAATAATAATAATGTAGATTTGCCTTTTAACTTCAGATCATGATCAGAACCAACTTGCAGGAATACTGGAGAGGGAGAAACGAGCACCAAAAACCTGCAGCCTGCAGCGATCAATATTTGTAAGACTCTACAGAAAAGTGAGCTCAAAGTAGCCTAGAATAAACGGACCTGGCAACCGTGATACAACGGATTGCTGCTCTTAACTCCCGCCTCTGCTCGCGGGTCTGCAGCATTGATTGGCTGCTTACGGCAAAAACGTGTAGTTGAATGAAAGGTTTTTATTCCTAATATAATTTATTATCATTTGTTTTTAGATCGGGGTCATTAAGTGAACAGATCCTGTTAATTCTAGCTTACCTGTAATCCTCTTACTCAATCGGCTTTCTCAGTCTGTGCCTGCACCCTAACGTATCCGGACTGTAGAGCTGGCCTCTTCTTAAAGTTACCAACAGATATTGGTCATTTTGGTTTGCAGGTTTTTGGGGTTTGTTTCTAAAGTGGAGTTGCTTATTTGGGCTCACTGACCTGTCTCTCCCCCTCCAATATTCCTGCAAGTTGGTTAAGAAAATGTGTTATTACTATTTATTTTTTAAACTGGTCTCGCATTGCAGTAAGTCACCTGTTTTCTTTTTGCTTCCTGTTTATTTGGTTCTTTTTGGATTGTTTACATAGACCTGGTGATTCTGAAACTCAGCATATGGTACATCTAGATGGTAGGAAACCTCTAATTGGACACTTTTTCAGCAAGGTTTTTGGAAAGACGTTCTTGTGTCATGTAAACCAAGACTTTTGAGATTATCTGTTACCAAAGTACATGTAAACTCATCTGAGTTTCTGCAATTATGTAAGTTAACTGATGTAAACAGTGGTGTTTTGCCTCTACCTGCACCTTCCATCCTTTATAGCAGTAAGAGACTCTGTGTCTGGATCTTGATGAAAAGGTGAATTCTGAATTATACCAGCAAATTCAGGAACATGTCAGGGGGTCTGTGTACTGGCAGGGGTCACTGTTGCAGCGTCAGGGGATGATCCCATGACCGGTGTCCTCTCCCTCAGCTGACAGTGCCTGTATATGAGGTCCAACTTGCCTGGAATGCACCAAAATCTTAATGACTTGGACAGCTTCACCATACATTTGATCATCTCTGGGCGTTCTTAAGGTGGTTTCTTTTTGGAAGTGTTGCTTCATTTCTGACCTGACATGTTTTTCCGTTATGTCTGCAAAGAAAGTGCAATTATTTACCTAACAGCAATTCTACTACACCCACTAATCATCTGTAATGGTCCTTAACCCTACCTACAGTATATCTAATGCTCATCTGCCAGTGACACCTTGCTTTGTGCCTTTTACCAAACCCTGTTCACTCTCTCACTTTCCCTTTCCTTCTGTGTGCTCACGCCTGTAAATCTGAGAAATGAGAAGTGAAGTGTAGTTATTGTAGGATAATTGTTCACGCAAAGAGATGTTTATTTGCCTGTATCCAATACGCAGTTGTACAATATACGAATAATACTATGATAAAAGGGACCAAGGAAATGTGAGATTATGATCAATAATGTTAAGAGAAACACATCTTTGCAGATTTGCTGTGTCAGAGAGAGATTTCGTACCTGGTGATGGCAAACCCCATCCTTTCAACCTTGTACCAAGTATTGCTTTAACTCCCTGAGCAGGTCCTTGAATTTAAGCCTGGTTATCCTCATCTGATATCTGGAACATCTAGACTCCATGTCTCTGGTGGATTCATGCTGGCATCATGTGCATTTCAGAAAACTGCTGATCTACTGGGATTTTCGGCCACAGCGCCATCTCTAGGATTTACACAGAATGGTGTGAAAAAGAGAAAATATCCAGTGAGGGCAGTTCTCTGGGTGAAAATGTGGAGAATGGCCAGATGGGGTGAGCGGATAGAAAGGGAACAGTAACAAGATATGCAGAAGAGCATCTCTGAACAAACAACACATCCAACCTTGAAGCAGATGGGCTACAGCAGCAGAAGACCACACCGAGTGCAGCTCCTGTCAGCTAGGGACAGGCGTCTGAGGCTACGGTTCACACGGGCTCACCAAAATTGGACAGTAGAAGATTGGAAAAATGTCGGCTTGTCTGAGTCTTGATTTGGATCGATCTGGATCCATCCTGCCTTGTACCAACGGTTCAGACTCATAATGGTGTGGGGGGTATTTTCTTGGCACACTTTGGTCCCCTTAATACCAAATACCAATACCAAATAGCCTACCTGAGTCTAGTTGCTGACCACATGCACCACTTCATGCCCACAGTGTGCCATCTTTTGAGGGCTACTTCCAGCATGATAACCCTCCATTTAGGTTTTTAGGTGGGTGTTCCCTGGATGAACATAGGAGAGACAAAGCCAGCTTGTTCGTCGAGTATGATGTAACGGTGTTACTCATTACGAATTAGGAGGGTTAGCTGGAGCTCCCAACACACTTCTGTGGATGGTTATTAGGACACAGGTGCTCGGGCTGCCAGGAGTGAAGGTAAGACTCTTACAGAGTGTGGGTTTAAGTTAGAGGTTTATTATTTTGTTATACAGTGTACTTACTACATTAGAAATATTCTAATTCGTATTTTGTATTGATAGTGCATTAAACGTTTGGAAAAGAACCAGTTAATTTTGTAGCTTCTTAACCACTGGATTCTGACTATAATTAGATCAGTTTTTTAACCATGTGTAATTGTACTTGTACACTGTGTCACAAAGAGATCATAGCTTAACAAGTGTATTTTGTATTTTGATTGTATTTCGTACTAAGATTTAATGCTTCAGTGTTCCACAGACATTAACGACAGTTGTGCAGCATGACCAGTAAAGGTAAGTGATTTAGTTTTTTTTTAACATGCAACAAAAATAGCTACACTACATGGACAAAGGTATTGGGACAGGTAACATTCTCCACACTCCGCATAACATGTTTCCACTGCTCCAAAGTCCAGTGGCGGCGTGCTGTACGCCTCTCCATCTGATGCATGGTGATATAAGGCTTGGTGATGGAAAACCGTGCCATGACGCTCCCAGTGTCATGTAACTTTACATGGTCTGACACTTCGTGGTCGAGTCGCTGTGGCTTCCAAACACTTCCGCTTTTCAATAACAATTGATGATAGAATATCTAGTATGGAAGGAATTTCACCGACTGACTTGCTCGAATTCAGTCCTCTCTTTAGAGCGGCCCATTCTTTCACTGATGTTTATAAAGGCAGACTGCATGGCTAGGTGTTCCTGTGGCAGCAGGACTGAATGAAACACCGGAATTCCACAATTAAGAGGCGTGACCCAATACTTTTGTCCATATGGCATACTTACTGTTATTAAAACAAAGGCAATGTGGGAGGAAGATGATTAAGCTGTCTAATCCAAACCGGCTGATCTGTGTTTCTATACTTACCTTTACAGGAAGAGCAATGGTCTGTTTCCTAACATGTGCAGCTGTTTTGCAAACGCTTGTGTGTGTGGTTGATTCACAAGGACACCTTGGTGTTACAGGTAAAAGGGAGGTTTCATTTCACTTCTATTGAATGGTTAAGAGTGGAAAACAATTCAGTTTGCATCATGGCTGCTTATGCTTAATGCACTCATTTCTCTTTGGTGTTTGGTCTCCCTTAGTTATTTTTAAAATATATCCTGTTTCTGTTATGGGGTGTATTCAGTCTTCTTTTGTTTGTGTTGGTACAAGTTTGTACTACAGCCTTGTGACTGCCAGAGCAGTAAATTCAGATTGTTTCTCATTTTGTGCTGTGTGTCGTTGAAGGTCACTTTACAGTATGAACCATACACAACAAACACTATATGGGCAAAAGTATTGTGACACCTCTTAATTGCTTAATTCAGATTTGTTAGTTGGTGAAATGTCTAGATATTCCACCATCAACTGTGAGTGGTATTTAGGAACCAGTGTCAGACCACTTAAAGTTACAGAGCGTGGTCACCCAGTGCCGAGGGGCACAGTGCATAAAAGTCTTACGCTCTGCTGATTCAGTGACTGCAGACTTCCAAACCTCCTCTAATGTTACCTGCCTGACTGCACTGTGCCAACTCTAAAGTTTGGTGGAGGAGGGAAAAACCTATGGGTTTGGTTTGATGTGGAAGGACTTGACCCCATCAAACGCGTTTGGGATGCACCAGAGTGAAGATTGTGAGCCAGGCCCTCTCGTTCAACATCAGTGTCTGACCTGACAAACGCTCTTCTGGATGAGCAAATATTCCCACAGACACAGTCCAAAATCTTGTAGAAATCCTTCCCAGAAGAGGAGAAGCTGTTATAGGTGCAAAGGGGGAACTCCATATTAATGCTGCTGGATTTAGAATGAGGCGACCTAAAGCTCCTGTAGGAGGAATGTGGCGGTGTTGGACTTTCTGTAATTTAGAAAGTAGCGTATCAAGAACAAAAATAAAGGATTACAATAATCTAACTGTGTTGTAATGAAGGCACGGATGAGCACTTAATAAGGCTTAATAAGGGTACTTTCAGTGTTATGGGAGAAGCTAGGCAAACTATTAAGATGGGTCTCAGTCTGTATTACGATTGTGAAATTCAGAACTCGTCTATTTCTCTCGGTCACAAATGCAGGTTGTTGACGATTGTGGGGCAAGCCCGAACTAGTTTTGGTCGATGCTTAAATCTGGGCGTCACGAGCGTAGCGATGAAAGCTAGGCTTGTAAACATACCCGTGGAGGCAGTTTTAGGATAGGGTGGGAGTGAAGTTGTAGGAGTGAAGGAAATGACACTTTCAAGCAAATTAGCTAGGGCTGGGTGATTGGAAACAGGCCTGGAGTTGTTTAGATGGCTCATGTCTGGATGAGTCTTCAGATCTGGAGGGAGGGGAGCAGCTGTGAGTTCAGTTGGAACACTGCCCGAGGCTGGAGGTGTGCTAATGGCAGGTGAAAGAGGGACAGGAAATCTGAGGCAGAGCAGTAAGTGCTACTGCAGAGCTCATCAGAGCCTGAGCATCTTGGCTGCCCAAGGAGGTTTTCAGTCTTGGTCCTATCAAGGTTTCTCCCTTATAGCAGAGAGTTTAGGGAGTTTTTCCATGCCACTGTCACCCTAGTTCTGCTCAATTTGGACTCTGGGCCTCAATATTTGGTCTGAGCCAGCTTTATTGTAAAAAGTATAAATATATTTGATAAGTATGAGGTATGCCAAAGAGTCTTCGACAAAAGTATTGGGACACCTCTAAATTATACATACAGGAGGTTTTAGGACATTCCATTCTAAATCCATAGGGGTTAATATAGAGTTGGTCCCTGTTTGCAGCTATAACAGCTTCCACTCTTCTGGGAAGCCTTTCTGTAAGATTTTGGACTGTGTCTGTGGGAATCCATCCAGAACAGCATTTGTGAGGTCAGACTGACACTGGATGAGAGGGCCTGGCTCACAATCTCTGTTCTTGTTCATCCCAGGTGTTCGATGGTCAAGTTCCTTCCACACCAAACCAAACTCACCCAACCATGCCTTTATGGATCTTGGTTTGTGCACTGGAATACAAAAGGGCCTTCCCCAAACTGTTCCCACAAAGCTGGACACACACAGTTTTTGAGATTCAAGCATTAAGATTTTCTTTCACAGGAACGTAGGGACCAGCCCCCCCCCCCCCCCCAAAAAAACAACATAGCCATTATCCCTCCACCACTAAACTCTACAGATGGCACAGTCCAGTCAGCAGGTAACGTTCTCCTGGCACTTAAGAGGCCAAATTTTCTGTTGAATCTCATGTGTTCCAATCAAAACACCCCACAAAAAGATGACTGGGTTGCCAGATTTCAGCCTTTGTATGTAATTTATAAATGTATGCCTACTATCTGGAGTTTAATGTGAATACAGTAATTTGTGGTCGAGTTCTTCTTTTGTATTTAAAAGCTAAGATCTAGGTCGGATTAAGTTTATTTTTTGAATAGGATTAACCTTCTGGGAATTTCAGGCAGGGCAGTGTGTCACCGGTGGTGTGTGTGTGAGGTTAGTAGAGGGCATTGGGCGGGGTTTTGTGTGAATAATATGTAAATAGGAGCTGAGGTTTCTCTGTTCCTGTTGGGGTTTTCTCTCTCTCTCACTCTTATTTCCTGGTATCTTTCGTTGTGTTCATGTAATTCCGTGCCCATTCTTCTGGTTTCACAGTATGGATCATCTCACTCATTGTTCTTTTGGCTTGCACACCCTTGATGGTTATTGGAACAGCATGCTTCATGGGTGAATCCTGCTTTCATTATGACTAAGCGTCAACCAGTCGTACCTTGCACGTGCACCTGTTGATTGTTTTGACAGGTAAGAGGTTGTCCTCACAGTTTGGAAGCCGCTACCTGCTCTTCCAGGCAATAAAAAGAGTATGAAGTGTACAAGTACTTTACTTTCTACTAATTCTACTAATCTGATAAAAATACTGAAGTAAAGGTTTAAATTTGTATATTTGATTCAAGTAGAAGTGTAAAAGCGCATGCTACTCAATGTACTGTAAAAGTAACTTAATTTCTGAAGCAGTACATCTTTTATTGAGAGTACGAGGTACAGATCCATGACACTGAGACTACAAAAAGGTCTGTACTACATGGATAATATGCAAAAATCATACAAATGACCTTATCGTCTTTATCTAACCACAGCCACAACAAGATCAGAATATTCAATATCTCGTAACTAGACATGGTAATATTCAGCAATGCAGTAAATCGTGATATTTAACCCAAACAATCATTGACTCTCTGAAACTCTGTCACACCTGAATAAAAAAGAACAATAAATAGATAAAATGGATGAATAAATAGATTCATAAAAGCCAAAATAACGAGCCTGTTTTGAAAATGCAGTGAGTTTTCTTTTGATATGCAGCAAGTAAAAAGTAATAAGATACAGAAATAATCAGGTTAATAATAATAAAAATATATATATATAATAATATTCTTAAGTCAAACTTGTATAGCACATTACCCAAAGGTCGCTTTACACAGAAAGTACAGAGGAAAAAAAATACAGTAAACAAAGAAGAAAACACATCAGACGGAAACAGAGAGAGGAAGAGAAAGAAAAGGTGATATCAGCAATTGTTAACATGACTGTTGGTGCCAGCATGGCTGGTTTAAGTATTTCTATGAATGCTGAGAATGGTCTAAGGCAAGGATAGGTTCAAGATCAAGGCTAAACAGGCACAGGAAAAGGACCAGGCCAAAGATGAAGCAGACCAGGGGACACAAAACTGCTGAAGATCAAGATGAGTGGCCTGTCATGGACTTTCCGAGCATTTATGTTGCCAAGTTGGGCACTAAGGTGTTCTTTGGAATATTGTGAGATCATGCTGGATAACAGGGATCATCGAATTTTACACAGACTTCAGGGCAAAAGGGGAACATATCAAACATCCATTCTGAGATTTCAACTATTCACTTAAATTGTTCTGCTGACAATGCCATTTGCAATGAAAACCATTGTATTAAGTCAGAGTAAAAGCTAGACCTTTTGTCATAACGACTGTAATGTCACTCTAAAATGATAATATTTCAGGTTTATATGGATGTGTTTCTATGTAGAAAAACTAATGTAAATTACAAAAGTGGCTACGTTTGGGCTTCTTAGTCTAAAGCATTGTGAGCTGAGCTTTGTGACATGGCGTGTTATCCTGTTAGAAGTAGCCATCAGAAAATGATGTAGCAGATTATGGCTTTACCTTTTAAATGAATTAATTTCAATGACAGAACAGAGCACTTGATTCCTTTGTGAGAGGAGAATCAGGATGACCAGTTAATTTGAAAACAGTTTTGTCAATAAGGCAATAAGAGGAAGGTTTCAGATTTATATGGATAGGGAAGCAATTCTGTCTAGAGAAACTAATTTACAAAAGTGATTACTTTTGAGCTGCTTAGTCTAAAATAAACAACAACAGTTGTTTGGTTTTTGTTTTAGCCTCTACAACACCTGAGACGAGCACAGCTGCCATATTCACATCTGTCACTATGACTGACACAACTGCAGGCACGGCAGGTTCTCCAACTGCAACAGCAACTACAACCACAGGTACAAATGTATTTTATTTTCCTTTGTATTGTATTTTTGTTTATATTCACTCAGTGGTTGTGACATGGTGCATTATCCTGTTGGAAGTAGCCATCAGAAGATGGAATAGCGGATTATAGCTTTACCTTTAAGTGAATTAATTTTAATGAAAAAATTGGGCACCCGTTGATTCGTTTGTGACTGGAGAATCAAGGAAACCAGTTAATTTGAAAACAGTTTCACAATCTGATAAAAAGATCTTATAGTTGCCAGTGATATCGTACTTAAGTGAAGGAAATATCTCCCACCAGAAGTGGCAAATTTAAGTAAAATCACAACAATAACTTGATAAAGTAATGAAAATACGACAACAGTATTGAATCTACATTGTCCTTTGTGTATATACAGTGGGGCAAAAAAGTATTTAGTCAGCCTCTGATTGTGCAAGTTCTCCTACTTAGAAAGATGAGAGAGGTCTGTAGTTTTCATCATAGGTACATTTCAACTATGAGAGACAAAATGAGGAAAAAAATAAAGGAAATCACATTGTAGGATTTTTACATAATTTCATTGTAAAATAAGTATTTGGTCAATACATTTGGTTCAACTCAATACTTTGTAACATAACCTTTGTTGGCAATGACAGAGGTCAAACGTTTCCTGTAAGTCTTCACCAGGTTGGCACACACTGTAGCTGGTATTTTGGCCCATTCCTCCATGCAGATCTCCTCTAGAGCAGTGATGTTTTGGGGCAACACGGACTTTCAACTCCCTCCACACATTTTCTATGGGGCTGAGGTCTGGAGACTGGCTAGGCCACTCCAGGACCTTGAAATGCTTTTTACGGAGCCACTCCTTCATTAACCCGAGCGGTGTGTTTGGGATCATTGTCATTGCTGGAAGCCCCAGCTACGTTGCATCTTCAATGCTCTCACTGATGGAAGGAGGTTTTGGCTTAAAATCTCATGATACATGGCCCCGTTCATTCTTCCCTTACCACGGATCAGTCGTCTTGTTCCCCTCTGCAGAAAACAGCCCCAAAGCATGATGGTTTCCACCCTGATGCTTCACAGTAGGTATGGTGTTCTTGGGATGCAACTCCGCATCCTTTTTCCTCCAGTTGTGTTTCTACCAAAAAGTTCTATTTTAAATTTCATCTGACCACATGATATTCTCCCAATCTCTTCTGGATCATCCATATGCTCTCTGGCAAACTTCAGATGGGCCTGGACATGTACTGGCTTAAGCAGGGGGGCACGCCTGGCACTGCAGGATCTGAGTCCCTCTCGGCGTAGTGTGTTACTGATGGTAGCCTTTGTTACTTTGGTCCCAGCTCTCTGCAGGTCATTCATCAGGTCACTCCGTGTAGGTCTGGGATTTTTGCTGATCGTTCTCATGATCATTTTGACCCCACGGGATGAGATCTTGTGTGGAGCCCCAAATCGAGGGAGATTATCAGTGGTCTTGTATGTCTTACATTTTCTTACAATTGCTCCCACAGCTGATTTATTCACACCAACCTGCTTGCATATTGTAGATTCTCTCTTCCCAGCCTGCTGCAGGTCTACAATTTTCTTCCTGCTGTCCTTTGACAGCTCTTTGGTCTTGACCATGGTTGAGTTTGGAGTCTGACTGTGTGAGGCTGTGGACAGGTGTCTTTTATACAGGTAACGAGGTCAAACAGGTGCCATTAATACAGGTAACGAGTGGAGGACAGAAGAGCTTCTTAAAGAAGAAGTTACAGGAACGTGAGAGCTAGAAATCTTGCTTGTTTGCGGGTGACCAAATACTTATTTTCTACCATGATTTACAATTAAATTCTTTAAAAATCCTACAATGTGATTTTTTTTCTCTCATTTTGTCTCTCATAGTTGAAGTGTAGCTATGATGAAAATTACAGACCTCTCTCATCTTGCACAGAACTTGCGCAATCAGAGAACTTGCACAATCAGTGGCTGACCAAATACTTTTTTTCCCCCCACTGTAAGTCAGTGATCTTGTACAAGACAGCTTTAATACTATGTTATGAGGTAGTTACTCCACAGAACGTAGTTATGTGAGGCCTGTCATGGATTTTCTGAACAGTTATAGAGGCATTTGATATAGAGAAACAATAATACAAAATAGTCAAACAGAACATACAGCATACAAATAAGTGGCTATACAAGAGAGAAAATTAACGAAGAAGATCTACTGAAATAATCACTGACAACATGATACATCCTCAGTATCTTTAATCATGTTAATGTATGGATAAAAATAATTACTTCTATTGCAATGATGGTTAATGTTCAACACAACCGTGCAATGTTGTGTATCATTTTGATGCAGTTTCCAAATCATGTTTGCTGGTCCACTTGGAGTTTGCAGCTTCTAGATTTTTAATGGGAGATGCGTTTCGTCACTCATCTAAGTGACTTCTTCAGTCTCAGCTAGTTGGAAAAAATTCCCCAGTCTTGTATACAGCACATTTGAATATCTCCCACAAAACCTTAGGTCCAGATGAACTGATTCAGCTTCTGGGATTTTCTCACCTGTATTACTGAGTTTGCATCAAGACACTTCTAGAGATATAATTAAATTAACAACATAAGTAAAAATTAGTTCCAGTTTCTGATAAGCCTTTAGGCTGTTGATTGCTTGGTTTGTTGGGGGTGCATTCCTGGGCTGTAGGTGCAAATGGGGGTGGGCCATTTAGTAGGTGTAAATCAGTGTTTGCTTTATCAGATGGCTCTCCAAACATCATGAGGTGATAAGATAAGATAGCCTTTTATTATCCCACAAGGGGAAATTTGTCTTGTTACGACAACCAAAGGGAAGAAACAGAATAAATAAAAGTTGACACACAGTTTAAAATAATGACGTATTAAATATTGTTTTATTATACATTGCCCTGAACCAGCCAGGGTTTTGTCTATTTGAATGTAAAAGCCAGAGATGCATATTGGTCTCTCTGGGCATGACTGTTTCTTTGTTTTTGAGGCAGGAAAGTGGGGCTTAAAGGAGAAAGGGTCGATTCAGCCTAAATTACTTTCCTTGGGAGAGGCTTCTTAAGTTAAAGCAGAACAATTCATCAGATGGTGCTTCAGATTTTTTTTCACAGCAGAAATTCAGACTTGTCAGACCAGGAATATTCTGATGAGGCCAGACCACTTGTAACCACTCTTGTCTGTTCTTTGCTGGGAGGTTTGGCACCCATCTGCTTCAGTGGTTGATGTGTCATCTATTCAGAGATGTTCTTCTGCATACCTCAGTTGGAACACTCTGATTGTTTGAATTACTGTTGCCTTTGTATCAGCTCAAACCAGTTTGGCCATTCTCCTCTGGCCTCCGGCACCGACAAGTCATTTTTACCCAAGAGAACTGCCCTCGCTGTATATTTTCTCTTTGTTGGACCTTTCTCTGTAAACCCTAGAGATGTTTGTGAAAATCCAAGTAGATAAACAGTTTCTGAAATACTCAGACCAGCCTGTCTAGCACCAACAAGATGCCATGTTCAGCGTCACTTAAATCTCCTTTCTACTCCATTCTGATGCTTGTTTTGAACCTCAGCAACTTTTAGATCATGTCTACAGCCCTGAATGCATTGAGCTGGTGCCACAACCAAATATACAGTGGGGCAAAAAAGTATTTAGTCAGCCACTGATCATGCAAGTTCTCCTACTTAGAAAGACGAGAGAGGTCTGTAATTTTCATCATAGCTACACTTCAACTATTAGAGAGAAAATGAGAAAAAAATCCAGAAAATCACATTGTAGGATTTGTAAAGAATTTTAATTGTAAATTATGGTGGAAAATAAGTATTTGGTCAATAACAAAAGTTCAACTCAATTCTCAATAAAACATAACCTTTGTTGGCAGTGACAGAGGTCAAACATTTCCTGTAAGTCTTCACCAGGTTGGCACACACTGTAGCTGATATTTCAATCCATTTCTCCATGCAGATCTCCTCTAGAGCAGTGATGTTTTTTGCTGTCGCTGGGCAGCACGGACCTTCAACTCCCTCCACAAATTTTCTATGGGGTTGAGGTCTGGAGACTGGCTAGGCCACTCCAGGACCTTGAAATGCTTTTTCCGGAGCCATTCCTTCATTGCCCGAGCGGTGTGTTTGGGATCATTGTCATGCTGGAAGCCCCAGCCACGTGGCATTTTCAATGCTCTCATTGATGGAAGGAGATTTGGCTTAAAAACTCACGATACATGGCCCCGTTCATTCTTCCCTTAACACGGATCAGTCGTCCTGTCCCCTCTGCAGAAAAACAGCCCCAAAGCATGATGGTTCCACCCTGATGCTTCACAGTAGGTATGGTGTTCTTGGGATGCAACTCCACATTCTTCTTCCTCCAAACATGACGAGTTGAGTTTTTACCGAAAAGTTCTATTTTGGTTTCATTTGACCACATGATATTCTCCCAGTCCTCTTCTGGATCATCCATATGCTCTCTAGCAAACTTCAGGCGGGCCTGGGCATGTACTGGCTTAAGCAGGGGGGCACGCCTGGCACTGCAGGATCTGAGTCCCTCTCGGCGTAGTGTGTTACTGATGGTAGCCTTTGTTACTTTGGTCCCAGCTCTCTGCAGGTCATTCATCAGGTCCCTCCGTGTAGTTCTGGGATTTTTGCTCACCGTTCTCATGATCATTTTGACCCCACAGGATGAGATCTTGCGTGGAGCCCCAGATTGAGGGAGATTTATCAATGGTCTTGTATGTCTTCCATTTTTTTACAGTTGCTCCCACAGTTGATTTATTCACACCAACCTGCTTGCCTATTGTAGATTCTCTCTTCCCAGCCTGCTGCAGGTCTACAATTTTCTTCCTGCTGTCCTTCAACAGCTCTTTGGTCTTGGCTATGGTAGAGTTTGGTAGTTTGACTGTTTGAGGCTGTGGACAGGTGTCTTTATACAGATAATGAGATCCAACAGGTGCCATTAATACAGGTAACGAGTGGAGGACAGAATAGCTTCTTAAAGAAGTTATTATAGGTTTGTGAGAGCCAGAAATCTTGCTTGTTTTTGGGTGACCAAATACTTATTTTCCACCATAATTTACAATTAAATTCTTTAAAAATCCTACAATGTGATTTTTTTTCTCAGTTTGTCTCTCATAGTTGAAGTGTAGCTATGATGAAAATTACAGACCTCTCTCATCTTTCTAAGTAGGAGAACTTGCACAATCAGTGGCTGACCAAATACTTTTTTGCCCCACTGTATAATTTAAAACACAGTGTAATTACTTCAGTGGTTTATACTGGTGCTCATTATTTTTAACAAAACTGTTAAAAAAAAAATCATACTCACCACCCTCCCCTCCAAACGTATGTTACTTTTCTCAACGTTTGGTTCCAGTCTTTTGAGCTCTTGCAAGAAAGGTTTGTATTTTGTGACTCTAAAATGCATTATATTTTGTTATGCAAATGTTTTGTTTAGTCACTGATACCACCACAACCGATTCAACCACAACTCCTACGACCACAACCGATACCTCCACAACCGATACGTCCACAACACCTACTACCACAACTCCTCCGACCACAACTGATACCTCCACAACTGATACTTCCACAACCGATTCCACCACAACTCCTCCGACCACAACTGATACCTCCACAACTGATACTTCCACAACCGATTCCACCACAACTCCTACGACCACAACTCCTCCGACCACAACTGATACCTCCACACCACAACTGATAACCCTCCACAAACCGATTCCACCACAAACTCCTACGACCAACAACTCTCCGACCACAAACTGGATACCTCCCACAAACTGAATAATGCCACAAAACCGATTCCACCAACAAACTCCTACGACCACAACTACTCCGACCACAAAACTGATACCTCCACAACGGATACTTCCACAAACCGATTCCACCACAAACTCCTACGAACACAACTCTTACGGGACCACACTATACCACAACTCTACGACCACACCTCCTACAGAACTCCTACGACCACAACCGATAACCTCACAACTGATACCTCCAAAAACGATTCCACACAAATCATATTTATCCCTCTTTTGACCACAACTCCTACGACAAACAACACCTACTTACCACCAACTCAACGACCACACCGATTCAACTTACAATGATACCTCCACAACCGATTCCACACAACTCGTACGACACAAACTCTTCCGACCCACAACTGATACCTCCACAACCGATTCACCACAAATCCTATGACCAAACTCCTCCGACCACCAACTGATACTTCCACAACCGATTCCACCACAACTCCTACGACCACAACTCCTCCGACCACAACTGATACTTCCACAACCGATTCCACCACAACTCCTCCGACCACAACTGATACCTCCACAACTGATACTTCCACAACCGATTCCACCACAACTCCTACGACCACAACTCCTCCAACCACAACTGATACCTCCACAACTGATACTTCCACAACCGATTCCACCACAACTCCTACGACCACAACTCCTACGACCACAACTCCTCCGACCACAACTGATACCTCCACAACTGATACTTCCACAACCGATTCCACCACAACTCCTACGACCACAACCGATTCCACCACAACACCTACTAGCACAACTCCTACAACCACAACCGATACCTCCACAAATCCTACAACCACAACCGATTCCACCACAACTCCTACGTCCACAACTGATTCCACCACAACTACTACGACCTTAACTCCTACGACCACAACAACTCCTACGACCACAACAACTCCTACGACCACAACAACCACTAGCACAATGAAACTTCTTGCCACCACAACCAAAGGTAAAAGTTTCAAATGCTTTTATTTTCCATAACTAGTTAGATATGAACCATTACCAGTACCATATGTTTTCCTTCTTGTTTTAAGAGAATATGTTTCAAGGCAACTGTTACTCCTGGTGTCTCAGAAACCAGACAAAGACAGATAGACTTGAACAGGAATGGAACCCAATGGTGAGACTCCTTACCATGCCAGCAAGGACCCTGAGCAGACTGCACCCTGGAAACCTGGCGAGACATCTCGCCCAGACCTGTATCGCAATTCAGATGTTCAGTTTCTCACATCTGGCAGGATACAAACCTGGAGACTCCTGGTTTGTGTCGAGTCTCTTGCAAGGATCCATTTATCGGTCGGATTATTTTTGAGGCACTCTCTTGTTTAAGGGCCTCTGGTTCATGTCTCCATTCCACTGGGTATGTCCAGTGTCTGTCTTCAGGGTTCTGTGCAGTGCACTCCGGTGTAGGGTTGAGTTTCAGTACGCTCTGCCTTCCCTAGGTCTTGTCAGAGGCTTCCATCCTGGGTCCTATACGTATAGTTATGCTCACTTAAAGACAATATTTTAGGTGTTTAATTTCCGATCGTGTCCACCAACTGCATATTTTCTGCTATTATTTTCTCTACACAGCCATCCACATCCTAGGATTCTTACTAAAAATAGGCAAACTCTATGACTTTTCACTCACTGAGGGCGAGAGAATGAAACTGGCGACACTACTCGAGAAATCGGTAAGTGTGCTAATTATGCAGCTTATTGTTGGTATTCTTAGTAGTGACTTTTCGTTTTCTCTTCAGATCGATGCTGCTTTCAGACTCCTCCCGGACTACCGGTCTACAAAAGTGACTGGATTCAGGTGGAGTTACTTACTGCAACAACTGTAGCTTCAAATAAAAATGTATATGTACAGTTTTATGTAAGTTTGTCCACCCCTGCTCAAAAGACCCTGGTGGCTCAAGGTGGAAACTGTGTGTATATGACTGGTTTTTATAGTCATGGTGCATTAAAACCTATAGTCTGATGCAGGTTACAGTAATTCATTTAACCTGTAATGTAAATATCATTATCAATGTAATTATCATCGTGTGATGTTTTTGGTTAACAGTCCTTGTTTTTGTGTTTTTAACAGACCTGGCAGTTTGATTGTGGACTTTGAGATTACAGCAACAAGTGACACACTTGGCTTGGCAATTTACCGTAACACACTTGTCTTGGAAAAAGTTATTAAGGAACTTGCCAGCGATCTTACCAAAGCAGGACTGAATGTATCCACTTCCTCAATCAGTCGAAGCGGTAGGGCTAGAATAAGTCAAGTTTGTTTACGGATATTTTCAAGTATCCACCATTTAACGTCTGCATTGCATTCTGTGACACAGGACGTTGACCAGACATTACCGTTGTCACATAGAGGTTTAGACATTTTGCACAAATAATAATATTAATAAAATACAGCTCTGGCAACAGCCGGAGTGATGCGTTGGCTGGAGTATTTTTGGTCGCATCAAATGGCAATAGGCGGACCCTGCACCGGCTGGATGAGCACCAAGATGATGATGTCAGCAGGTGTCGCAAGGGTTCGCTTGTGCTAGTTTTCTGACATTCAGACGTGAATTAGATGTATATCAGACAGGTTTTTATTTCCCAGCAGAATTCTTAAGAGCTCTAATGTTAAAGCTTACAGACATTGATCGGATCGAATAGATTGCGAGGAACTCTGCCCAGACAGGGTAAGACTCAGGTGCATAACTCTGTGGAATCAGAGAGAGAACAGATTGCCAGAGGTGGTACATGAACCAGGGATATTTAGCGATAGGAACCAGCTATTTACTAACAGAGCAAATCCTATTCATATACGGCCTCTAATGACTTGATGATCCAGGGTGTTGATTCGTTCCTCCTATGTCTGTGTACAAGGTGCAAAATGACTGTGGGTAGTGCAGGTCTAGGGTTGAATCCCATTCTCCGAGGTCCCTGTTGTTGGCTTATCACTTTTGGGGCTGAGTTCTGGGACTGTGTTCTGTCTCACCAGGGCCTTCCACCTCACAAAGCAAGCAGGCCAGTGTTGTTCCTGGATGATAACACTAAACAATCTTAAATGACGGTATGTTGGACTCCTCCAATCCACAGTCAGACAGATTGTGTACAAATGGAAGAAATACAATAGTCAAGTCAGATTTATTTATATAGCTCTTTTTACAATGGAGCGTTGTCTCAAAGCAACTTTACAGTTTTAGATTGTCTTCTAATATCTAGGGTTGATCAAGCCCAGGTTGACAGTGGCAAGGAACAACTCCCTAAACATTATAAGGAAGAAACCTTAGGAGGACCAAGACTCAAAAAGGCACCCATCGTCCTTGGGTGGCATAGATGATAAATGTAAGACTTAAACTAATATATCTACTCAAATAAGTCTATAGCAAAAGTTAAAATAACATGAAAAATAATGTAAAAAATGCATATTGGCATTATTTAGTCTGATACAGAGTCACTTTAGGATCTTGAGTCCTCGGTAGGAGAGTCCTTGGCGGCACATCGTCCCCAGCCAACTGGACAAGGGAGAGAGTTACTGCCCTCTGTTGTGTCCCAGGCATGGTGGGGCTGAAGCTGATGTTGGAAGCAACTTAAGTGGAACTAATGTAGAGGAACATCTTAGTGTATGGGGCTGGAACTGGTACCAGAACACAAGCTGAGGTTGAAAAGAGAGTATGTAGTTAGCTATTGATTAATAGAACAGAGTCTATTAACAACACTGATGCCACATGTAGCATGAGACTTTGGCAGCATTAGCTATAGCAGCATAGATAGAAAGAGGAGAACCAGAAGGTAACACAGCCAAGAGACATCAGCAACCCACCTCTGAAGGTTTATATCATTAGTCCCTACATGAATGACTATCCTAGAGAGTCTACAACTATGGAGTTGGCTAGATGTCCACATTGTCCGGCACTCTGGCTCCCGAGATGCATGTAACCCTAGGTGCTGGTGCTGGGGTAGTTAATTTCACATGTCGTAAAATAGCGTCACCTATGAAGACCATTGTTACTCTCCCCAGGAGTGGTCGACCAACAAAGATCACTCCAAGTGCAAAGGAACCCAGGGTAACTTCTATGCAGTTAAAGGTTTCTCTCAGACTCACCACCTGGAGAACACTGAACAACAATGGTGTGCATGGCAGAGTTACAAAGACAAAGCCACTGCTTTCCAGAAAGAACATTATTGTCTGTTATGTGTCACATGGACAATTAGCAGGCCACTGGAGAAACATTTTGTGAATAGATAAAACTTTTTGGTTTAAATGAGGAGTGGTAAGGCTGGAAAAAAACAAAACAAAAAAAAACCACCTTATGCATTCCAGCATACAAACCTGTGAAACATGGTGGTGGTAGTATAATGGTTTAGACCTGTTTTGCTGCATCTGGGCAGGGAAGAAAATATTTCTGAATTATAGGTGCAAATTCTAAAGGAAAATATCAGGACACAGCAAGAGAACGACCCTGAGCACACAAGTTGTTCTTAGTAGAATGGTTAAAGAAGAATAAAGTGAATATTTTGGAACGGCCAAGTCAAAGTCCTGTCTCTAACTTTGCATTTGTTTTTATGTCAGTTCAAGATGGACTGCTCTGGGCTAATACTGTGTATCCTGGACAGAATCTGGACTTTACCTGTGTCACCTTAGAAAAGGGTCCTGTAACATGGTCCAAGAATGGGAATACACTAAACATATCAAATTCAACTCGGGATTTCACTGTGACCGATGCCACTCCTGAAGACAGCGGTAAGTCAGAGATGATACCAATACTTTTGATCGCTTCATTTCAAGTTCACACATTGTTGCCCAAAACTGTGCTGAATGTGGTGGAGCAGCAGTTAAGGAACCAGAATATCTAGGCTTCAAGTCCCAGCTCTGCCACTGTTGGGACCTTGAGCAAGGTCCTTAACCCACAATTGCTTAGATTGTACTTTGTAAGATTGCATCAGTTGTGCTGTATCAGTCTACCCACCAGTCGGCCATAACATTAAACCCACTGCCAGGTGAAATGAATAAGATTGGCAGTCTGATGCTGGCCTTGGGTCCTGGCAATGCTCCTTTAAGGTTAAATTGTTCAATAATGACAGTGCCCTCTTTCAGCAGGATAGTGAGCCCTGCCACACTGTAAAAAATATTCAGGAATAGGTTTAGGAACATAAAAAAAGATCCAGGTGTTGCCCTGGCCTCCTGGTTGCCCAAATGTGCCGGAAAAGCAAGTCCAGACTCATGAATGCCCCCATCGTACAACTAAGAGGAATTAAAGGATCTGCTTCTAATGCCTTTGTGCCAGACACCACAGGGCACATGCAGAGGATTTGTGGCACGAGGGGGACCCGTGCAATATTAGACAGGTGTTTTTATACTCAGTGTTGGTGAAAAGACTGGTGTAAGAGAATACTGGTGTAAATGCTTGATTGCATCTCTTTTTGGCTCTCCAAAAAAGAACATTATTTCCCATCGCATGGCACATGCAAAATCCAGATGGTTATTGGACAAAACATTTTACGGACTGATGAGACCATTTAGCACTCTTTAGCTTAAATGAGAAGTGTTATATTTGGGGGAAAAAAAATGCTACATTCCAGTAGAAGAACCTTATCTGTGAAACGTGGTGGTGGTAGTTCCATGGAAGTTTCCCCTCCTTAGGCTCGTTCTGATTATCTGTAACAGGACTAGAGTAAAGAATCATTTGTTCTATTTTTGTCACTTGGTACAAGTGCGGACGATTAGTGTTTGATGCAGCACTGAGCATTTAAATATAAAACAAAAAAAATCTTATAATGTTTATGAATTCTTCCTATTTTTCGACCTCCTCAGGTGAATATGCATGCACATCAACCTGGTACTCGCTGCCCTATGTCATCTGGCAGAGAATTACAGTGCTGCCATATCCCAATCTGCAAACAAGTGAAGATAAAGTTGTGAACTGTGATAATGCAACTGTCACGGTGCAGTGCTGTGTTCAGGAGAACTACACGGTGTTCATGAGGAACCGCAGGCCCATAGAGGAAGTTGGTGATGGAATTGTAATGGAAACAGCTGTCGTTTCTGTAGAAGCACCCATAAATGTGATGCGCTTCCAACTTTTAACAGGTCATACACAAACCTCTTTGTTTGATATTTGTGGTCATGAATAACAGATCGATCACATGTTCATTGATCCACTGTGTATATAGAGATTTTCTGAATGATAAGAAAAAATGTTTCAACCACTGACAAAGGATAAATTATTTCTAACCATGTTCATTGTTTGTCTTTTGTAGACCCACAAACAGTGTGCATTTCAGAAAAGCATATAATTGTCAAAGAGTCCTGTCTGATTGGAGACACACAAGTACAGGTCAGATGTTATGCTATGCCAGCTCGTTGGGAAAGTAGTTTCTCACAAGATAAGACCATCACTATAAAGGCAACCAACACAGGTGAGCATTCCATGTTTATATGCCATTATTCCTTGTCATAGCTCCAAATAGCTATCCAAAGATCCATGGATGTTATGCCGTCCATGCAGGGGAACTGACAGGGAGGCACCACAGGACATGACCACAGTACCAACCGAGTTGCTTTGGTTTAAATATCATTTGAATAACAACAAATCCTCAGAGGGTTAAAGCCTTACATTACATTTAGATGGTTATTCATGATTATTCTTGTAATCATGAATAACCATCTAAATGGAATGTAAGGCTTTAACCCTCTGAGGCCCCCCTACTTGTAGGTAGTTTAATGCTGAAAGTATTTATTGGTACTTTATGGTCAGGTAAAACCACAGCTGGCCCACTGAAGCTACGTTACATTCCGGTGATTTATTACACTTTCCATGCCATAAAACTGTGTTTGATGTGCTCTGTTATTACGTGAAAATGCTCATAAATCACGTTATTTACTTGGAATACAGTGCCCTCCACAATTATTAGCACCCCTGGTAAAGATGAGTGAATAAGAAGAAATAATTATCTCCTTTTTTATATTCTACTTTAAGTTCATCAGTGTGTCTAGGAATTTTCAAGCAGAATTATGTTTATGTATATTTATAGTGAACAGACTTAAAGTGAACAGACATTGGTCCAGTCAACCGGAACTGTGACAAACGTTTTGCTTGAGGACCCAAGTGTTTTTGAACCCACACACAGTGAGGAGGATGATAAGAGAGAAAAAAACTTCTTCAAGGATCACTGTTGGAGAGTTACAGAAAAAAAGTAGCACTTTGGGGTCTCCAAGTCTCCTGAACTACCATCAGAGACCCACCTCTATGCCAACAGACAATAAAAAAAAAAAAATCCCTGCCATCAAACCACAAACGTAAGCACCTGGAGTTACAGAGACTTTGATTTGACTTTATGGTAACAAACACTCAAGGTGTGTTTGAAAACAGAAGGATGCCTATTGTTAAGTACGGTGGAGGGTCTGAGGTGTTCTGGGGCTGTTTATCCTCCAAAGGCCCTGGGAATCTGGTTAGGGGACATGGTATCATGGACTCCATGAAATACCAGGGTGTTTTAAATCCTATAATTTCTCTGCAGCATTCAACTGCTCTGACAGTAGATTTGGAGCTGGAAATGAGGGGGAACAGCGCCGTGGGGACTGTGATGCAGATGAAGTTGGCTATCAAGTAGCTCAGTGTAATTCTGGTAGCTGGGACGTAATCGAAAACGCCTGCATCCTTCGTGCCATTCTGACCATGCACGATAAATCTCTGGTAATATTTTTATTGAAAGCACCCTCGTGTGAAACAGTACGTGAAGTCGTTCTGACCTTTGCTTTTGTTTTGTCTGTAGGCGTTAACAGCCATCGATCTTCCAGATTTTGTAGAAGGTCTCAGGAACATTAGTGAAACCCAAACTCTAAAGATAACGCATTCTTCAAGAACCATAAGAATGACTGTCGAGGTCCTGAAAAGAATAGCCAAGGTCTCTAAGACAGTTTTAATTAGCGAAGGCATTATGATGGTAAGTAGAATTTATTGCCTGATTATGTTTACTAAAGGTGCTTTGGGTGGCACGGAGGTTAGTCATTTTCACTGGTCTACTGAAAGAGAAAATATCCCTTCAGGGCAGTTTTCTGGATGAAAATGCCTCGTTGATGCCAGAGGTCAGAAGAGAATGGCCAGACTGGTTTGAGCTGATAGAAAGGTAACAGTAAATCAAGCGTATGCAGAAGAGCCTCTATGAACAAATAACATGTCCAACCTTGAAGCAGATGGGCTACAGCAGCAGCTAAGAACAGGGAACTGAAGCTACAGTTGGCCTGGGCTCATCAAAATTGGACAATAGAAGATTTTAGAAACAAAGTACGAAACTCGACAACGGAAGTCCTGACGAGGCAAAATAAGAAGAGATTCTGGAATGCCAACACTCTGGAAGTCAGGGCCTGGTACGGTACCCAGCAAAGTGTCTTTGGCCTTCTCTGGAACACAACTTGATCCATCAGTCCTTCAATGGGTGGCGCATGGCCTAGAGTGTCTTTGATGTTAGAGTGTTGGTTCCCAACACTAATCCTCTCTGGTTTGCATCTCGCCTCTAGCAAGGTGAGGTCTGAGTTGATTTCCAGTGTGTGGATGAGCATTTTTCTGTACCATCTTCCAGGTGTGTGGATTGGAAAGGGCTCTCGCTGTCCGGGGCTTCCATGTTGCCAGGAGGCCTTTGATGTCCGATTACTTATTTTTAAGAAACGCACTAATAGGACTGCTCTTTGCTTTATTTATTAAATATACAGCATAACATATCTTAGTTTACTATTAATTGTGTCCCTTTCATTTTGAAGGATTTTCTGAGAACAGTGGATGTCATTGGATCAGCAGGCGCAAAGAGAGCGTGGGTGACCTTAAACCGAAATGCATCATCCAAAAACGCCAGTTCTGAACTGCTGCGATCTGTCGAGGATTTCGGACTCCGAATTTCAAACAAAAGCTTTGAGAATGCCACGCGTTCTATCGCCATCAAACGAACCAGCAATACCAGCTCTCTATCTGACACGTTCGGCAGGAATCAGTCCACCCAAATCTCCATTCCACAGATGAGTGGACAGGCCACCATCATGGTTTTCTCAGACCTTGACAATATCTTACCTGTACGAAGTCAGAAATACCATGGCAGCAGTGAAAATGACACCAGAATCAATGGAGATGTAGTCGTGGTGCAGACAAATTTCAAAGTGAACAACCTCTCACTTGCATACGTTGTCCTTAATGAATCATTAGGTAACCCTCAGTGTGTCTTTTGGAACTTTAATCTGTTGAATGGTATTGGAGGATGGGACTCAGCTGGATGTGAACCAAAGCTGATAGCAAATCCAACTAAAAGCATCACATGTGAATGCGATCACACCACCTCTTTCTCAATACTGATGTCACCAAAGAATGTTGTAGGCCTTCCCTTATCCTATATAACGTACATTGGGGTTGGAATTTCAGTGATCAGCTTGGTTTTGTGCCTCATCATCGAAATCATTGTATGGAAAGCAGTGACAAAAAACAAAACCTCCCACATGCGCCACGTCTCCATCGTCAACATCGCTCTGTCGCTTCTGTTCGCCGATATATGGTTTATCATTGGGGCAGCAATAAACAAAGAGCTCACAAAAATCTGCACTGCTACAACTTTCTTCATCCACTTCTTTTATCTAGCTCTTTTCTTCTGGATGTTGCTGTCGGCGCTCTTTCTCCTTTACTGCATCATCTTGGTCTTTTCCAGAATGTCCAGAGCTAAAATGATGACTATAGCCTTCAGCGTCGGCTACGGAGCCCCATTACTCATAGCCGTCATTACTGTGGTGTTAACTCGAAGGCGAGGATACTACGAAAGACAAAGTTGCTGGCTGAACTGGACTAACACTAAAGCCCTGCTGGCATTTGTGATTCCTGCTCTGACTATTGTAGTGATAAACCTGCTGGTGCTGATTGTGGTTCTGTATAAGATGTTGAGGAGAGGAGCGATCAACTCTACTCAACCACAGGAGAAACCCATCCTGCTGGTCATCATGAAATCTGTGGGGGTTTTAACACCTCTCTTCGGACTGACTTGGGGATTCGGCATCGGGACCATGGTGTCGGAAAAATTTTGGATTCACGTGGTGTTTGCTTTCCTTAATTCATTACAGGTAATCATTTAATTCTCTCAGCTGCTGGAACGTCACGCGTTTAAATAGAACCGTTCTGCGTAAAACTACTATGTTCTGTTTCTTTAAAGGGTTTCTTCGTTTTGGTGTTTGGACTGTTGCTGGAGGCTAAGGTTGGTATATTTAAGAGTATCTTTAGAGATTTTCTGACTTGTGAAACCTTAAGGTTATGCAATACCAGCGAGCAGAGACAAACAGAGCTCAGGGAATAAAGGCCAGAATAAGCAAACTCTGAAACAGAGTGGCGCTTAAAATATTGGATGTAGATAGCTTAAATGGTGATTAAGGAAATGCAGGACAGGTAAGAGGAATCAATATGCCAATGGGGCTGCTGGGATTTGAGAGCATGAGAAGGCAAATCAGTAGTTTTCATTTCAACATTTTGATTTCAGCATTTCATTCATTACTGCTTTGGCTTTTGTAATGTCTTTGTAATGTCTAAAATATTTTTTTCTTTTCTGTTTTGTGGTTCCAGGTCAGAAAGGTGTTGGCACAAAAGTTGGCACTTGAGAACTTCAGCTCCAGTGGCATCACAGTAAATATTACTCACTCTCTGCTTGGTTTTTGTATTTTTCACACTTTTTACACTCTGAACGACACTGAACTAACTCGAGCTAGTGTATAACAACGCTGCTTCCACATGAAATGGCGATTTTTGGTCGGTGAAAATGCGACATTTTATTCGCCCTCTGATTTCTGATTTTACTGTTTGCAGACAGTATGAACCCAGATGTTGTTTTTTTTCTGGACAACTTAATTTCATTTATTAATAAACATCCATTCCTGCATTTCAGTTGGGACGGAACAATTTAGGGGTAGTAATGAGATAAAAAAAAAAAAAAACTAAATAATGATGTGATTCCAAACAGGTGATTGTAGTCATCCACGAAAGGCTGAGTCTTTGAGGAGTAAAGATGATCAGAGGACCTCCAGTTTATCAACAAATGTGTGAGGAAATGACTGAAATGTTTAAAAACAATGTTTTGTAAAAACAAGAACCACGATTCATCAATAGCTGATAGAACCACATGGACAAGGGATTCCTTTATCAAACCTTTATCAAGCTCTACAATACAGAGTTACATTCACAGATACCACTTAAAACGTTACTGTGCTAAAAAGAAGCCTTGTGTTATAACCATGAGTTCTCTGGGCTCGGGGGAATCTGAGAAGGACCATCACATGGCGGTAGTCCAAAAGCCAGGCTCTGTCATGGTATGGGGTCGGGTCAGGGCCCTTGGTAAAGGTCGATACACTTCTGTGATCTAGCATTAATGCAGAAAAATACACTGAGATTTTAGAGCTACATAATCTGCCTTTAAGACAACACCTTTTCCTGCGTCGTCCATGCATTCATCAAGAATGGGACAAAATAACTCCTGAAACACTAAATCACTTGGTATCCTTGGAACCAACGAGTTGAACGAGTTGTGAGAATGAATGAACATGTTACAAAGGGGTAAATGCTTTTACTGCCCCAACTTTTTTTGGAATGTGTTGTATTTATTAACAAATGAAATGAAGATGACCAGAAAAAAAATATCTCAGGTTCATACTGTCTGAAATGTATGAATGTATGTATTTTTCAATTTGCATTTTCCATACTGCCTGAACCTGTTGTGTTTTTGATTGTATTCTGCTTTGTGGATACTGTTCTGAGTAACATTCTTCTCTTTCACAGAAATGAACAATGGTTTATGAGCTGGAGTTCAGCAGGCGCAAAGAGAGCGACGGGAATACACTAATCGACAATTACACAACCTTCTTACCAGATACATTTCAGTAGATCCTGAACAGAATACAAAATAAGGAGCTGCACAAAAACTGTTCAAACGCTTTGGATATGCGTTTAAGATCAGACTTTTGATTTAAAGCTTGGAGGTGCCGGTCTAAATAGTGTTACACGTGTTAGCTGAGTCCGTATTAACAGGAACACTGCAGACATTTCATTTGCAAATAGCTTTGTGATTTTTGTACCGCCAGTTTGCGAGATCACTTTCATAAGAACGGGGTCCCTGGTCTTTGAGATCATCAGCACTGCCCACAGTTACCTTCACCCAATTACTTGCAATCACCAAGGACAATACGGAATACCAAAACATCACTTACACTATATGGACACAAGTACTGGGACACCTCCACATTACAGGTACAGGATCTTTGGTGACGTCCCATTCGAAATCCATAGGCATTAAAATGGAGTTGGTTCCCTTTTGCAGCTACAACTACAAGATTTTAGGCTGTGTGTTGCCTGGTCATGAAATCCTTGTAAAAAGACGAGCAAACTGCCATTCTGATGTTACCCGCAGACCATGGGCATTGGAATTTCCCAATAACTGTTTTTATTCAAAAATAAAGTTTATTTACATTCAGCAAATAAAGTGAGTCTGCTTTATAAGGCAGGCTGTTACTAAGACACACTATTCTACCAACAGTAGGAAATCAGAGTGAGATTACGTGGTTATAAGGAAAGTCTAGGATCCTGTTTGATTAGTGATTCTAAATGAGTTAGCTGAAGCTCTTAATGTGAATGTTATCAGTCAGAAATGTTCGAGTTCTAGATCATCAGCAGCTCGGTCGGGTTAATAAGAGCTGGACTTAACACATCGATGAATGAAGCTCCAATCAGCCGCGGATGGGGTTTAATGAAAGACTCCGAGTTTAACTCTAGCAAACGACGTCTTTGTGAGGGATGAAGCTGATCCAGGTCATTTTTGTTGATGGGACTAAAACTGATCTTCGGTTTTGCCATTATATCTTTGCTGCTTTTTAGGGCGGGATGTTGCTGTTAGCTTACGTGAGTATGTGTAATACCTATAGAGCATCGGTCAGTGCCATTATCAGGTTTGCGGGGTCGGAAATAACTGTGGTATAATTTGTAACGAGGCATCAGATGGATTATGCCGTCTGAAACTCCAGGGATGATCAATCTCCCTCTGCGACGTTACAGGTACAGGAAGAGCATGGGCTTTGCTGGACTCTAATACACTAATAAATCCCTAATACATCATTAATGATCTGTATAGATGCTGCTCACAACAGCACATGATGAGACATACCCTATAGGGACTAATACACACCCTAAACAGAAACAGTCCTTCAGCGAACAATGGCCTCGTACAGGCTTACTGGAAGTTTCTCTAACTAACAGGCTGAATTATTAAACCGAGTGCTTGTTCAGTGTAATTCCGTTTACTTTTATTATTGTATTTATTATAAAAGTCAGTACTTTTATTAAGCAAAGTCACGTCTAATGACTCTTTTGGTGTCTTTTGGAACACCATTTTGGGACTTCTAACATTTTCAGGAAACAGCCATTTACGAACTATTTATGCGCTTATTCATGAATGAGGCCCTGTATGTGGGAACTTTTGTCTGTTCATCTAGGAGAACATTCATGAGGCCAGACACTTATTCAGTATTTTATTTATCTGTTAATATGTACTTAGTTTCTGTTTTTTGAACTATTAATTCAGACTTATTTGTCTAGATAAATTACTTTCATTCTTGCATTTCCCTATAGAATAGAGAATTTCTCTCTCATCTAAGCCGCCCAAAGAGGTCTGGTCCCTTTTTAAGTCTTGGTCCTCAAGGTTTCTTCCTTATAATGTTTAGGGTTTTTCCTTGCCACTGTCACCTAGACTTGCTCAAAACGCTATAGAAATCGATCTGACTCGACTTGACTTTGCTGTTGGACGAGATGACCTGGCTCACAATCTCCCTTCTAGTTCAAATTTCATAAGTCGCATTGTTTAGTTTTTTTATCTCATTACCAGCCATAAATTGTCCCGTCCCAACTTTTTTTGAAATGTGTTGCAGGTCTGAAATGCAGGAATGGATGTGTATTAACAAATGAAATGAAGTTGATCAGAAAATAGAAAAATGTGATCTCGGGTTCATTCTGTCTGTGGTCAAAGGAGTCAATGGAGATGTAAGGAGAACTGCATATTTTTCTATAGTACTTCTATTGTGTTCTGTATGTTCTGTATTGCGGCCACAATGTTCACGCCCATCATAGGATTCCATAAGTCAAAGAGAAAACTGAAACAAAAACCTGCTGTATCAGGTACACCTGGGGTGGATAGCTTTTGAACGCTTTGAATTGTTTTAATTGTCATCCTTATTATTGGAGTAAAATAAAGGCCACTTTCCAAAAATAACCTTATTGATTGTCCAAACTCACTTGACCCATCTAACATCACGCCTTCTATTTCATGGCATGTCAGCTCAAAGGATTTAAACTCTCAAGTTTGTAGTCGGCTGAAAATGTCTAGGAGGATGTAGTGACCCTTTTTAGTGCAACCGTTTGAGACTCTAGCCTTTACCGGTGTAACGTGGTGATCTTGCTTCAGTTACTTCCGATCTTAAATCTGTGCCTGCTAAGCTCTTGTGTCTAAGGCGTTGTCCTGGGTTTGGGACTAATTTGTAAGATGTATAACACTTATTTCCCTGGTGAGGTATTGAGAGTTTTCTTTGAGATGTTTTAGGGTTTGCTTAGAAATTACTAATCAAAAAAATAGAAACGCAATCAATCATCGATTCCCCTTCTCATACGGAATAATGTTTTTATTTTTTGATATCATCGAATATTAAGTCGTAAAGTAGTAGGAAAAGTGTAAAACCACACCCACGTCGTGTATATTCTAGATCCTTCGACAGCTTACCACTCCTCTCTTTTTCAGCACCTTCATGAGGGAGCCTGTGGTTCAGTCTTAGTTTCTATCCATGATGAGAACGCTTGCTTTCTGTTCCTGGTTTATATGTACAACTAGTTCTCGTTAGTCTTATATCCAGTATTGATCAACATATAAGCAATTATCAAGCGTCGGCTATGTTTAATGAAGGAATGCACTATAGATTATTGATCCTTAAGTTATGGAGAACTTCAATGCATTTAATTGTTGTCTAAGGCCATTGTTTTGTCCCTTTCACGTCAACAATGTTTTCAGACTCACAGGACATTTCTTTGTTGCTTGATTCTGGTAAGCAGTAACAAACAAAAGTCTTTAGGCTTCAAACAAAAGGGTTAGGCTTCAGACAACATAACTGGTCATTAGCATCTTGACAAACAATGCCTGGCACGAAACATCATTGAAGAATGCATTTGAATAAACTGCTTTGCAGTGACTGACGTAAAAAAATCGCGTCTTTGTTCTGCAATCTTTGTTATACCAGGGAACAAAATGCACTGTGAAATTTCATAGACACTGTAAACCTGATTGAGTGTTTGGCTGTGATGTTAAATAATAAGCTTAGTAAGCAGTTTTCCTATCAACGTCACAGCAAAAGCCACCAGTTCACAGTTGGCTATGAATTTGATGTTGATGGTTTTACTGTTAACTTTAAGATCTTCTCGACTTCCCTTTAACTGTGAACATACTACAGTAGAACCTTGGAATTCGAACGCCTCTTCACTCAATGGTGTGATCTTCCAAAGTCGATGTGCGTAATCCATAATGCCAGTCTACATAAAACGCAAAAGATGAAGAACAAGGGCACAGTCATAGGCCTATTATGTATATTTTATTATACTGTTTTCTTGTTATATTATTATATCATGTTTATGTGTATTATATCACTATATGGGTGTGTTTTCAGACGCACCCTGATCAGTGACTTGCCGAGACTGCGCTCAGCGGCTATATATTTTTTATTATTTTATTACATTTGTTTGCTTCATTCATGATTTAATGATTAATTAATTTTGATGTCAGGAAAGGATGAATCCTATTTACATTACTTCTTAGTCGGTAATTTGATTCTGACTTGGAACAAATCGGACTTCGAATGGCCTTCTTGAACCAATTAAGTTCCAATTTTGTTTAAAAATGAACTTAAAACTTCTTATGAAATTATCACGGAGAGAAATCAAATTTGGAGAATGGTAAATCAATTTTATTAGACTGTGTAGAGCTTTCAGCTCAGGTTTGTGTCTTTGGCTAATATTTTAGAAGTGAATTATGTAGTCGTGTTTTTCTCCCGTCACAAACACCTTCTATGAATAATATTACGTGTGTGTATTACGCTCAGATTTAAACTGTAAACTTCACTGTAAGGATTAAATACCAGAAAAGTTTACTTTTAACTGTTGATGTTTAAACTGTAAACTTAATATATAAGGGAACTAAAACTGTCAAAACTGAATTTCATAGTTCAATGTTCGTTCACGTTTACAGATTGAGATGGCAGTCATACTGATGGTTGAACATTAGAACTACAAACCATTATGGCCGAACTGTAAACTTGAGTTTTACTAACAAATTCCACAGTACATTAGTAGATTTGAAGGAGAAACATGTACTTTCAACTTATACCTCAGTAGTACAGCTGCAGGTTCCATCATTGTCCTTTCTGTAATCAAAAGTAACTAACATCAGCAGAGAGCTGTAGCTGTATATGCCAATGTATATGCATACAATATCCAAACTACAAATGCTCTAAATGTATTTGTTTATATTTAAAGGCCAGGTATTTTTGCACACTGAAGATTTGGAATTTTTGCCTGGTGTTTCATTGTTGCTCACACAAAAGGCTGAACAATGAGGAGACGAACCCAACTTGCTCATCAAGTATCATATAGTGCCATTGCTTATTAAAAACTAGATGGGTTTGCTCTGACTGCTAACCGATGTCTGCATCGTCAGTAGGTTATTCTTAGTTTAGCTGGCTGGAGCAAAGGTAAGACTCTGAAGCTTTATTACTGATTGCAATGATTTCGGGTAGAGGATTTAAAAATGCTGTACATGGTTTATATTTTAGGAATCTTTGATGCATGATAACAGAAAGAATATATTAATCTGTGTTTATAGTACTGCATCCCTGTGGTTACATTGTGTGAGTCATTTCATTTTCTATTAATAATGAGCACTGGTCAATCTCGGGAATCTTCAATCTATTTTTACATGGTTTCTCCTGTCCTCTTTCTATGAGTAACAGGACTGAATTTTCAGCACAGAATTAGCAAATACATAAAATGTAAACACATGGCATCCATACTAATCTCATTGGGACACTGAGCACATTCTAGTGATTTACCACAAAAAAAAAAAACTTTACAATAAACACATAACAGCTAAAAATAAATTCAGTAACAGGATAGTAAACTGAGATTAACCTTCTGAGTCATACAGGAGTTATACAGGAAAAATACGCAAGAACTTACTTTTGGTCTTCCCATCATCTTCAGAAGATCCAGATAATCCAGCTTCCTATTGAACCGGTGACTTGTGGTACAGTGTTCCCTAATTTTTGGAAGAGGGAATAGGTTAGGGTAACAGGAGCGAGAGCAAGCCTGGGACATGACTAAAATGTGTAGTTTAAAGTAAAATATTATGGGTTTCTCTTGAAAAAGTATTTTAGGCATTGATGGAGTATGGAGGGACACAACAATACAAAAAACAAGTTTTCTGAAGGACTGTAATCATTATTATTATTTTTTTTAAGTGTAATGTTAGAGATCAGGGACAGCTAACAAATACTATTTTCAGTGTCTTTGTAAAAAATACGTTAATTATATTATATACATGTATATATGTATATATACGTGTGTGTGTGTGTATATATATATATATATATATATGTATATGTGTGTGTGTGTGTGTGTGTGTATATATGTATGTATATATATATATATATATATATATGTCTATGTATTTCGGTTGAACATTCCAAAAGGGATAATATTGGGATTGGCGTTGCAGATGTATATATATATATATAGATCACACAACATATAGAGAGATAGATATATATATATATTTTTGTAATATATATAATATAATAGATATATATATAAATATATAATATATATACACATACACACACACACACACACACGTATATATACATATATACATGTATATAATATATATATATATATATATATATATATTATTTTTTTTTTATTGTTAGCTTATGTTTATTTAATCTATTACTATAAAATTTAATTATTACATACCTGTATGTCATCTAGGCTACCCAGGGTCCTCCCAAGGTTTCTTCCTCATAACGTTTAAGGAGTTTTTCCTTTCCACTCTTGCCCTAGGTTTGCTCAGTTAGGGCTGTGGGCATAGATGGTGGTAAATCTGATTTGAGAAAATGCTCTAAAGAAATAAATTTTACTTTACTTGAATAGTCTCCAACATTGGAGCCAATGCAAGATAAGAGAAGTTTTTTTTGTTTATACTTCTAACTTATCAGCCAGTCAGAATTTTTAAAAGATACAAGGACTCATAATATCAATAAACTATTAAATTAGCCTTATTAAAGCTGAAATAGCATCCTATTAGATAAGTAATGCACTATAAAGGGTGTAAATGTCATTCCAGGCTGTACAGTACTGTGCAAAGTCTTAAGCCATTGTTAGACTTGTTGTTTTAGCAATGGTATTGGTGACGATTGGACACAAAACATTTCAGATTCCTTTTTTCCACTGATCTTCATTCCAGTCTTTGTGGAATTTAGCATATCTTGGGCTTTTCACCCTGTTCCCCTTCTGAAAAAGTGGTTTCTTGGCTGGTACCATTCCAAAAAGACCATTCATGATCAAGTGTTTTGGACTGATTATAGAAGCTTTTTTTCTGATTTTCTTTCCGTTTTTTTAATCTGCTTATAAAGTTCCTGTATTTTTTGTTGTATTTAAAAAAATGGTCATTATATGGTCAATATACCATTTGTTAAAACAACAAATCTAATTGTGGCCTAAGACTTTTTCACAGTACTGTATATAGTGCACTATATAGGGACTAGAGTCGTATTAGGTTCAGCCCTGTTCTGCTTTATCTATTGGTTATGTGGAGATTAGTTTCGAGTTCCTGGAACTTAGAAGTTTTAAAGAGTTTAAATAAATACTTAAGCATGATTTACTTCACTGTGAAATCAGAGCGCTAATGGCATCGTTACATTTTCACGTATTGGTCTGCATCGCATCACAATATAAGACTGCTGTGTTAAGTGTCCCCCTTATGTTGCGTGTTTGCAGTTTGTCTCACAGCGCATGACGTTTTCAGAGACATTAATACCAGCTGAAGTTCCACATCTGCATGAGAAACATGGCCAGTAAAGGTAAGTGATGTATTTGTGTTTAACTGTTCAATGTGAAATCCTCCTGCTTAGCCAAAATCTTACACCACTGGTGAGATCTTATGATTGCCTCTGGTCCAGGTTATATCACAGCTGTTTTAGGACATGCACTATATGGACAAAAGTATTGGGACACCTACAGGGGCTCTTATGACGTCCGATTCTAAATACATAGGCATTAATATGGAGTTGGTCTTCCTTTGCAACTCTTCTGGGAAGACTTTCTACAGGGCTTTGGACTGTGTCTGTGTGAATTTTGGTCTGTTCATCTAACTGAGAACCACGCTCAAATTCAGTCAGCTTTTTAGAACGACCCATTCTTTCACTAATGTTTGTAGAGGCAGACTGCAAGGAAAGGTGCCTGATTTTATACACCTGATTTCAATGCTTTTGTCCATATAAGTGGAAAATAGATTTACCCTAATTTGCTGTGCTAATGTGGACCAAGACCTGTATTACATCCATTTTGTTTAGTCACTGATTTAAAGTCTTTGCTAATCCAAACATTTATATATTTTTTTCCTCACAGGCCAAACAGTTGTCCTGATCTTGGCAGCCGTTTTGCTAATTCAGGTGTGTGTGGTGGATTTACAAGGACTCACTGACTCTACAGACATGTTCCAGGTAAAAAGGGAAAACTTAATTTGTCTGCACGTGGCCACGGATTCTCTTCTTGTTTCCCTTTGAATTTTAGCTTCTTTAGTACTTATTCTTGAGCACATAATCCTCTTGCTTTTCATATTTTACATAAAATATGATGTCATTTCCTTTGACATACTCGAGTACTACATGATTGATGTTGTAGCTAGAATCTCGGATGAATCATCAAACATTTATGTCACAACTCTCAGTGAGGGTGACCTGTCAATCTTTGGACGTTTTGGTGAAAATAAGGCGTGGAGGAATACAAAGAAGATTAACCTAAAAATGCAGTAATCTGCAACGTGAACTTTCGTTTTGTTCTCACAAACTAAAAGCTTTAAGATTTTCAGATAAATAAACATTGTTCTCTGATAAACAACATCAATATATTAGTGAAATGTTTTTATGGTAAGTAACGCACAAAATTAGACAGGCATTATACGTATGATTTGAGGGATTTGATAAGAATGCCATCTGCTCTTGGTATTTGCAATGTTGATTTACTGCATTGGGTGGTGTTTCATACGAACAATACATAGAGTATGCTGCCGGTAAACAAAAGTTACACTTAATCTTACCCATTGACGGCTCTCCAAGTTTATTTCCTGGTTTCAATATATGATAAATTGTATCTGTAACCATGTTGTAAAAAGCAAAAAGGAGAGAAATCATCCCGATCCCACCCTGACAAACTGGCCAGACTGCACAGTAATAGCAACTAAAGTGCATATGAAGTAAGCAAAATAAAATAGTACAGATTAAATCAGGACGACAGATACGCTAGGAGTGTAAATACATCTCTGAGTTTCAGTGCTGCTGATATGGTGAAGGAAATTGATAATTTTTGGCACTAGTATCTGTTCCAGTATCCCATTGAGCCAGTTCCACTCACTGTGTAATGGTGGCAATTTATTGAAGTGACCATCCTGTTTCTCTCAGGCCAATAATGCACCTCCTCTGTCTGTCAGCTGGGCAAAACGTCTTTGAATGCATCATAGAGTCATGTCTAGTGGTCAACAGTCTTTAACCAAAGGGTACACTACCCAAAAGTATCCTCTGAGCACCTTTTTTATAGGGCAGCACTATAGGGAAGCACTTTGATGTGCTCTTGTAGCAGGACCTAGTGTCTAATCGGGCCATACCTGCATTCCTTTACGTTTTGCAGCAATCCCAAATTTCTATCTGGGTGTAATATTTTTTGCCAGAGTATATATGTAAAACGTATGACATAAGGTCTCGTTGGAAGGCCTGCATCGATCACACAGAGCAAACAGAGGTCATCAAGTGAGAGGAGACCATGGAAACAAACTGGCAGCAGATGGAAATCGGGACTGTTACATAAGATTATAGAAAGTCTTCCTGTGGTAGATTCTCAAGTGAAAAGGTGATGGAACTTGTACTACTGAGAAAAGTCAACTTAATTATGTTACTGATGAAAAGCCTCAAAGCAACCTGAAGTAAAAGTAACCTATTCTGTTGTTGCGTTATTGTCTCTGCTTTTCTGGTTTAAGAAAATGGGTTCACACCCACTTTTGTCATTTGCGATGCAACACACCCATTATGACAACCGAAACGCCTCTAACGTGCTTCATCAGTGACTCCTGTTTTCATTGTGATAACTTGTAGGCAATTAAAGTATCGGCACCGGCAGGTGATCAAGGGATTCAGTGCCTCACTGAACCCAAGACTTGTCATGATCAGTTCTTGAACAACAAAGTGCAATCAGTTTCCAGTCTCTAATTTAGGGGTGGAAGGAAGAAATGAGTAAACAATCCAGGAAAACAATAGTTTTCCTTACATCCTAACTAACCAAAACAAGACAAACAGTCAAATGGGTTTTTTGATGTACTATATAAAATCCCATGTCTATGAGGTCACAGAAAAAGTCGTACCCTTAAACAGGGTCACCACAACCAAACATACAGTCACAATCAAAGCCTTGTGTGTCTTGTCTGGGGGAAACAGTTCTCAGGCTTATGTATTGCTCCCCCTGCTGGTCATGAATCACATGTTGCCACCAATCAGTAGAACACTGACCAATGTGCTTCCAGTCACACGTCATCTAAATCTCATTCCAATCACCGCTAGGGTCAAACATCTGCTGGTGTTTCATCTATTCTTGCTTGTCTGTTTTACTGTGTGACATAAATGTTATACAAAATTTTGTTTCTGGCTCCAGCTTTGTCTCTGCATGTACAGTATGGCTGTACTGAGGTTGCACTCTCACTGTTTCTGTTTGTTTCCAGTTCCTGTATACTGACGGACAGCAGAATCACCTGAGAGTTAAACGCGAAGGTAAATTAGAACTCTTACTTAACACGTGTCATGACTTTACCCAGTAAAGGAGATATTTGTATTCAAATATTCAATATACAACCCACATGCGCACACAACCTTTCAACAACGCCAGCCTTAACAAAGCAGCATCGTTATGATTATGATGAGTTTGTTAAATCTATCGGCTTTGAAATCGTTTGTTTGGATTTAATTGAGATGGATGAAGCTATTAATGAGCAGCCTGATCTTTCCACTGAGCTTAGGTTTATTACCCTTACAAATTTGGATTTAGGCTGGAAAGGATGAGAAATGAAAAGTCAGTAGAGTAAATCAAACATCCTGCACTCTTAATGAAGTCACAGCTCGGCTGAAGAGCAACAAGACTAAAGATCAGTTTGAGTCCCATCACCAGAAATGCTGGATTAGCTTCTAGCTGGTTTTTAGCAGCCGAGTAGCAATAGAGTGGAACGATTTTACCTCAAACAATGGTGATAAACACCATTGATATCATCTTTGTATTAGATGATATGGACCTGGTAAAAGGCTGAAAGTCTATGGGAAGACATTTCAAGGGTGCATGAAGCATGCTTTGAACTTTTGAATAGGTTTGTATTAAAGAGTCAGAAACCAGCACAAAAGGACACTTAAATAATTTTGGAAATTTTGTCCATGATTAAACCAGTCTGGAAGAAGATATAAAATCAGCACTGTTTACAAATGTGTTTTATATTAAGATCATGATGCAGATAAAACTTAACAAACACAAAATATGGTGCTTGTAAAAGGTTTGGTAGAGCTTTTGACAACAGAGCATTGACTCAAAGCAGCTTTACAAACATCTAGATCTAATGTAGGGCGACAGTGTCAAGGCAAAACTTCCTAAATGATAATAAGCCATAGCGTCCAAACCAATACTTAGACTGGACCTAAACAAAATAGTATGAGGTCTGGAGTATTGCAGTTAAAAGTTACATATGGAAGATCTGGCAAGGTCAGGGTCAATAAAGCTACACACTCAGCAAAGTAATAAAACACTAAAGAGGGTCTAAAAATGTTTATTGGAGACATGCAAAAAATGTTGAACAAAACGGGAACTCTCCAGCAAGATCTCATATCAGTAGTGAAGACTCGTGTAAAATGATGTCATTGTTTTGAACAGAGATAAAGAAACATATTTAAATCTATACAGTAACCACTACAACTACAGAGGCCACAACCACCACCACAGAACCCACCACTACAACAACAGAGGCCACAACCACCACCACAGAACCCACCACTACAACAACAGAGGCCACAACCACCACCACAGAAGGTACCACTACCACTACGGAGGCCACAACCACCACCACAGAAGCCACCACTACAACTACGGAGGCCACAACCACCACCACAGAAGGTACCACTACAACTACAGAGGCCACAACCACCACCACAGAACCCACCACTACAACAACAGAACCCACCACTACAACGACAGAGGCCACAACCACCACCACCACAGAACCCACCACTACAACTACAGAGGCCACAACCCACCCACCAAGAACCACCCCTACAACAACAGAGGGCACACACCACCACCACAGAACCCACCACACAACAACAGGGCCCACAAACCCCCACCACCACACAAGAACCCACCACTAACAAACAAACAGAGGCCACAAACCAACCACCACAGAAACCCACCACTACACAACAGAGAGGCCCACAACACCACCACCACATAAGGTACCACTACCACTACTGAGGCCACAAACCACCAACCACAGACGCCAACCACTGTAACAACCACACAACTAACGGAGGCCACAAAAAAAAACCACCCCACCACAAGACGGTACCACTACACAGACTACAATAGGTCACAACCACCAACCACAGAACCACCACTACAAACAACAGAACCCACCACTAACAACGACAAGTTCACAACCACCACCCACCACAGAACCCACCACTAAACTACAGAGGCCACAACCACCCCACGAACCCCACCACACACACAAGGGCCCCAACCACCACCACAAGAACCACCACACAACAAACATAGAGGCCCACAAAAACCACCACCACTAACCCCATCCACTAACACTACTACTCTAAACTGAGGCCACAACCACCACCACCACAGAACCACCACTACACAACAACAGAGGCAAACAAAAAACCACCACAGAAACCACCACTCTTTACAAAAAAAAAAACAAAGGCCACAACCACCACAGAACCCCACCACTACACTACAAAACAACTACATAGGCTACAACCACCACCCCACACAAACCCACCACTATACAAACTACCGACAGAGAGGCCACAACCCACCACCAACAGAAACCCCCACTTAACAAAACAACAGAGGCCACAAACCACCACCACAGAAACCCACCACTACAACACAGAGGCCACAACCACCACCACAAGAACCCACCACTACAACACAGATAGGCCACCACCACCACCGACAGAACCCACCACTTTAATCTACAAAACAAAACAACAGATTCCACACCACCACCACATAACCCACCACTCTTACAACACCAGAGGCCACAACCCACCACCACAGAACCACCACTACAACTATGGAGGCACCCCACCGCGACCACCACAGAAGTCCAACCGACCACAACTAACTGGGCTACAAACAACCACCACCACAGTAACCCACCACTAACACACAACAGAGGCCACAACCATCACCACCACAGAACCCCCACTTACAAACCCCAGAGGGCCACCACCACCACAGAACCCCACCACTACAACAACAGAAGGCCACAAGCCACCACACAGAACCCACCACTACTACAAAAACGAGGCCACAACCCATCAACACCACCACAGAACCCACCACTACTCACCCCAATAGTCCCACCAGCCACCCACAGAACCCCCACCACTACAACCAACAACAGAGGCCACAACCACCACCACAGAACCAACCATACTAAACTAACTTAAGGCACAATAAACCACCGCCGACATAACCCACACTACACTACGGAGTCCACCACCACCACCACGAAGCCACACTACAAACTACTGATCTACAACATCCACCACTGTACAACAACATATTCAGAGGCCAAACCCACCCCACCACAGAAGCCAACCACTAACAACTATAACAAGGCCAACCACCACCACCAGAGCCACCACTACAACAACATATTCCACACAACCACCACCGAACCCCCCCTGACCACTACAACCTATACGGAGGCCACAAACAACCACCACAGAATCCCACCACTACAACTACTGAGGCTACAACTCAACAACCACGCACCACAGAAGCCACCACTAACACTACAAACTACGGAGGCCACAAACCAACCACCACCCGACAGAACCCACCACCTAAACAACGTACAGAGCCACACCACCCCACCAGCCCGAAACAGTAAACCCACCACTACACTACATATTCCACAACCACCACCACATAAACCCACCACTACAACACAGATATTCCACAACCACCACCACAGAACCAACGCACTCACTAACTCACCTACAAACTACTGATTCCACCAACCACCACCACAGTAACCCACACAACTTACAACTACGGAGCTACAAACAACCACCACCACAGAACCCACCACTACAAAAACGACAGAGGCCACAACACCACCACCACAAAATGCCACCACTACAACTACGGATGCTACAACCACCACCACAGAAACCACCTCACTTACAAACGACCGAGGGCCACAACCACCACCACAGAAGCCACCCACTGTCTTTACAACTACGGAGGCTCCATAACCACCACCACAGAACCCAACCACTTACAACTACTGAGGCCACCACCCACCACACCACCACAGGAACCCCAACCACTACAAACTAACTGAGGCCAAAAACCACACACAGAACCCACCACTACAACTACTGAGCCACAACCACCCACAGAACCCACCCAACTACAACTACCAGCAGGGCACCGTACCAACCACCAAACCACACACATAACCACCACTACAAACAACAGAGGCCATAAACACCACCCACACACAGAGCCACCACTACAACCTCCGGAGGTCACCAAACCCACCACAGAACCACCCCCCCCACTACAACTACTGAGGCCACACACCAAACCACCACCACAGAAAAACCCACCACTCCAACTATATACTGAGGGCCACAACCACCACAGAACCCCAACCATACAACTACTTGAGGCACACAACCACCCACAGAACCCACCACTACAACTACAGAGGCCACAACCACCACCTCACAGAACCCACCACTCCAAACAACAGAAGCCATAACCACCACCGACAAGAAGCCCACCCTTACAAACTAACGGAGGTCACAAACCACCACCACCAGAAGCCACCACTACAACTACGGAGGCCACAACCACCACCACAGGACCCACCACTACAAACCACTACAACCCCAGAGACCCACCCACCCACCACAGAACCCCCACGTAACACTACATAAAGCCCACCACCACCCACCACAGAACCCCACACTCTCTACAACTACAGATGCCCACAACCACCTCCCACCACCTAATAGCCCACGACAACACAAAGATGCCACACCCAAAACCACCACCACAAAGAGAGAATCCCACCACTAACAAAACAACCGAGTCCACAACCAACCACCCACAGAAAACCAAACCACTAACAACTACTGAGGCCGCAACCACCACCACAGAACCCCACCACTCAACCTACGGAGGCTACCACAAAAAAAAAACAAACCACCACCACAGAACTCACCACTACACTACAATATCCACAACCACACCAACCAACCCACCCCCCACATAAATCCACCACTCTGACAACTACTTAATTCCTACAACCACCAACCCACAAGAAAACCCACCAACCTAAACAACTACAGATGGCCACAAAAACCACCATCCACATAAGCCACCACTTACAACTCCTGTGAGCTACAACCACCACCACAAATAAACCCACACTACAACTACTACTTATGCACAAACCACCCTACATAAAACCCCCAACCACTACCAAACTAATAACGGAGGCCAAACCCACCCACCACCAACATAATGCCACACCTACAACTAACATAGGTCCACAACCCCACCACCACAATAAACCCACCACTACAACTACAAATAGTCCACAATACACCCGCCCCCCCCCCACATAAACCCACCACCACGTTACCACACAGAGGCCACCAACCAAACCCCACCACAGAATAGCCACCACTACTTAAGACAACAACTACGGAAGTTCACAACCACCACACCACAGAAGCCACCCACTACACCCCAAATGCCACAAACAACCAACCACACATAACCCCACTAAACAACAACATATGCCATAACCACCACCCCACAGAAGCCCCTACAATACAACTCGAGGGTCACAAACACACCACCACCATAAAGGCCACCACTTACAAATACGGAGGCCCACAAAAAACCAGAACACCCACCACAGACCCACCACTACAAACCCCGTAGACCACAAAACCACCCACCACAGAACCCCCCACTACAACTAACAAGAAGCCCCCACCACCACCAACTACAGAAGCCACACCACACCACCACGGAACCCACCACCTTCCTACAACAACAGAGCCACCACCACCACCACAAGACCAACCCACTTACAACTAAACTGAGCCCGCAACCACAACCACAGAACCCAAACTACCAAACTAAACTAACCGGAGGCTACAAAAAACAACCAACCAACCCCACCAAACATAACCCACCCTACAACTATACAGCGAGGGCCAACAACCACCACCACATAATCCACCAACTGACAACTACGGGCTAACAACACACCACCACATAACCCACCACTTACCAACTACATAGGCCACAAAAACAACACCACCACCCCAGGAAAGCCACCACTTACACTACGGAGCTACAACAAAAACAAACCCACCAACCACAGAACCCCCACCACTACAACTACTGAGGCACAAACCACCCACAGGAACCCACCACTACAAACTACGAGAGCCACATAACCACCACCAACCCCCAGAACCCCCACCACTACAACTAATTACATATGGCCACAACAACCACCACCCACATAATGCACCACTACACAACAACACATGATGCCACACCAGCCACCACAAGAAGGCCAACCACAATACAAACTACGGAGGTCACACCCACCACCACAGAACCACCACTTTACAACCACAGAGCCACAACCCCCACCCACCACAGAACCCACCTACTTCTACAAACTACAGAGCCACAACCACCCCACCACCCACAGAACCTTACCACTACAACTATAACTGAGGCCTACAACCACCACCACAAAGAACCACACTACAATGTCATAAGGCCACCACCAACCACCACATAAGCCACCACTACACCGACAGAAAAGAGGCTACAACAACCACCACCACATAATCCACCAATATACAACTACAAGACTACACAACCAACCACCCACCACAGAAGCCAACCACTCCTCTGTACAAACTACTGAGGCTACAACCAACACCACCACGAAACCCACCAACTACAAACTACAAGAGGGGCCACAAAAACCAACCAACCACAGAAAGCCACCACTACCAAACTATAACGGAGGTCCCAACCACCACCACAGAAGCCATACCAGCCCCAACCACACAAACTACTGAGGAATACAACAACCACACCACCACAGAAGGCACCACTTAAAAACACAACTACCGAAGGCCACAAAACCACCACCACAGGACCCACACTTCAAACCCCAGAGGCCCACAAAACCCCCACCACATAACCCACCACTAACCTACAACCACAGAAGGCCACAACCCCCCACCACAGAACCCACTACAAACAACTACAGAGGCCACACACCACCCACACATAACCCACCACTACAACTACTGGGTACAACCCTACCAACAGAACCCACCAACTACAAACAACAGAGGCCACAGACCACCACCACAGAACCCCACCACTACAACCCCAGAGGCCACACAAACCACCCTACCAACCAGAAACCCACCACTATACAAACCACATGAAGAAGGGCCACACCAACCACCACAGAACCCACCACTACACTCCCACCCACTACAACTACAGAGGAGTAGAGAGGCCACAAACCACAATCCACCCACCAGAAGCCAACCACTAACCACTACGGAGGCTACAACCACCACCACAGAACCCACCACTCACTACCCTACTTTGAGGCCACAACCACCCCCCAGAACCCACCAACTACGAACAAAACTACAGGCCACAACCAAACACCACCACCACCACAATAACCCACCACTTTAACAAACTACAAGAGGCCCACAACCACCACCACCACAGAAGCCAACCGACTTTAGCAACTACAAGAGGACACAACCACCCCACCGAAGGCCACCACTTAACAACTAATGGAGGCTCCAAACCCCCACCACAGAACCCCACCACTACCAACTACAAGCGCCACAACCACACCCACACAGAAAGCTCACACTATCTACCACTACGAGGTTCACAAACTCCACCACAGAAGCCACCACTACAACTACGGAGGATACCAAAACCACCACCCACTAAGCCACCACTACAACCCCATAGGCCACACCCCACCCCACCAACAGAAACCCACCACTCCCACCATGCTTACACTACAACCACAGAGGCCACACCAACACCACTCCCACAGAACCCACTACTACAAATACACTACAAGAGTAGGCCACAAACCAACCACCACCCACAGAAACCCCCTACTACAACTTCACAACTACAGAGGCCACAACCACCACCACGAAAACCCACCACTACAACTACGGAGGCCTACAAAAACCACCAACCACATAACCCAACCACTACAACTACTGATGTCCACCACCACAGAACCCACCAACTACAACTACAGAGGCCACAACCCCCCGACCACAGAAGCCAACCACTACCAACTAACGGAGGCTTTACAACCACCCACCACAGAACCCACACTTACACCACGAGGCCACCACCACCACCACAGAAGCCACCACTATTACAAACGACAGAGGCTCACCACCACCTACAGAACCCACCACTACAAACACGAGGGCCACAACCACCCACCACAGAACCCACCTAACAACTAACGGAGGCCACAACCACCACCAACAGACCCACCACTACAATAACGGATGCCACCATCCACCACCACAGAATCCAACCCTCCACTACAAACAACGACAGAGGTCTACAACCCAACAACCACCACCAACAGACCCACCACTACACACTACAACAACAAAGGCGCCACAACCACCACACAACCACCCCCCAACAAGAACCCACCACTCTAACAACTACAGATGCCACAACCACCACACAGAACCCACCACTACAACTACGGAGGCCACCACCCCCACCACAGGAAACCCCCCACTACAACTACAAGAGGCACAACCACCACCACAGAACCCAGAACGAACCCACCACTACAAAAACGACAGAGGCCACAACCACCACCACAGAAGCCACCATAAACACAACCTAACGGATGCCACAACCACTACCACATATCCCACCACAAAAAAAAGAGAAAACAACAACATATTCCACAACCACCACCCACATAACCCACCACTACAACTACAGAGTCCACAACCCACCACCCACAATAACCCACCAGCTACAACTAATGATGTCCACAACCACCACAACAGAACCCACCACTGACAACTAACTTGTATGCCAACAAACCACCACCACATAATCCACCACTATCCTACAAACTATAACTTATGCCACACACAACCACCACCCACAAGAACCCCACCACTACAACGGCTACAACAACATAGTCCACAACCACAAGAACCCACCCTACAACTAAACTGGAGCCACAAACCCCACGCCACCCACAGAACCCACCACACATACAACTACGGAGGCTTACAAAAAACAACACCACCACCACACACAGACCCACCACTAACATAACTACTGATGCCACAACCACCACCACAGAAACCCCACCACTACAACTCACGGAGGTGCCACACCCACCACACCAGCAGAACCCACCCACCACACAACGCGGAGGCCACAACCACCACCACAGAACCCAACCACTACACTACTGAGATGAGCCCAAACACCCACCCACAGCAAATAACCCACCCACTAACAACTACGAGGCCACAACCACCACCACAGAAGCCACCAACTAACAACTAAACGGGAGGGCCACAAACAACCCCACCACCGAACCCACCACTACAACACCAGGAGGGCCACAAAACACAGAACCCCCCCACCTACAACTACTGGGCCACAACCACCACCCACAGAACCCCACCACTCTACAACTAGGATGCTACAACAAACAAACCCCACGCACAGAACCCACCACTATCACTACTGAGGCCACAACACCCACCACAGAACCCACCACTACAACACTACGAGGCCACCAACCGACCAAACCACAAGAAGAAACCCACCACTACAACTACTGAGTGCCACAACCACCACCACCACAAAATAAAACCCACCACTTGCCTACACTACGGAGGCCACAACCACCACCACAGAACCCCACCACTACAAAACTACGGATGCTACAACCACCACACACAGAACCCACCACTCTACAACTAACTTACTGAGGCCACAACCACCACCACAGAACCACAGATCCCACCACTACAACTCACGGAGGCCACAGAACCACCACCCACAGAACCCAAAAAACCACTACAACTACTAGGCTACATACAAAACCCCACCACAGAACCCACCACTACAACGACCTGAGGGCCCACCAACAACCACCACCACAGAACCCCCCACTACAACTAAACGGAGGCTACAAAACCACCGCACCACAGAACCCACCACTACAACCTAACTGAGGGCCACAACCACCACCACAGAAAAACCCACCACTCACAACTACGGGATGGGCCCAACAACCACCCCCACAGAACCCAACCACTAACTTACACTAAACTGAGGCCACAACCACCATCCACAGAACCCACCACTACAACTACTTACTGGAGGCCACAACCACCACCAACCACAGTACCACCCCCACGACAACTACACAAGGGCCACACCAACCATCCAACAAAAAAACCACCACTACAAAACCACAGAGGCTACAACAATCCCACCACCACAGCACCCACCATTACAAACAACATAAGGCCACCACACCCACCCCACCACCACACAACACAACCCATCACTACAACCACAAGGCTACAACTACCACCACAGATAGCCCACCACTAACAACTACAACAAGAGGGGCCACAACCACTCAACTAACAGGAGCTACCCATACCACCACAGAACCCCACCACTAACAAACAACAGATTTGCCCAAACCAACCACCACAAGGAAAAAGAAAGCGACAAACCCCGACCACAAGGAGCCACCACTACAAACTACACACACAGGCCACACCCAACCACCACAAGAACCGAACCACTACAAGTACAGAGGGCTACATCCAACCACCACCACAGAAGCCACCACTACAACTTACAACAAACAACACAGTCCACAAACCACCAACCCCAAACAAATTAACCAAACCACCACTACACAACATATTCCACCCACCACCACCACCACATAAAAATAACCACAACTACATCTACATACATTCCACCACCAACCGACCACATAACCCCCACTACAACTTGCATATTCCAACAATCCACCACCCACTTAAGCCACCACTACAACTACTTATACACAAACCACCACCACATAATTCCACCACGTACAACCACATATTCCAAAAAACCACCACCACATAACCCACAACTACAACTACAGAAGCCACCACCACCACCACCACATAACCCACCACTACATTCAGATGCCCACATTCACCACCAACTGAAGCCACCACTACAAACTAAAAACGTATCCCACAACAACACCACCCACAACAAAAGCACCCACCACAACAACTAACTGAGGCCACAACCACCACCACATAACCTACAACGACAAGAATGCCACCCACAACACCCACAGAACCCAACCACTACTACAACACAGATGCCCCACAGAAAACCACCCACCACAGAAGCGACCACCACCACAACAGAACCCGACCACTACAACTACGGCAAAGCCACAACCACCACCACAGAACCCACCACTCTACAACTACGGAGGCCACACCCCCACCACCACAGCCCCACCACTACATAACATGGAGCCACAACCCACCACCACAGGAACCGAACCGACCACTAAACTACAGGAGGCTACATCCACCACCAACAGAAATCCACCCACTACACTACAGAGGCCACAACCACCACCACCCCACCCACCATACAAGCTACATGAGGGCCACCACCACCACCCAACCACCACACAAACCCACCACTTGTACAACCACAAAGAGGCCCAACCACCACACATAACCCCACAACTAACAACTACAAGAACAGAAAGCACCACCACAGAAACCCACCCACTAACAACTTCAGAGGTCCACATCCACCACCCTGAAAGCCAAACCACTTACAACTACGGAGACCACAAAAAAAACCACCACCCACAAAGCACCCACCACAACAATACAGAGGCCACAACAAAACCACCCACCCAGAATCCACCACTAACAAAACTACAAACCACCACCACCCCAACCACATAACCCACCACACAAACTACTATGCCACAACCACCACCACCAAGCATAAACCCACCACTTACAAACTACCTATATTGCACAACCCCACCACAGAATCTACAACCACACTCCCACCACAGAAACCCACCACTACAAACTGCAATATTCACAACAACCACCACCAATGTAATCCAACCACTACAACTACAGAGGCCACACCCACCAACCACAGAACCACCACTACAACAACAAGATGGCCCACAACAACCACCCACCACATAAACCACCGCTAACAACTGCAGAGTGCCAACCATCCACCACCACTGAAGCCACAACTACAAAAACTTACAAACTACGGAGACTCACAACCACCACCACAAGCACCCCCCACAACAACTAACGGAGCCACAACCACCACCACACAGAACCCACAAACTACAACTACCAGAAGTGCCACCAACACACCCCCACCCCACCAACGACCCACCACTACAACTACAGATGCCACAAAAACCACCACACAGTACCCACCACTACTACAACTTCAGAGGCCACAACAAACCACCACCACAGAACCCACCACTACAACTGCAATAGGCCACAAACAAACCACCACCACAGAACCCACCACTAATCAAACTGCAGAGGCCACATACAAACCCACCACTCCACGAAGGCCACCACTACAACTCACAGAGCCACAAACCACCACCCCCACAGAACCCACCACTACAACTCAGATGGCCACACACCACCACCCACATTACGCGCAACCACCATCACCACATAACCCACCACTTACACTTGCAAGAGGCACAAACAACCAACCACCACAGAACCCACCACTACAACTGCAGAGGCAACAAACAACCCCACCCACTGAACCACCCACTACAACTACAGATGCCACAAAGACCCCCACCACAGAAGCGACAACCACCACCAACAGAACCACCGACTTCACTCTACGGGAAAACTGCAGAGGCCACACAACAACCACCACACAGAACCCACCACTTTCACAACTTCGAGGCCCACAACAACCACCACACTGAAGCCAAACCACTGACAACTACAGATGCCACAACCACCCACCACAGAATCGACAAAACCACCACCACAGATCCGAACACTAACAACTCGAAGGCCACAACACCACCAACAGAACCCACCACTAAAACCACACAAACAGAGGCCACAACCACCCACCACAGGAGCCACCAATATACACTAAACGGAAGCCACAAAACCACCACCACAGCACCCACCACTACAACAACAGAGGCCACAAACCACCACCACATAAACCGACCACTACGAACAACAGAGGCCACAATCCACCACCACATAACCCACCCCAAACACTACAGAGGCACAACCTCTCCACCACAAAACCCAACCACTACATCACAACCATAAAGAACCACAACGACAGAAGCCACACCCACCACCACAGAACCCACCACTTTACAACTACAAGATGCACAACACCACCACATAAACATCCCACCCCCCACTATACAAAACAACAGATTGCCACAACACCACCACAGAAGCCACCACGACAAACTACAGAGCCACAACACCACACAGAAACCCACCATACAACAACAAGAGACCACAACCTCCACAAACCACCCCAATAGTGACGCGACCACTACAACTACAGATGCCACAACCACCACCACAGAAGCACAAACTCACCACCACATAATCCGAACCACTTACAACTACGGAATGCCACAACCCCACCACCCACAGAAACCACCACTTACCACTACAGGAGGGCCACAACAACCACACCACAAGGACCACACTACAACTAACGAGCCCAACAACCACCAAAAACCACCAACCACGCACCACCACTACAAAACAACAAGAGGCCACATCCACCACCAACAACGAACCCCACCACTAATCCACTCACACTAACAGATGCACACAACAACCTCCACCACACGAACCCACCACCTCTACAAAACAAACGACAGAAGGGCCACAAACCACCACCACAGAACCCCTCCACCTACAACTACAAGAGACCACAACCACCACCACAGAACCCCCCACCACTACAACACATATGCCACCCCACCAACACCACCACCACAGAAGGCCACCACCTACAAACTACAAGAGTCAACAACCCAACAACCACAGAACCCACCACTACAAAACAACAGAGACCACAACCCCCCTCCCCACACACCACCACCCACAGAACACAGACGGCGACCACTACAAAACTACAGAGGCCACAAACCGACCACCACAGACCGACCATTAACCAACAACGGGGCCGACAACCACCACCACAGAGAACCCCACGATTACATACAACTACAGAGGCCACAACCTCCACCACCAACACAGAAGCCCACGACTAACAACTACAAGAGGCCCACAAACCCCACACCCCCTCACAGACAAGCACCCACCACTACACAACGGAGGCCACCACCCACCACCACAGAACCGACCACTACAAACAAAACGGCGTCCACAACCAACCTACACAGAATCCACCACTACAACAACTAACAACTACAGAGGCCACAAAACCACCAACCACAGAACCCACGACTACAAACTACAGAGGCCACAACCACCACCACAGAAGCCACCACTACAACTACGGAGGCCACAACCACCACCACAGAACCCACCACTACAACAACAGATGCCACAACCACGACCACAGAAGCCACAACCACCACCACAGAAGCCACCACTACAACTACGGAGGCCACAACCACCACCACAGAAGCCACCACTACAACTACGGAGGCCACAGCCACCACCACAGCACCCACCACTACAACAACGGAGGCCACAACCACCACCACAGAACCCACGACTACAACTACAGAGGCCACAACCACCACCACAGATGCCACTACTACCACTACAGAGGCCACAACCACCACAACAGAACCCACCACTACAACGATAGAGGCCACAACCACGACCACCACCACAGAAGCCACCACTACAACAACAGAGTCCACAACCACCACCACAGAACCCACCACTACAACGACAGAGGCCACAACCACCACCACAGAACCCACCACCACAGAACTCACCACTACAACAACAGAGGCCACAACCACCACCACAGGACCCACCACTACAACTACAGAGGCCACAACCACCACCACAGAACCCACCACTACAACAACAGAGGCGACAACCATCACCACAGAAGCCACCACTACAACTACAGAGGCCACAACCACCACCACAGAACCCACCACTACAACGTCAGAGGCCACAACCACCACCACAGAACCCACCACTTCAACTACAGTATCCACCGTTCCAACAACCGATATCATCACCATCAGCACAAAACCCACAACAACATCAACTGATCTCACCACCACTACAGAGCCCACCACTACAACAAATGCCCCAACCACAACCACCGAGCCGACCACTACATCAACTGATGCCACCACCACTGCAGTACCCACCACTGCAACAACTGAGCCCACAACCACCACCACAGAACCCACCACTACAATTACCGAAACCACACCCACCACCACAGAAGCCACCACTAAAACTACAGAGGCCCCAACCACCACCACAGAAGCCACCACTACAACTACAGAGGCCCCAACCACCACCACAGAACCCACCACTACATCTACAGTGACCACAACCACCACCACAGAACCCACCACTACAACTACAGAAGCCACCACCACTACCACAGAACCCACCACTACAAGAAATGACGTCACAACCACCACCACACAACCCACCACTACATCAACAGTACCCACCACTACCACAACTGAGGCCACAACCACCACCATAGCACCCACTCCTAGAACACAGAAGGCCAGCACCACCACTACAAAACCAACCACCACAGCCGTTATTACAACAGGTAACACTGCTGCAACCATAACTACTACCAAAACTACAGCCATAGTCAATACAATTAGACCTTATACAAGTACACCTGGCTCAATTACATATACCATTCTCACACCAATACCCTCCACACCCTTTAATCCTTCCCTGGTTTAACACATCAGATGCCCTTATCCAGAGCGACTTAAAATGGATACAGTCTTATAATCCAAGCCATTGTGGGTTACGGGCCTTGCTCAAGGACCCAAGAGTGGCAGCTTGGTAGTGGTGGGATTTGACCCCTGGACCTTCTGTGCCATAGTCCAGTATCTTATCTGCTAGGCCACCACTGTCCACACCATCGATACATACATAAACTAGAAACGTCTGCCCTGTGGTACCAGGGAGTTTTTTTTCTGGATGCCACGTAATCTGACGAAATAATCTCCTTTCGGTAGAGGTGGGATACAAACTGGGGTGAGGTTTGCTGATTAGATTTCATGTCTTTCTGTGGGGTGTGCGGTTTCTGTGGGTTCTGTGGTGGTGACTAAGACACAAAATGCTCTTCTGTTTTGTGTCTTCGTCTGAGGTAGTAGCTGATGGTGGCACATACAGTGCCTTGCAAAAGTATTCGGCCCTCTTGAACTTTTCAAGCTTTTGCCACATTTCAGGCTTTAAACATAAAGATATGAAATTGTAATTTTTTGTAAAGAATCAACAACAAGTGGGACACAATCATGAAGTGGAACGAAATGTATTGGATATTTAAAAAATTTTTTAGAAATAAAAAACTGAAAAGTGGGGCGTGCAAAATTATTCGGCCCTTGTGTTAATACTCTGTAGCGCCACCTTTTGCTGCGATTACAGCTGCAAGTCGCTTGGGGTATGTCTCTATCAGTTTTGCACATCGAGAGACTGAAATTTTTGCCCATTCTTCCTTGCAAAACAGCTGGAGCTCAGTGAGGTTGGATGGAGAGCATTTGTGAACAGCAGTTTTCAGCTCTTTCCACAGATTCTCCATTGGATTCAGGTCTGGACTTTGATTTGGCCATTCTAACTCCTGGATACGTTTATTTGTGAACCACTCCATTGTAGATTTTGCTTTATGTTTTGGATCATTGTCTTGTTGGAAGATAAATCTCCGTCCCAGTCTCAGGTCTTTTGCAGACTCCAACAGGGTTTCTTCCAGAATGGTCCTGTATTTGGCTCCATCCATCTTCCCATCAATTTTAACCATCTTCCCTGTCCCTGCTGAAGAAAAGCATCCCCAAACCATGATGCTGCCACCACCATGTTTGACAGTGGGGATGGTGCCGTTCAGGGTGATGAGCTGTGTTGCTTTTAACGCCAAAACATAACGTTTTGCATTGTGGCCACAAAGTTTCGTCTGAAGACCAGAGCACCATCTTCCACATGTTTGGTGGTGTGCCTCCCTGGTGGCTTGTGGCAAACTTTTTATGGATATCTTTGAGAAATGGCTTTCTTCTTGCCACTCTTCCATAAAGGCCCAGATTTGTGCAGTGTACGACTGATTGTTGTCCTATGGACAGAGCTCTCCACCTCCCACCTCAGCTGTAGATCTCTGCAGTTCAATCCAAGAGTGAAACATGGGCCTCTTGGCTGGCATCTCTGATCAGTCCATTCTCCTTCCTTGTTTGAGCTGAAAGTTTAGAGGGACGGGCCCGGTCTTGGTAGATTTGCAGTGGTCTGATACTCCTTCCATTGCAATATGACCGCTTGCAACAGTGCTCCTTGAGATGTTTAAAAGCTTGGGAAATCTTTTTGTATCCAAATCCGGCTTTAAAAACTTCTCCACAACAGTATCTCGGACCTGCCCTGGTGTGTTTCCTTGTCCTTCATGATGCTCTCTGCGCTTTAAAACAAACAGAACTCTGAGGACTATCACAGAGCAAGTGCATTTATTATAACGGAGACTTGATTACACACAGGTGGATCCTATTTATCATCAGTTCATTTAGGTCAACATTGGGGATCATTCAGAGATCCTCACTGAACTTTCTGGAGTGAGTTTTTGCTGCACTGAAAGTAAATAGGGGCCGAATAATTTTGCACGCCCCACTTTTCAGTTTTTTATTTCTAAAAAAGTTTAACATATCCAATACATTTCGTTCCTCTTCATGATTGTGTCCCACTTGTTGTTGATTCTTCACAAAAAAATTACAATTTCATATCTTTATGTTTGAAGCCTGAAATGTGGCAAAAGTTTGAAAAGTTCAAGGGGGCCGAATACTTTTGCAAGGCATTGTAGTTCTGTCCCATGCTGGCCAACTCTTTGTTACATCCTAGGTCAGGCTAGAGTTCTGGTGCCCACTATTTTTCATCTGTGTCTGCCTTGCACAGCAGAACAGGGATGCCTCAATCAGACACGGCATGTTTTTACAGTTTAGCTCCCATAAGGGTGGTGGATTAAAATGTTTACTTTGCTCTACTCCATACCACCTGTATTTTATCTACAGTTTTTAATTGATTTTCTGTACACAGGAACCAACGTCCTAAGATTCTCAATAACACTGTTCATGGATTTTGACTTTTCAAGTACTGCACACTACAATACGATATTTACCAAAGTAGTAAGTACTAAACACTGCATTGTCATTATAATGAAACTTTCTGACATTATCATTATTAGTATTTTTATTACTATTATTGTTGTTAGTTATGAAGTGTTGTCTAGCAGTGACTCATTTTGAACCCTATTCTGTTTTTATTCAGATCAACGAAATTTTCAGACGTCTTACTGGCTATGTGGCTTCAAAAGTGATTGGATTCAGGTGGAGTTATTTATTGTAACAGTTTCAGATGTTCTTAGAAATGTCAGCATTTTATAGTTTATGTTGATGTTTACGTAATAAGGATCTCATGGGGATTAGAGTCAGGAGCAGTTTAGTCACTGATTTAACCCGTAATTATTGTTGTGTTTTTCGATGAGCAGTTATTGTTATTTTTATTTTTAACAGACCTGGCAGTTTGATTGCAGACTTTGAGGTTACAGCATCAAGTCAGGAACTTAATTTGTCATCAGTGAATAAGGATCTAGCCAGCGGTCTCACTGCAGAAGGATTAAATGCAACGGGTTTATCATTCAGCCGAAGAGGTAGGGTTTGCTTTTTCATGATTAGACGTAAACAGTACATATAATTATGGGCGCCTTTATTATTTAATAGCTATACAAAACAGTTCGTTTGTGCAGTTAAGGTACGTTCCATTCCGAAGGCAGTCATAATGAGTCGGAACGCAATGAGTTGGTTCTTTCCGAGCAGCCGCTCCCTTCCTGTATAATTTGGCTGCTGCTTGGTGTATCAGTTTAAGCATGAGATATGAAAGATATGTAAATAATTTATTTCTTATTAAAAATGACTGATTTCTTATTATTAAATATGTCATGTTTCTACATACCGTATGTACTCCCATATGTAACAGTTGGTGCTTTTGTCAGACTCTTTGTTATTTGAGATCCGAGCAAACCATTGTTGACAAAAGCAGGGACACTATAAACAGTAATAACCCCATGCTGCTGGTCAGTGAATAGAACACTTTTATTATTTACTTTTGTCAAAGCGTTTATAAAACTGGTTTGCTGAACCACTTAAGGGTTTGCTTTGTCTGAGATGGATACATATACTTCTGATTGGGACAGTCCTCTTATTGAGAGCATGAATAGACTTCTGTCAATATAATGAAGGGCCTGGAAAAGCCTCAGGCATGTGTCTTTGTCCTCTTTTCAGAACAGGGTGGGCTCTACGGAAAGGACATAGTATACCCTGGAGAAACTCTGATGCTGACCTGTAACATTTCAGGAGATAGTGGCATAGTATGGAAGAAGGATGGGAGTAATCTATCAGGTTCATCTAATAACCTTACTGTGGCCAGTGTCACTCCTGCAGACAGTGGTAAGTCAAAATTATTTGAACATGCTTATTCAGTGACTGGACAAGTAAATCTCAAGTCTTGACACTCAGGACCTGAGTGAAGTACCAAGTTAAGGCAGACAAGTCTCAAGTCAGGTCCCAAGTCTGAAACTTCAAGTCCTATTCAAGTCACCAAATGCCGAATGGAGTGTTCTGTTGTGCTATCAGCCAAACTAAACAGGATAACAAAGCATGCATGCATAGAACGGAATTGTCATAGCTAATGAGACAATTTTTTCACAAGAGCAAAAAAAAGAAGAAGAAAAAAAACAACAATATAAAGGGTATGTTGGGAGACATTCAAAAAACTTGGTTCCATGATTCAATGTTATTTTAACACTCGGAAATAAATATTTATACTAAAAAATGGGCTTGTTGAGGTTCTCAAATCTTTTAAAGTCTTAAAGCCCAAGTCCAAATCCAAGTCAGTATCGACAAAGTCAAGTCACAAGTCATCAAATTTGACACTCAAGTCCAAGTCATGTGACTCAAGTCCACACAGTTATGATTTAACCTCGCTTATCCTGGTCAGGGTCCTAACCGTGGATTTCACAGGATCCAGACGAATGTGTACCCCGAATTTACCGCTTCATCGTTCATCCATTCCCTCACATTCAGCCAACTGTGCCCTGCATCACGGCCAGTACTGGATATTCATATTCTCAATTAATTTATAAAGCGTTAACTGCTCTAACTATCAAATCACCTTTTTGTTGCTTGGCTATGTAAAGCACCTGAGTTTATTGGTCCAAATTGCTCATTGCTGTGCGACAGTGGATGTACGCCTAAAAACACACTCAAATGGCAACCTCTTAGTTAATTAGAATAGCTAAATCTCTGTAGTATTGCTGGAGGGAGTCTAGTGTTAGGCTTTTTTTATTTAAAAGGCAATTTCAGTGAAACAAGCACTTATAGTTCCTGTTTTGTGGTGGTTTTGGTGTTTTACCTCTGTCTGTGCTGGTCTTCTACCAGCAAGTTGTGTGGAGGAAATGTAAAGACCTCCTGAGGTTCCCAGAAGTTGAATCAGTTCATCTGGACATAAGGTTTTGTGGGAGTGATGAAACGTAGGGGGAAACACTGTGGTAAACCATGGATGAAAAAGCTTTAGAAATTTTAGTGTAAAGGCTCACCAAAGCTCTTCTTAAGAAGCACAGGCATATGAAAATCAAAGAGAATACATGATGTTGTTGGGAAGGCTTAACTTGCACTGATTGAGAGGACTAAGGAAAAATCTTAATTGACCTGAATAGGAGTATGAATGTTTGATGTAGCAGCCATTTTAATATGTAAAATAATTAAAACTGTCATTTTGTTAATCTTCCTTCTGTTTTTACCTTCTAAGGTGAATATTCATGCACAACGACCTGGAACTCGTTGCCCTACGTTGCTTCGAAGAGAATTACAGTACTGCCATATCCCAATTTACAAACCACGAACGACAGAGTTGTGAAGTGTGAAAGTCAATCCATCGTGCTGCAGTGCTGTGTTCAGGACGGCTACAGCGTGGAGTGGAGCACGGACAGTCTTGCAGCTTGCCCCAGGAATTTCACAGGTCACATACAAAGCTTTTTATGCTTGCTATAGATTGTTATGAATAACAGATCAATCACATGTTCAGTGATCCAATGAATATACAAAGATTTGCTGATTGATATTACACTTTCTATTTCCTTAAACTTGAACACTGTCAGAGAATTTTTTAAATTATGTTAATTGTTTGCATTTTGTAGATCCACAAACTGGCTGCATCTCTGCGGAGTGCAACATTGACCCACAGGCCTGTCGGGTTACAGAAACAACATTAGTGGTCACATGTCGAGCAAAGTCAAGCGTTGGTGCAGATCGTTACAGCCCAAAGAGCATCAAAATAACTGCAATCAACAAGAGTGAGTAAATATAATTGTTTTATGTGTTTATGTATTTTATGTTGAACTGAGAACATCATTATAGTAAATTTGGTTTTCAATTATATATAAAATGATTTTAAATTAATAATCAAGGATGATCTGTGATGATCTTCTAATTGGAATAGCTTTCAAATTCATTAAATGAAAAATTTATGTTGTATCAATGAAAATGAAACATGACTTAAGAAGCATTCAGTTTTTCACAAACAGAAATGTTACCCTTACAAAAATTATACTTGGAGTTCATATTATCAAGTAAACGTAAGTAAAGTTTAATTATATTTCTCAAGTATATTTCATATAGCATGTATATTAATGTCAGTGTACTAGTAGTGTACTTATAACTGTACTATTTAAATACTTATTGGGAGTAAATTGGCCCACTTTTAGTCTACTTTAGGTGTAAGTGTATTAGACGTGGAGTACACAACTAGTCAAGTCAAGTCAAGTCAGATTTATTTATATAGCGCTTTTTACAATGGAGCATTGTCTCAAAGCAACTTTACAAGTTTAGATTATCTCCTAATAACTACGTCCAATCCCAAATTGAGCAAGCCTAGGGCGACAGTGGCAGGAAAAAAACTCCCTAGTTCTAGGAAGAAACCTTGGGATGACCAAGACTCAAAAAGGGACCAACCCTCCTTGGGCGGCAATAGATGATAAATCTAAGAGCGAACTAAAGTCATGGAGTCAAAAGTTCGAAATAGAATGTGAAGTATGCACCATCGGCATTAAGTGGCCCGGGTATGATGATAAATCTAAGAGCGAAACTAAAGTCATGGAGTCCTGGTCGAATAAAATGTGAATTATGCACAGTGCAGCTCCAGCAAGATGAACATCATGGTGTGGGGCTGGACTGCCGGAACACAGCTCGGAGAGAAAAAACAGAAAATGTGGGGGATTAGTTATTGATTAAGGAGCACAGTGTCTATTAACACATCACTGATGCCATGGTCAATCACTGATGCCAAGTGTAAGCATTGAGACCACCGCCCAGCATGGGCCAGCATTAGCTATAGCAGGCCTCGGCAGCATAGCTAGAAAGAGGAGAACTGGTAGGTAACATAGCCAAGAGGGATCACATGAGACATCGGCAACCCCACGGGAGGCAGAAGACAGCAACCCAACGTCTCTGATCACCATAAGACTCTGGCTATGAACCCCCAGCTCTGCCCTTAGTCTAAGGCATGGATGCACGAGTCAAGATCACGATGACCGAAGCCCAGTTCAGTCAGACCGCCCACTCGACACTCCCGGTTAACGGACAAGGCAGGCAGGCCAGTCATGACTCCAGACTCCGCCCCCAGTGACCCAAGCCATGCATCTTGGTCTAAATCTAGTCAAAAGCCTGTGCAAATAGGTATGTCTTTAGCCTAGACTTAAAACTTTGGAGAGTGTCTGAGTCTTGAACGAAATTGGGAAGTTTATTCCATAGTTGGGGGGCCATGTATGAGAAAGCCTTTCCCCCTGCTGTGACTTTTTTAAATCTAGGAACTAAAAGAAGTCCTGTACCCTGCGAAGTAGAAGAGTTGGATTGTAAGACTCTAAGAGTTCACTCAGATAATGTGGGGCCAGGCCATGTAGAGCTTTATAAGTTATAAGAAGTATTTTGTAATCAATGCGGAATTTGACTGCTAACCAGTGCAGTGATGATAGAACAGGAGTGATATGATCAAATTTTCTAGTTTGAGTTAGCACTCGGGCAGCTGCATTCTGAACGAACTGAAGTTTATTTATAGATTTACGAGAGCATCCAGTAAGTAAGGCATTACAGTAATCCAACCTTAATGTTATAAATGCATGAACAAGTTTCTCTGCATCATTAAAAGAGAGGATATTTCTAAGTTTAGCGATATTACGTAATTGAAAGAAAGCAATTCGAGTGATACTGCTAATGTGCGCATCAAAGGAGAGATCTGAATCAAATGTGACACCTAAGTTTTTTACAGACGGACTGGACAATACTGGACAGCCATCTAGATTTAGGATAGATGTAGTCAACCTGTCTCTCACAGCCTTGTGTCCCACTAACAGAACCTCAGTTTTATTTGAGTTAAGTAAGAGAAAATTAAATAACATCCAATATTGTATTTCCTTTACACAGTCCTCAATTGTGTTGATTAAAAGGCAGTCATTAGGTTTGGCTGATATGTACAGCTGTGTATCATCTGCATAGGAGTGGAAACTAATGTTTATGAATAACTGAGCCTAGTGGCAGCATGTACAGAGAGAATAAAAGTGGGCCAAGCACTGACCCCTGAGGCATGCCATACTTCACTTTTGAGAGCTTAGACCTTAGATTTTTTATATGAACAAACTGGTACCGGTCGGTTAAGTAGGATTTAAACCAAGAAAGTGCCAATCCCTTAATACCTACAGTATTTTCTAGTCTGTTTAGTAAAACATCGTGATCTAGTGTGTCAAATGCTGTACTTAAATCTAACAGAACAAGAAGAGAAACACATCCCTTATTTGAGGACATTAACAAGTCATTTAGTGCCCTAATTAATGCTGTTTCAGTACTATGATGGGGCCTGAAGCCAGACTGAAATATTTCATAAATTTAATTCCTTTGGAGGTAACTGCAGAGCTGCTGATAGACGGCTTTTTCTAAGATTTTGGACAGAAATGGTAGATTTGAAATTGGTCTATAATTAGATATCACACAAGGGTCAAGATTGGCTTTTTTAATCAGTGGTTTGATAATGGCAGACTTAAAGGATTTGGGCACATAATCAAAGGTAAGGGATAAATTTAAAATAACCAACACTGGCTCTATAATACTAGGTATTACTTGTTTGAGTAGACGTGTAGGAATTGGATCTAATAAACATGTTGATGACTTAGATGAGCTGATCAGTGCGGATAGTTCAGTATTAGTAATTGGGGTAAAAGATTCTAATGGTCATTTACAGCTCATTAAACAGAGGTTTCACTAGTGCTGCATCTGGAAGGTTGCTGAATAGTTTGGTGATGTGATGAGCATTGAGTTTTATGCCTAATGTTTTCTATCTTATCATTAAAGAAAGTCATGAAATCATTACTGTTAAAATTACACAGAATGGGAGAATCACTTTCTGTAGGGTTTTTTGTTAACTTGGAGACTGTATTAAAGAGAAATTTTGGATTATTCTTATTTTTCTCTATGATTTAAGAGGTGTATGCAGCCTTAGCTTTAGTGAGGGCATGCTTATACTCTGCCATGCTGTCCCTCCAAGCAATCTTAAACACCTCCAATTTAACTATGTCTTCCACTTGCGCTCTAAATGCCGTGTTGGGTCTTTGCTTTAGGTACGGGTGTGGGTCATTATACCCAATGGTGACTAGCCTTTCTTTTCCCCTAATACGTTTTGAGCCTAGCCGGGGCAGTCGTGTCCAGGGTTGAGGCGAAGCACACATTCTTATTGCTCATTTACACACTCAAGATGATTGATCTCCATAGGTGTATTAAATTTTAAGTCTGGTAGGTTTTTAATAAACGCAGCTGGAGTAGCAGATGTGAGTAGCTTGGTGTGATAACGAGGCAGAAGGATTTTATTTATTAGAGATAGCTCAAATAACTACTTTACATCTACTTTTTATTTTGTATTGCAGCTATACTGTGAAATGTACTAATAGTGAACTGATGTAATTAGTTCACTACTTACATACTGCTATCCCACTTTTTATGTTCATGAAAGCACCCTTTTAAGTACACTCCTAGTAATCTACTAGTTGAATGGTTTTTATAATGCTGGTATACTTGTACTTAAGTATCATAACACAATACTTATAGTATTATACATCTATATTATGTTTGAACTTAAAGTATACTATGAGGTTTCCATTTAGGTATTGTTTTTAATATTTGAAATATACTTTTCACTGTACTTTAAGCAGATTTGAAGTTAACACTACCAGTGGACTATACATATAAAATTGTATAAAAAACAAGGCATACTCAGGATTAAGAACCGAATTGCCTTCTTTAGAAATGAAAAATTTGAAAGAAATATTTAATCAAATGCCCAAATGTATGAGTGTAAATCAAAATGACAGTCCAGTTGAAAATAAAACAACAACAAAAAATAAGTACAAGTGTAGGCCAAATATACTTGGGCTCATTGGAGTTTTATTATAATTACTTAATATTGTAATAAATTTGAATGCCGCAAAAAATGCTCATTGATTTTAAAGCAAGCAGCTCGGCTATCCTTCAAATGTTGCTGCTTGCTTTCAAAGAACGGAGTGTTTTTCGCTGTAATGAAAATTATTATAACCACACTCCCTCTGTGTTCTGATTGGTCGCCTCCCAGAACCAATCGTGTGTAATACTGCCCTCAGAAGATATTTATAGTTTGGTTACGTATATCCCTGATAAATACATAACACATTGAACACAATTTTGCTATCACTTTAAAACCGAATTCAGGTAATAAAGTTCACATTTGTAGTGTGAGCCTATGCTAAGTAACTCCAAACACATTTATTATAATGACTAATAATGCTGTGGCTGGACTGTAATCCCTCTTTAGCACCAACCTGCTTTAATGAAATATTCGGAGCTGGATCTGAGGGAGAGAACCGCACTGGTGACTGTGGTGCAGGCCTGGTTGGAAGTAAAACAGTTCGTTGCATAACTGGACAGTGGGAAGTAATAGCAGACAACTGTGTCCTGCGTGTCATTCAAAACCTGAAAGATAAAGCTGAGGTAAATCTTTCTGTGTATGATCTTGTAAGGTGCTTTTTAAATTTTCTTGAAGGTCAAATGAACTACAGTAGTGCTTGAAAGTTTGTGAACCCTTTAGAATTTTCTATATGTCTACATAAATATGACCTAAAACATCATCAGATTTTCACACAAGTCCTAAAAGTAGATAAAGAGAACCCAGTATAAACAAATGAGACAAAAATATTATACTTGGTCATTTAGTTTTTGAGGAAAATGATCCAATATTACATATTAGTGAGTAGCAAAAGTATGTGAACCTATAGGATTAGCAGTTAATTTGAAGGTGAAATTAGAGTCAGGTGTTTCAATCAATGGGATGCCAATCAGGTGTGAGTGGGGACCCTGTTTTATTTAAAGAACAGGGATCTATAAAAGTATGCTCTTCACAGCACGTGTTTGTGGAAGTGTATCATGGCACGAACAAAGGAGATTTCTGAGGAGCTCAGAAAAAGAGTTGTTGATGCTCATCAGGCTGGAAAAGGTTACAAAACCATCTCTAAAGAGTTTAGACTCCACCAATCCACAGTAAGACAGATTGTGTACAAATGGAGGAAATTCAAGGCCATTGTTGCTGTATCTGGGCAGGACGGCTTGCCATCATTGATGGAACAATGATTTTGAATGATATCAGAGAATTCTAAAGGAAAATGTGCATGCAGCAAGACAACGACCCTAAGCACACAAGCCGTTCTACCAAAGAATGGTTACAGAAGAATGGCCAAGTCAAAGTCCTGACCTTAATCTGTTATGGGTTCGCCAGAATGGTAAAAGGCGAACCCTAAAAGAAAAGGATTTTAGGACCCAAATGCAGTTAGCTCCAGATGGTAATAATGAACTGAAATAATGTAAATAAACGCAAAAGAGATAGTGCCAAAATAATGAACACTGTGCCAGCGATGGCACAGCGTGGAATCGAACTCTGATTGCAGGCGTCAGAGTCCGTTACTTTAACCACGGGTCTACCGAAAGACTCACGTGACCTGTATGAACAAGCGGGGGTTTAATCCGAACGGAAAAGCTCTGCCTAGCGCGAGCTTTAAAAATAAAGAAAATGATGAATGGGTGATTTAAACACGATCGCCAGTAACGGTGCTTATTACAGAAAGTAAGAGTGAGGCGAACGTGTTTGAAATCGCTCCGAGGGGGAAAACAGGAGCGATCGCTTTCTCTCCCTCTCTCTCACAGAGACTGTGTGTAAGTTAAACCGGCAGCTTGAGAGAGAGAGAGGAGAAAGCGATGACGCGCTGTGACGCAAAGCTCGCGGGCACCCGCAAAGGTGTCACGGTACTGCACATGCGAGCGCGCGGCAGAGACAACGGCGTGCGCGATGCTGGCCATCACACCGGGCATGCGCAGCATGACCTGGACGCGAAAACTTGGAACGGGGCTGAGGAGCAGCGAGGCGTCCCTTTTAAATACAATACGGAACGGGGCTGAGGAGCAGCGAGGCGTTCCCTTTAACTACAGCGCGGGCGGTGGCAACGGCCTCCCGCACAAAGCGCAAAGAAAAGAACTTTAAATAAAGAAGCGGGCTCGGCAAGGGGATAAGAGGGAGTGCTCCAGCTGCCGCAGCAGCGAGTCTAAAGCCCCGGAGGGCACCGGCGAGCCGTGATGCAGCAAGGGGGACGCGAAGAGCGGTTCCTGACCCTGCTCTACCGTCTACTTCCCTAACGGTTACCATCCGGCTTCCTAGCCGTACTATTACTGATCCTCTTTGAAGAATCAGTTACCATTATCCCTAACAATACCGATTGCCGGCGATCGGCCGCTGCAGCGCGTCCGAGCCGTGTGAAGGCTCCGATGGGCGATGGCACCCCCATCACGGTGGGTGGTGCGAACCCCGACTGAACACAGGACGGACCTTAATTACCTGAGTCAGTGGGTGTCGCCCATAAAGCAAACGAGCAGCTTAATGAGATCTGCACGTGATAATACTAATGCAATCGCACAGCCTTCATCAAGCCTGTGTGATTGTGCTGACTGTCAGGGTCTCAACCCGAGGCAAAGGAAGCCAACGCTGCCCCCAGCGTCGGAAAGCCAGGCGAGCCCCCGTTACATAATCCAATGGAAATGTTGTGGAAGGACCTGAAGTGAGCAGCTAATGTGAGGAAACCCACCAACATCCCAGAGCTGAAGCTGTTCTGTACGGAGGAATGGGCTAAAATTCCTCCAAGCCGGTGTGCAGGACTGATCAACAGCTACAGGAAACGTTTAGCTGCAGTTATTGCTGCACAGGGGGGTCAACACCAGATACTGAAAGCAAAGGGTCACATACTTTTGCCACTCACTAATATGTAATACTGGATCATTTCCCTCAATAAATAAATGACCAAGTATAATATTTTTGTCTCATTTGTGTAACTGGGTTCTCTTTATCTACTTTTAGGACTTGTGTGAAAATCTGATGATGTTTTAGGTCATATTTATACAGAAATAGAGAAAATTCTAAAGGGTTCACAAACTTTCAAGCACCACTGTATGTCAATTGTTTAATTGTAGGATTTCATGCAACTTCTTGTTTTTTTGTGTAAAGAATCTAGTACCCATAGATCTTCCAGCATTTGTGGGAAATCTCAGTGCTGTAAGTGACACGAGTGCTCCGAATATAACGGCGTCCTCGGGAACAATATTAACGATTGTTGAGGTGCTGAGAAAAATTGCTGACGTCTCTAAAACAGTTGTAGTTAATGAAGGCCTCATGATGGTAAGTTGTATCTGATTACATTTGCTATATAACTGTGAATAAAACCCCAAATCAGAAAACATTGCCACAGTATAGAAAATGCAAAAAAAAAACAAAAAACACACACACAGTATTTCTTACATTTATTTTGACTTTTATTGCATCACAGACAATATGAACCCAAAATATTTCACATTTCGTCCGGACACCTTCATTTTATTTGGTAATAAACATCCATTCCTGCATTTCATGCCTGCAATACATTCCAAAAAAAAGCTGGGACTGGGGCAATTTAGGGCTAGTAATGAAGTAAAAAATAAAAAATAAAAAAAACACTAAAAAATGATGTGATTTCAAACAGGTGATGTCCACAGGTGGTTATAATCATGATTTGGTACAAAAGCAGTACCCACGAAAGGTTGAGACTTTGAGGAGAAAAGATGGGCAGACGATCTCTAGTTTATCACCAAATACATAAGAAAATCATGTAAATGTTTTAAAACACCGTTCCTCAAAGAAAGATTGGAGAGATTTCCATATTTCTCCCTCTACAGTGCATAATATCATTAAAAGACTCAAGGAATCTGGAGGAATTTCAGTGCGTAAAGGGCAAGGGCATAAGCTTAAACTGAAGAGGTGCACCTTCATCAAGCACTACAATACAGAGTTACATTCACAAATTCCTTTTAAAACATTAGTGTGCAAAAAAGAAGCCTTATGTTAACCAGATCCAGAAACACCACCGACTTCTCTGGGCTCGGAGGCGTCCAGGATGGCCCATCAAACAGTGGTCATCTTTTCCATGGACGTGCATGCAGTTTTTCAACAAGGCAATCCAAAACCACATGCTGCACACATTACAAAGGCATGGCTATGGAAGAAGAGGATACAGGTACTGGACTGTCCTGCCTGCAGTCCTCACCTGTCCCCAATAGAGAATGTGTGGAGAATTTTGAAATAAAAAATGCAACAACTACAATCCCGTACTTTCACACACCTTAAGACGTGTTTGCAGGAGGAAAGAGACAAAATATCACCTGAAACACTTCATTGCTTGGTATCCTCGGTAAAATGCTTTACTGTCCCAACTGTTTCTGGAACGTGTTGCAGGCCTGAAATGCAGGAATATATGTTTATTAACAAGTTGAATGAATGAACAGAAAATAAAACTTTAATATATTGGGTTTGTACTTTCTGCAATGAAATAAAAGTCAAAGGAAATGTAAGAAACGCTGCATTTATGTTTTATTTGCGTTTTCCACACTGTCACAATTTTTTCTGATTTGCTTATATAGACATGATAAAATATTGTCGTACTTCCTTTGACAAATGACTCATCTATTCTTTGTTATATAATATTTAAGGATTTCCTAAACACTGTGGAAGTCATTGCATCTGCATCGGCAAAAGAGGCGTGGAAGACCTTAAACCAAAATAAAACAAATGAAATGGCCAGCTCTGATCTACTGAGATCTGTCGAGGATTTTGGTCGTCGACTTTCAAACGAGAGCTTTGATAATGCAACTGATTCGATCTCTATCAAAAGAACCAGCACCACTAGCTCTTTTTTTGAAGCATTCCGCCCCCTAAACTCGAATTTGACCACCCAAATCTCCATTCCACAGCTCAGTGGACAGGTCACTGTCATAGTTTTCTCAGAGCTTGACAATGTCTTACCTGTACGAAATCAGACCTACAGTGGCAGCAGTGGAAGTGATACCAGAATCAATGGAGATTTAGCCGTGGTGCAGACAAACCCAAAAGTGAAGAAACTCTCACTTACATATGTTGTCAATAATGAGATGTTAGGTAACCCTCAGTGTGTCTTTTGGAACTTTAGTCTGTTGAATGGTACTGGAGGATGGGACTCAGCCGGATGTGAACTAAAGTTGAGGGCAGACAAAAACATCACATGTGAATGCGATCACACCACCCCTTTCTCAATACTGATGTCACCGTACAGGCTGGATGAGGAGCAAACGGAGATCTTATCCTATATAACGTACATTGGGGTTGGAATTTCAATGATCAGTTTGGTTTTGTGCCTCATCATCGAAATCATTGTATGGAAAGCAGTAACAAGAAATGAGACGTCCTATTTGCGCCACGTCTCCATCGTCAACATCGCTCTGTCCCTGCTGATCGCTGATATATGCTTCATCGCCGGAGCTGCAGTCGTACAAAATACAAACCTTTGCAGCACTGCAACTTTCTTCATTCACTTCTTTTATTTAGCTCTTTTCTTCTGGATGTTGCTGTCAGCACTTTTGCTCCTTTACCGCACCATCGTGGTCTTTTCCAGAATGTCCATAGCTAAAATGATGGCTATGGCCTTCAGTGTCGGCTATGGAGCCCCGTTACTCATAGCAGTCATTACTGTGGCATCAACAGCTGGAAGCGGAGGATACATTCAAGAAGGATACAACTGCTGGCTGAAATGGAATAAAACCAAAGCCCTCCTGGCGTTTGTGATTCCTGCTCTGACTATTGTAGTGATTAACCTCCTGGTGCTGATTGTGGTTCTGTGTAAGATGTTGAGGAGAGGCGTGATCACCAACACTCAGCCACAGGAGAAACACGTCCTGCTGGTCATTATGAAATGTGTGGGGGTTTTAACACCTCTCTTCGGTCTGACGTGGGGATTCGGCATCGGGACCATGGTGTCAAAAGACATCGGGATTCATGGGGTGTTTGCGTTCCTTAATTCATTACAGGTATTAATTTTACAATAATGTACCTTCTCTGTAAATATTACTCATTTTTAGAAGACATTATGTCATACTTTGTGATAAATCACCAAAAACGCTAATGTGTCTCTTCAAAGGGGTTCTTCATTTTGGTGTTTGGAACATTAATGGATGCCAGGGTAGGTTTTCCCAGTTACCATCCCATAATTCCATATAAATCCACCCACTAGCACCTTTCAGTGTTTATGATGTTTTGTTTGGTGCTTTCAGAGTTTTGTTTTTCTGTGATCACAGGTCAGAGAAGCTTTGGCAGGAAGGTTGGGGCTCGATAACCTAAGCTCTGACCGCACCAGGGTAAATATGCACTGTATATACATACTGTATGTGTAGCTGTACATGTCATGCTGGTTCAGTTACGTACAGCAAATCAATGTCTGATGTGTTTCATTTACAGAGCACGAGTGCAGGCCTATCATCAGCTGGGCATTTCTTTCAGAGATTATGGCACAGAAGTATGTAACAAAAATTTATTTCACTTTATATACCCTTCAAGTTTTTGCTTTTTGTTTTATTTCCAGTAATATCACGGCCTTTCTTCAGATCTTTGTGTCTAAAACCCAACTTTAAAATACTGATTCTGTTTTGATGCTTGATGTTGCTGTTATCATGTTTACTTTCTGTTATCAGTAATGACCTGTTCTTTTTGCAGATGTGTACTATGTCTCAGAAGGCAGAGATTTTTGATTTTCATCCTTATCTACAAGCAACTGTGATGCAGTTTTTAATGATTACACTCATGTAGGATAAAGATTGGGCCACTGACCCACAGAGACAATTTAATGGACATTTTTAGTAATTGTAGATTATATATATATATATATTTATATACTGTAGATAGATATAGTTATACCGTGAACTTATATATTATATAAGAACTGATTCTACATCCAGTCTTTCTTTGATGTGTCTGCAATCGCTAAACTCTACTGATTTGAAATGAGAGGTCCTCAGGTTTTAGGGTTCACACCTGCAGGCCTTTGCCCTTGTGTAAATAATAAAATCAACTCCATGCAAGTTGTTACTGCTGAATTTGTGCTTTCACTGTAGTTTTGAATCAATATCCATGCATGAAGTTTCACTTTTATATTAAAACAATTTCTACTAACCAAACCTTACAGCCTGCAAATTATGCAGCAAGTACATGGGTACAGGAGAGAATATGCATCAGCGTCGTCCTTCCCTTTTTGCTGCTTCCTCAGCTTGTCAGCCTTACGTCTGTGTCATTTTCACGCACAGATCCTCGGCATATACGATTTCTTTAATTCATACAAGATGCTTTTAACAGTCCAGAAAAAGGGTTCGCTATGCAGACTTAACCTTCAACGGGGAATGTCACACCAGCATGTTCAGAAATGTTATGAAATAAAACATTCAATAAACTGAAGAGCAGTTTAATGCTAACTATGAAGTATATTTACAAGTTACTTTCTGTTACTTGCTATTAACCACACTGTAATACAGACCGTGTGGGCTGTAATTTGAAGTGTGGCTTTATGCTTTCTACTTTTGTGTAATTAACTGCTAAGTACGTTGTAATTACAGGAAAGTAGTGTGCAATGCTACACTCACAACTACACAATACAGCCACAAAGCCTTTATTACAGTATACTTAAGAGCAAGTCACAGAAAGTCGAGAGTATTAAGCTATACTTACACCATACTTGGCACATTGTGAAAGCTACGTTAATGAATCTTTTATTTATATATATATATGTATATATATATACTGCTAAGCATAATTATCACTTGCAAAAACTTAAGTATGATAGTACATGTCGTTATTACGTCTGTAATATACAAATATTTTTATTAATAAGGAATGTAACTACTATTCATTGTACTTCTAAACGTAATTATACAGTATATCCCTTAAAGTTACTTACAATGCACATCCAGAGAAGGACATATGGCCAGCTACTTTCATTACAGGAACTAGCCAATCAGGAGATGTAACTGACCACAGTAATTATCAAGTACTTCCTGGATATTTTACACAGAGGTACCGGGTAGAGGGTACTAAGCTATACTTACACCATACTTAGCCTGTTGTGACAGTTACTTAAAGGAATACAGGGGGTCCTCGACTTACGACGGTGATCCGTTCCTAGGTGGCGTCGTAAACCGGTTTTTGGTGTAAGTCGGGACATACGTACATACTGTACGTAAATAACATACTGTAAGCACTTAACCTATCCTAACACCTATCCTAACACAGTAATTATCAAAAAACGAGCTGCGCAACCGTGTATTCTTCTGCCACGCACACCAAACACAAAGTTCGCGTTATGACGTTTATGACGCAAAACCACTTAAGTCGAAACAAGGCTTTATACAGTAAATGGGAGATGTGTCGTAACCACGAAACGTCGCAACCCGAGGACTAGCTGTATAGGAAACCAGCTGCCTTAAAACATTAAGTAAATATGATTATTATTTCCAACTTATGTTTACTTAATGTCTACTGTTTAATTATACTTATAACAGTTATTGTTTTCCCCAACTTTTAATTGTACATAAATACAAGTTGTCATTATATTATCAAAGTCAATATGAGTTCACAATAGAGTTCTGTTCCCTTAGTAGGATTTAGGAAACTAATTGCCTTAGAAAAATAAAGTCAGCACAACAAAGAATTATTAGTCAGGAGTATCATTTGTTTATTTTAACTTTGACTTCCATTCAGAAGCACTCCGTTGCTCCATTTACAGAGCATGCTTACTGCACACAGCTACTGCAAAAGTGCATTTTTCAAAGTATTTTTTTTTTATGCTTAGGTTACCTACTCCCAGGTTCAGCAACACCCTCTGAATGAAGTCAAAGGTGTTCTTCAGTCTTTTGGAATAGTCCAAAGGAAGGATCTGTATTAGTCCAAAAGTCAGGCAAACAACTTGAGCATGGTTTTCAATGTTCATAATGATGTTATCTTCCAGAATGACACCAATGAAAAATATGTATATGTATTTTAAAAAGTCCTAAAGTTTTAAAATACACATATAAAATTAACACTTTCAGTTAGGTTAATAAAAAAGGTTTAAATACATTTTGGAATAGTTAAAGCATGGGTATATGGGATATTTTCTAATTGCCATGCACCATTGCAAGAAGGTCCTGAGTTCCATTCCTAGGTGAAACGGCTTGGGTCCTTTTCATGTGGAGTTGGCATGGTTTCCCCGTGTCCTCATGGGTTTACTGTGGGTGCTTTGGTTTCCTCCCACAGTCAAAAGACATGCATTACGTTAATTGATTAGGCTAAATTTCCCCAATCTGAGTGTGCGTATATGCAGTGGTGCTTGGAAGTTTGTGAACCCTTGAGAATTTTCTGTATTTCTGCATAAATATGACCTAAAACAATTTTCACACAAGTCCTAAAAGTAGATAAAGAGAACCCAGTTAAACAAATGAGACAAAAATATTAAACTTGCTCATTTATTTATTGAGAAAAATGATCTAATATTAGATATTAGTGAGTGGCAAAGATATGTGAACCTTTGCTTTCAGTATCTGGTGTGACCCCCTGTGCAGCAATAACTGCAGCTAACTGCAGTGTAGCCACAATTTTTGACAAAGAGCTAGATGTTACAACTAAATCCCATTAAAAGGCTAATTCTTTTGAAATACTGATTCTTAATGTGACTGATCCATGGAAGTCAAAACCACACTCTTTCCAGCTTATTACTATTTACCGCCCTCCTGCTCCTTATTCAGAATTTCTTCAGGAATTTGCTAACTTTCTTTCCTGCTTACTACTGTCAACAGATGAGGCTTTACTTGTAGGTGATTTCAATATTCACTTTGACAATGAGCAGGATCCACTTAAAACTGCTTTCGAGTCCATCTTAGAATCCATGGGTATCACTCAGAATGTGATGGGACCAACCCACCGCTGTAATCATACTTTAGATCTAATATTAGCATTTGGTATCAATATAGATAACCTTGATGTTTTCCCGCAAAGTGATTTGATTTTAGATCACTATCTTTTAGTATTTGAGCTATCTCTAATAAATAAATTCCTTCTGCCTCGTTATCACACCAAGCGCACTATCACATCTGCTACTCCAGCTGTGTTTATTAAAAACCTACCAGACTTAAAATTTAATACACCTACGGAGATCAATCATCTCGAGTGTGTAAATGACAAATTAGAATGTGTGTTTCACTCAACCCTGGACACGATTGCTCCTGCTAGGGTCAAACGCATTAGGGAAATAAGGCTAGCACCATGGTATAATGACCACAGCCGGACTTCTTTTAGTTTCTAGAATTAAAAAAGTCACAGCTGTGAGAAAGGCTTTCTCATACATGGCCCCCAACTATGGAATAAACTTCCCATTTTGGTTCGAGACTCAGACACACTCCAAATTTTTAATTTTAAGCTAAAGACATACTTATTTACGGAGGCTTTTGACTAGATTTAGACCGGGATGCATGGCTTGGGTCACTGGGGCCGGAGACTGGAGTCATGTCTGGCCTGCCTGCCTTGTCCTTTAGTGGGGAGTGTTGGGTGGGCGGTCTGGCTGAACTGGGCTTCAGTCCTCGTGATCTTGACTTGTGCATCCTTGCCTTAGACTAAGGGCAGAGCTTAGACTCAGGATTCTGGAGTGACTCTGTGTATTGTACTACTTAATGCCGATATGCATATTTTAGATTTTATTTGAACTATGACTCCATGACTTATTAGTTTAGTTGGGGTCCTTGAGCAAGGTCCTTAACCAACAATTGCTTGGATTGTAAGACTGTAGCAATTGTAAGTCGCTCTGGATAAGGGCGTCTGCTAAATGCTGTAAATGTAAATGTATTAATTCATATGTGTACCTAGTTTCCCATGGCTTTTCCATTTTGGCTTCATTTTTGTTAAATAAATAACAACACCATGTGGTTGTCCATCTGAGGTTGCATCTACCTAATTTTAAGACCATCTAAGAACCAGATGATTTTTATTAGACCCTGATATGATCAACCATGGAATTAAAAGATGGTGTACTTTTATACATGACTGTATATATAATGCTTAAAACTCTCCTTTTAGAATGCTTCTCATGTCAGGAATATAGCAATATAAGCTGGGAAGGAGTTAAGAATTAATCAAACTTCTTGATCAACAAATTGACCTTCAAGTATTGACTGCATTATTACTTTCATTAACCTTTCAGAAAGTGCAACTGTAACATCCAATCTTCTGATCACATCTCTCTTATGCAAACAGAGAGCCCGTTGTTTGTAGCTGCAGACGTGCTTATCATTGTAACTGAATATAGTACATTTTGCATAAAGTGCACACATTTATGTTTGGTGGACAGGTATTTTTGGACACGGATGTTTCACAGGTATTTCACTGCTACTCACACAAGTTTGACAAACCTTTCCATCAAGACACGGTGAGTTTGGCTCTGACTGCTAACAGATGCCTCTGAATGGTTACATTAAGTTTAACGGGCTAGAGCAAAGGTAAGACTCTTAAGTGTGATGACAATTTGCAGTGTTTTCAGTTAGAGGATTTCAAAATGCATGTTACATGGTTTATATTTTATGCATTTTTGATGCATGATAATAGAAATAATATAATAGCCTTAATTTATAGTATGAAACCCTGTGGAGACATTAGAATATCTAATAATATTTCTAATAATTATGCAATATATAATTATTATATATAATAATTATATAATAACCACAGCTATAGCTTGCACAGTTTAAATATTGTAATGTAATTTATTTAATTAGATTATATATAAACTGTGCAAGCTATAGCTGTGGTTATGGCAGAGAAACAGTTATGACTTTTATTTGGCAAATGAGGAACATTAACCATTATAGTGATGTAAAAAGGAATTACAAGGCGGGTCATAGTCTGTTATTATTGTGTGTGTGTGTGTGTGTACATACATACATACATACATATATCTATATACAGTATACACACATATATAATATAAGGGGGACAGTGAACATCTTAAACAATACAGTGGGGCAAAACGTATTTAGTCAGCCACTGATTGTGGAAGTTCTCCTACTTAGAAAGATGAGGGAGGTCTGTAATTTTCATCATAGCTACACTTCAACTATGAGAGACAGAATGAGAAAAAAAATCCTGAAAATCACATTCTAGGATTTTTAAAGAATTTAATTGTAAATTATGGTGGAAAATAAGTATTTGGTCAGTAACAAAAGTTCAATTCAATACTTTGTAACATAACCTTTGTTGGCAATGACAGAGGTCAAACATTTCCTGTAAGTCTTCCCCAGGTTGACACACACGGTAGCTGGTATTTTGGCCCATTCCTCCATGCAGATCTCCTCTAGAGCAGTGATGTTTTGGGTCAACACGGACTTTCAACTCCCTCCACAAATGTTCTATGGGGCTGAGGTCTGGAGACTGGCTAGGCCACTCCAGGACCTTGAAATGCTTTTTACGGAGCCATTCCTTTGTTGCCTGAGCGGTGTGTTTGGGATCATTGTCATGCTGGAAGCCCCAGCCATGTTCTATCTTTAATGCTCTCACTGATGGAAGGAGGTTTTGGCTTGAAAACTAACGATACATGGCCCTGTTCATTCTTCCGTTAAACACGGATCAGTCATCCTGTCCCCTTTTCAAACACGGCGAGTTGAGTTTTTACCAAAAGGTTCTATTTTGGTTTCATCTGACCACATGATATTCTCCCAATCCTCTTCTGGATCATTCATATGCTCTCTGGCAAACATCAGATGGGTCTGGACATGTACTGGCTTAAGCAGCGGGACATGCTTGGCAATGCAGGATCTGAGTCCCTCTCTACGTAGTGTGTTACTGATGGCAGCCTTTGTTACTTTGGTCCCAGCTCTCTGCAGGTTATTCATCAGGTTCCTCCGTGTAGTTCTGGGATTTTTGCTCACCGTTCTCATGATCAGTTTGACCCCACGGGATGAGATCTTGTGTGGAGCCCCAGATCGAGGGAGATTATCAATGGTCTTGTATGTCTTACAATTGCTCCCACAGTTGATTTATTCACACCACCCTGCTTGCCTATTGTAGATTCACTCTTCCCAGCCTGGTGAAGTTCTACAACTTTTGTCCTGGTGTTCTTCGACAGCTCTTTGGTCTTGGCCATGGTTGAGTTTGGAGTCTGACTGTTTGAGGCTGTGGACAGCTGTCTTCTATACAGATAATGAGGTCCAACAGGTGCCATTAATACAGGTAACGAGTGGAGGACAGAAGAGCTTTTTGAAGAAGTTACAGGTCTGTGAGAGCCAGACATCTTGCTTGTTTGTGGGTGACCAAATACTTATTTTCCACCATGATTTACAATTAAATTCTTTAAAAATCCTACAATGTGAATTCCTGGATTTTTTTTCTCATTTTGTCTCTCATAGTTGAAGTGTAGCTATGATGAAAATTGCAGACCTCTCTCATCTTTCTAGGTAGGAGAACTTCCACAATCAGTGGCTGACTAAATAATTTTTTGCCCCATTTTGTGTGTGTGTGTGTGTGTGTGTGTGTGTGTGTGTGTGTGTGTGTGTGTGTGTTGTGTGTGTGTGGTGTTGTGTTTGTGTGTGTGTGTGTGTGTGTGTCCTCTCAATCTCTCCTCCTCCTCTCTCTCTCTATCTCTCTATCTATTCTCACTCCCACCCCCCCCCCCCCACACATTAATCCCAAATAAAAAAAAGTAAAAACCATCCTCATATCCTATGCTGGTTTTTTTACTTTTTCCTCTTTTATTAATGTGTGTGTGTGTGTGTGTGGTTGTGTGTGTGTGTGTGTGTGTGTGTTGTTGTGTGTAATGTATGTGTGTGTGTGTGTGTGTGTGGTCTATCTATAAAATATATATATATCTATAATCTCTCCTTATAATATATCATATATATACACACACACACATTATAAAAATTAACAAAATTAACAAACCATCATAGATATGATGGTTTTTACTTTTTTAATTTTTCAGCCAATCAGGATTTTAAAAAAAGACCAAAGGACTCGTTATGATGGTAAATTATGAACAAACCCCATGCTTGCACCTATAAAGGGTGCAAACACATAATTCCAGGCTGTATAGTTCACTGCATAGGTAGCATTTAAATTCAGCCCTATTCTGCTTTATCAGTATTACATTTAATAACAGCACCCTTATGTTATGTAATTGTGATTATTCAGATATTATTCGATTATTCAGAGATTACCATTTCAGAGGTGGGTCAGGCTAGAAATAAAACGTTAGACTGATTTTAAAATGAAAGATCTCACTGTGCCCTACTTCCTCAGTGTTCAGAGGCAATAATATCATCAAAGTTCCACATCTGCATGAGCATCATGGCCAGTAAAGGTAAGCGACGTATTTGAGTCTAACTTGGGTGCTTCAAAAATAAGATTCTGTTCAGTGTGTAATCCTCCTTAGCCAAAATCACACCCCATTGGAGCGTTCTTACTCACTGTACATTCGCGCTTGAGAGTTTCTGAACCCTTTAGAATTTCCTATATTTCTGCATAAATATGACCTAAAACATCATCAGATTTTCATACAAATCCTGAAAGTAGATAAAGAGAACCCAGTTAAACAAATGAGACAAAAACATTATAATCGGCATTTATTTTATTGAGGAAAATGATCCAATATCACACATTATGAGTGGCAAAAGTATTTGACCCTCTGCTTTCAGTATCTGGTGTGGACCCCCCCTGTGGGCAGATCACCAATAACTGCAGGCTAAACGTTTCCTGTAGCTGTTGATCAGTCCCTAACACACCCCGGGCTTGGAGGAATTTTAGGGCCCATTCCTCCGTACAGAACAGCTTCAGCTCTGGGATGTTGGTGGGTTTCCTTCCTCACATTAGCTGCTCACTTCAGGTCCTTCCACAGTCATTTCCGTTGGATTAAGGTCAGGAGAGTTTGGCTTGGCCATTCTCAAACATGAACTTTATTCTTCTCTTGTGTAACCATTTTTTGGTAGAACGGCTTGTGTGCTTAGGGTTTGTGTCTTGCTGCATGTCCCACCTTCTCTTGAGAGTCAGTTCATGGACAGAATGTCCTGACACTTTTTCCTTTAGATTTCTCTGATATTCATTCAGAATTCATTGTCTCCATCAATGAGGGCAAGCCGTCCTGCCCAGATGCAGCAACACAGCCCAACCATGATCCTAAATCCACCACAACCATTTTTTCACAGATGGGATAAGTTTCCTTATGCTGGAATGCAGTGTTTTCCTTGTCTCCCTCCAAACGTAACGCACCCTTTCTTTTAAACACAAAAGTTCTATTTTGGTCTCAGATCCGTCCACAAAACATTCTTCCAATAGCCTCTCTGGCTTGTCCACACGTGATCTTTAAGCAAACTGCAGACGAGCAGCAATGTTCTTTTTAGAGTAGCAGTGGCTTTCTCCTTGCAGCCCTGCCATGCTCACCATTGTTGTTCAGTGTTCTTCTGATGGTGAACTCATGAACATTAACATCATCCAAGGAGAGAGAGGCCTTCAGTTGCTTAGAAGTTACCCTGGGGTCCTTTGTGACCTCACCAACTATTACACACCTTGCTCTTGGAGTGATCTTTGTTGGTCGACCACTCCTGGGGAGGGTAACAATGGTCTTGAATTTCCTCCATTTGTACACAATCTGTCTGACTGAGGATTGGTAAAGTCCAAACTGGTGGTTTTATAACCTTTTCCAGCCAGATGAGAAATCTCCTTTGTTCGTGCCATGATACACTTCGACAAACGTGTGTTGTGAAGAGCAGACTTTGATAGATCCCTGTTCTTTAAATAAAACAGCGTGTCCCCTCACACCTGATTGGCATCCCATTGTTTGAAACACCTGACTCTAATTTCACCTTCAAATGAACTGCTAATCCTAGAGGTTCACATACTTTTGCCACTCACTAATATGTAATATTGGATCATTTTCCTCAATAAATAAATGATCAAGTATAATATTTTTGTCTCATTTGTTTAACTGGGTTCTTTTTATCTACTTTCAGGACTTGTGTGAAAATCTGATGATATTTTAGGTCATATTTATGCAGAAATATAGAAAATTCTAAAGGGTTCACAAACTTTCAAGCACCATTGTAACTCCTCCTGGGTACGTCACAGGCATTTTTAAGACATACTGTAGCAATAAGTGGAAAACCATCTGTTAAATGGTAAGCTGCCTGTACCCTCACCCGCTGTGCTACTGTAGACCAAGACCTGTATTAATATCCGATAGTATTTGCTAATCTAAACATTTCTGTTTATTTACTTACAGGCCAAACAGGTATCCTAATATTGGCAGTCATTTTGCATATTCAGGTGGGTGTTGTGGATTCACGTGACTCAAAATGACTCATGAGCAAAAAAAATGATTGACGATCAGTTTCCAGTCTCGAGTTGGAGAGTAAAATCGAATAAACAATCAACAAAAATTATTGCTGACCTAATGAAATACAAATATTTTCCCATAAATCCTAACTAACCAAAACAAGACAAAAACAGATGTCGTGGGGCTCAAGGCTTACAGAAAGTATCACTTCAACAGACAATAAAAGTTTCGACTCAAAGATATCCAGTGGAGCAGCACACAGCTGATTTATTGCATCAATTCATGAATTCCAACAACAAACAGCACAAACACGCTACAGACAGTAATGTGATGTACCAAAGAAATCCAGTTTGACAATAAACAAAGTCACCACAACCTAACAGGCTGTCACAATCAATGCTTGGTGTGTCTGGTCTGGAGGACCTGGAAACGTACACCACATCAGATAGAAAGTGCGCCGATTCTAATGTATTGCTCCCCTTGCTGGTCATTAATCATATGTTGCCATCAATCAGTAGAACATTTACCAATATGCTCCCGGTCACACAACATCCAAATCTCATTATACTCACCATTACAGGGTTGTTTAATCTTGTTCTTGCTTCACTACTTCATCGTCTAGAATTTGACTGTAAACACAAACTTTACACAAAGCTGTGCTTTTGGCCTCATGACTCAGCTTCTGTTTAATTCCAGTTCCTGTACACTGATGAACTGCCGAATCACCTAAGAGTTAAACGCGAAGGTAAATGAAAACTCTTACTTAACACATGAACAAAAGTATTGGGACATACATCTTAATCATTGAATTCAGGTGTTTCATTCAGTACTGTAGCCTACTTATAAAAAACTAATGAGAAAAAATAAATCCACCACATCTTAGTGCTACAGATCAGATTAGATGAAAATATAGTTATAGCTTACAATTTTATTCAGGTATTATAAACAGTTGATATGAAATATCAATGTTGATCCAAATAATAACAAACATTTTAATCAGTAGTCAGATAGTAGAAAATAGTATGGTCTCTGTCAGTTAACAGCTATATGAAAATTATGCGAGATCTGATGATGAAAAACAGCATATGACATGTTATTGTCTCTGTAGGTTATTGGTAATTATATTTGTACTTTGCCAAAACACTAATAAATGACAGAAGATGTTTAAATTTACAGTACATATAATTATGCACTACATTATTTTGAATGTATTATTAAATCATTATTTAATAGCTATACAAACCAGTTTGTTTGTGCAGTTAACGACCATTCCATTCTGAAGGCAGTGATGAGTAGGAACTGTTAGGATGTCATGACTCCTGGCAGCCGCTTTGGTTGAGCTGTCAGTCAGTAGACAGCTCAATCAAAGCTAATGATGCTCAGCTGCTGCCTTTGGCTATTTAAGTGCTTCGCCACTGGCAGTAGCTGCCGGATCATTTCCACTCCAATACGCAGCTTAAGCCGCCTGTTCTCCTCTACGGCGTTATTTTTGAATTGAGCTTTGCTGGCCGTTTAAAGTGTGTTATTCGAGACCTCATTCGTCCCCCCTGCTCTTTAAGAGAGCGTCGCGCTTCCCTTTCATTTCCTTTACTTTCCTTTTTCTTTCTTCCGTTCGTTTTATTTCTTTCGTAGGGAGTAGTGGACGAACTGGTCTCGCAAAGGAGGCTACATTCCCGTAACGCAGTGATGCGTGAGGTATTTGATAGGGAATCTTAGATAGAGTAGATGAAGTGTTTTTGCGCTGTTTAATTTCCTCTTGCAGCCCCCTCACTGTCTGTTCTCCGCTCCTCGCTCTGCCTATCTGCTGAGCTGCTGCCGCCACTCTGGGTGTGTGAGTGCGCTCTGCTATGACGCATGCCGGGGGATTCCCTCCGCCTTTCTCCCTTTTCTCCCGCCGCCCGTTTGAAGCACGCCGGTGACGTCTCTGTGTCTGTGTGTGCAGCACGCACTGTCGCTGCCTTTTGCACACACACACTGAGACTCTCCGTCCTTTATTACTCACTTATTTGTATTCATTTTATACAGTTTATTTATTTTCATTTCAGTTCATTAAGAAGATCCGGAGCCTCCGCTTCGCCCCTTCTCCTTGCTCCGGCTCTCGTGTGTGTGTGTGTGTGTGTGTGTGTGTGTGTGGGTGTGTGTGTGTGTGTGTGTGTGTGTGTGGGTGTGTGTGGGTGTGTGTGGGTGTGTGTGTGTGTGTGTGTGTGTGTGTGTGTGTGTGGGTGTGGGTGGGTGTGTGGGTGTGGGTGGGTGTGGGTGGGTGGGTGTGGGTGGGTGGGTGGGTGTGGGTGTGGGTGTGGGTGTGGGTGGGTGTAGGTGGGTGGGTGTGGGTGTGGGTGTGTGTTTGGGTGTGCATGAATGTGAGCTTTCCCTTACCAATATGGAGGTCCCCAGACGCCGCAAACGGCGGGTTTTGTTACTCGTTTCACGGCCCCAGATTTTTCTTATCCTCATGCCGAGGATTTCTCTTATCCTCATGCCGAGGAGTTTTCTTACCCTAATGCTGGGGATTTGTCTTACCCCCATGCCAAGGATTTCTCTTATCCTCATGCCAAGGAGTTTTCTTACTTTTATGCTGAGGATTTGTCTTATCCTCATGCCGAGGGTTTCTTGTATCCTGACCCTCCCAAATTTCAGATAGGTCTTCAATGCGGCATAACCTATTTTGACCCTCAGCCACCTGTTGCTGACCCCAAACCAATGAGTGTATTCGACATCACTCAAGGTTTTCGGGGGGTGCAGGAGTATGTGGCGGAATTTCGCACCCTAGCCGCACAGAGGGGCCTGCAGGGACCGGCCCTCATGGAGCCCTTTACATCAGGGCTGAATTATGACGTGGACATTGAGCTGTGCTCCCTTCCACCTGCCTCTTCCTTTGACCACCTGATCGAGCTGGCCAAGTTGGCGGAGACCCGCCTCGATCAGCATGCGAGGAAGAGAGCGGATAGTATTCTTTACAGCCCAAGTCCACCCGGTCCTATGCCAGGGTTTATAGCACCACCTAGCCTCGTTCACAAGCGCATTGAATGCTCAAGCTGGCAGATCGAGCGCACAACGCCCCCCAGCTTTGAATCTAGGCTTGTTGCGCACTCAAGCTCCGCACCTGGGCAGTCAGACCCCGTGCCAGAGCCTTTAGCACCACCTAGCCCTGCTCGCGAGCGCATTAAACGCTCGATCTGGCAGAGCGAGCGCACAACGCCCCCCAGCTTTGAATCTGGGCTCATCGCGCACCCATGCTCTGCACTTGGGCAGTCAGACCCCGTGCATGAGCGTTTGATGCCCGCTAGCCCTGTACTTGGGCCCGCTGCGTGTGTAAGCCCCGTGTTAGAGCAGTTAGTCTTCACGGAGAGGCACTTAGCGCTGCCTGGCCCTGTACAGGAGTGTATTGCATCTTTAAGCCTCGTGTTTGAACACATCGACTCCACGGTGAGGCATTTAGAGCCACCTAGCTCCGTTCACGAGCGCATGGAATGCTCGAGCTGGCAGAACGAGCGCACTGCGCCCCCCAGCTTTGAACCTGAGCTCGTCGCGCACTCATGCTCCGCACTTGGGCAGTCAGACCTCGTGCCTGAGCGTGTGACACCCCCTAGCCCTGTACTTGGGCCCGCCGCGCATTTAAGCCCCGTGTTAGAGCAGTCAGTCTCCACGGAGAGGCAATTAGCACTGCCTTTCCCCGTACAGGAGCACACTGCGTCTTTAATCCCCGTGTTTGAGCACATCGGCTCCACGGAGAGGCTTACAGCGCCGTGTTCACTAGTGTAACGAACGCTCAAGCTGGAAGGGAGAGCGTACAGCGCCCCCCAGCGGTGAACCTGGACTCGCCGCACTTTCAAACTCTGCACCAGGGCAGTCAGACCCCGTGTCTGAGCGTATGGCGCCCCCTGGCCCTGCTGCTGGGCCTGCCGCGCTCGCCAGCCCCGTGTTCGAGCACAGAGACTCCACGGTGAGGCAGTTGGTGTCGCCTGGCCCTGTACAGGAGCCCTTTGCGCCTCCTAGCCCCACGTGTGAGCCAGCAAGGGCAGTGAGCCACGCCTGGGCAGTCTGCACACCGATCGTTGCCGCCGACCACTGTGCCTCGGTCAAGACCGATTCCTGAGCCGTGATCTCTGGCCCCGATCCCCGCGCCATGGTCGCCAGGACCCATCCCTGCGTCGCGATCTCTGGCCCCGATCCCCGCGCCACGGTCACCAAGACCGATTCCTGCGCCGTGATCTCTGGCCCCGATCCCCGCGCCATGGTCGCCAGGACCCATCCCTACACCACGTTCTCTGGTCCCGATCCCCGTGCCGCGGTCGCAAAGACCGGCCTCTGCATCGCTATGGTCGCCATTGTTGGCCATGTCTCTGAGGTCCTTGGCGTCTGTGCGGTTGGCCAGATCCCTGGCCCCCGCCTTTTTTGTTGGTCTCGGCGGGTCGGATCCGGCTCTTTTTCTGCCAGTGCCAAGCTCCGTCCCTGAGCTGCCGAGCTCCGCCCATGAGTTGCCAGTCCTGGGTCCTGCCCCTAAGTCACTGGTCTCGAACCCTGTTCCTGAGTCGCTGGATTCCGCATTTGAGCTTCTGAGTCCTGTTTTTTCAGCCAGCAGCCCTCAGTGCAGTCTCCGGGACCAGCGTGTGGGCCGTTCGGCTCGCTGTAGGCGCCGGACCTGCCAGCGCCTGGCCCCCCGTCCCGTTCAGTCCCTTGCTGGGGGTTTGCCCTGCCTACCGGGGCCTTCCCATTCGTCGGACGCTCAACCCTGATCATGTCCGACAGGCCCGGGTTATTTAAGTGCTTCGCCACTGGCAGTAGCTGCCGGATCATTTCCACTCCAATACGTCGCTACTTTCCTTTTTCTTTCTTCCGTTCGTTTTATTTCTTTCGTAGGGAGTAGTGGACGAACTGGTCTCGCAAAGGAGGCTACGTTCCCGTAACGCAGTGATGCGTGAGGTATTTGGTAGGGAATCTTAGATGGGGTAGATGAAGTGTTTTTGCGCTGTTTAATTTCCTCTTGCAGCCCCCTCACTGTCTGTTCCCTCCTCTTACCACGCTACACGCCGTTTAGCGTGGCAGCGGGCGGATTTCTCCGCTCCTCGCTCTGCCTATCTGCTGAGCCACCACTCTGGGTGTGTGCGTGCGCTCTGCTATAACGCATGCCGGGGGATTCCCTCCGCCTTTCTCCCTTTTCTCCCGCCGCCCGTTTGAAGCACGCCGGTGACGTCTCTGTGTCTGTGTGTGCAGCACGCACTGTCGCTGCCTTTTGCACACACACACTGAGACTCTCCGTCCTTTGTTACTCACTTATTTGTATTCATTTTATACAGTTTATTTATTTTCCTTTCAGTTCATTTAGAAGATGCGGAGCCTCCGCTCTGCCCCTTCTCCTTGCTTCGGCTCGTGTGTGTGTGTGTGTGTGTGTGTGTGTGTGTGTGTGTGTGTGTGTGAGTGAGTGAGTGAGTGAGTGAGCGTGCGTGCGTGTGTGTGCGCCCGTGTGTGTGCGCGCGCTTTCCCACACACAGGAGATCGGCTTTTTGTTTGTTATTTCTTTGGTTTAACCTCAGTGGTCTGGTGGTGCGATTGGTTAAACTACTGATCACCGACGCAGTCGTCCTGGGTTCATTCCCCAGCCACTGAGGTGACTTTCTTTGGTTAGTTTCTTGTTTATTTGCATTTTATTAGTTATTGTTTTATTTCTTTGTTTCAGTTCACTACTACCATCTGGAGCTAACTGCATTTGGGTCCCATCTCCTTTTTGTTAAATTTTGACGGTTCGCCATCGTTTTAAGATGGCGAACCGTAACAGAAACGTCATTTTTACTTCTTTTAGAGCAGCAGGTCTCTTCCAGCACTGACGCTACTGGTTTAAATTTCACATCTGCTTGGTGTGTCACAGCTTATGCATGAGATATGCAAGATAAAATAATTAAGTTCTTTCTGAAAGAGACTAAATATTTCTATGTGAAACTGCTTCCAATAAATAGTCGGTGCTTTTGTCAGACTCTTTGTTCTATGAGATCTGACCAAACCACTGTTGACCAAAGCAGTGACAATAAACAGTAATAACCCCATGCTGTTGGTCAGTGAATAGAAGTTCACTTTTATGATTTATTATTGTCAAAAGTGTTAATAAAACAGGTTTGCTTTGTCTGAAACGGATACATATACTTCTGATTGGGACAGTATTGTTATTGAGAGCATGAATAGACTTCTGTTAACATAATGAAGGGCCTGGTAAACCCTCAGGCATGTGTCTTTGTCTACTTTTCAGTACAGGGTGGGCTCCTTGGTAAAGACGTCATATATCCTGGAGATACTCTGATGCTGACCTGTAACATTTCAGGAGATAGTGTCATAGTATGGAAGAAGGACGGAAGTAATCTAACCCAGTCAGGTTCATCTAATAAACTTACTATGACCAGTGTCACTCCTGCAGACAGTGGTAAGTCAAAATTATTTGAACATGCTTATTCAGTGACTGGACTAAACTGCTATAAACAAATTATAGTCATGTGATAAACTGTATTTAATAAATTGTGGCTAATTGTAAGGTAGAACCCTGGAAGAAACTCTCTACAAGGACAGTTTTACTCTTTTTATTCTTGGAATTCACATAATTCATATAAAATCTGTCATTTTGTTATTATTCCTTCTGTTTTTGCCTCCTAAGGAGAATATGCATGCACAACGACCTGGAACTCAATTCCCTACAATGCCTCAAAGAGAATTACAGTACTGCCATATCCCAGTTTGCAAATATCGAACGACAGAGTTGTGAAGTGTAATCAGTCCATCGTGTTGCAGTGCTGTGTTCAGGAAGTCTACAGCGTGAACTGGACCATAACCAGTTACACAAATTTCTTCTGCAATTATACAGGTCACACACAAACCTTTTTATGCTTGCTGTAGATTGTTATGAATAACAGATAGATTCACTGAATATACCGATATTTGCTACATATCACACTTCTATTTCTTAACTGATTGATATTTTTTTGAAAACGTTAAGGTTGTCAAAACTTTTTAATCATGTTAACTATTTTGTAGGTTCCCAAACAGGCTGCGTTTCTGTGGAGTGTAAAATTGACCAACAGGCCTGTCAGGTTACTGAGTCAAAATTTCTATTCACATGTCAGCCAAGGTCAAGAGATTGTGCAGTTTATTACAACCCAAAGAGCATCACAATCACTGCAACCAGCAATGGTGAGTAAATACATTTGTTTTATGTATTTTATGATAAAACTATGAGCCCCATTATACAGGTATGAACCATTTCAGATATGCATTATGTTCTGTGAAACAGGACGTTGGATGTTAAAGCAAACAGATGTTGATCAGAGGGATGATATAAAGCCTGTAGGAATTTTGAGTTACAATTGTCAATTAAAAATAATTTTACAATTAATAATCACAGGTGGTCTCTGATCTTATCATTTGAAGAACATTACAATCCATTTACATAATATTTTCTAATGGGAAAATAATGTATTTTGTATCTTTGAAAATGTACATGATTAAAGAAACGTTTAAAAATCAACCACACAATGCATAAAACTTTCAGGATTATAACAAGACCTTATGAAATTAACATATTGTGAATGTTTGCTTATTGTGACCTGTTACAAATTAAGGTTTAAAATGCTGCGCTGCATCTCCTTTTTTTAACACAATGCTAGAGCATGTAGTGTTCCATGATAAATAAGCTTATTAACAAATGTCTGCAATATTTAAAACATAAATAAATACAATGACGCATTCGATTTTTTCCAGACAGAATCATCACTTCCTGTTTGTTAAGGCATGTTCGTGTTACTAATTTCCCACTAAAGGCTGAATGATGATGGACTATGATAAGCAAAACAGCTCTGCTACCAGATACACATTGGTTTTTGTACAACCTGTTTTACTTTGTCTGTTGACTGAAAGGGTGTACACTATATGAACAAAAGTATTGGGACACCTCCACGTAACCCCTGCAGGAGCTGTTATTCTGTAACATTCTAAATCCATAGGCATTAATATGGAGTTGTTCCCCCTTTGCAACTCTAGCAGCTCCCACACTTATGATTAGGCTTTCTACAATATTTTGGACTGTGGCTGTGGGGATTCATCCAGAAGAGCATTTGTGATGTTAGACACTGACGATGGATGAGAGTGCCTGTCTCACAATCTCCATTCTAGTTCATCCCAAAGGTGTTAGATGGGGTTGAGTTCAGAGTTCTGTGTGGGCCAGTCCAGTTCTTCCAAACCAAATCCAAACTCACCCAAGAATCAGAATTAGACTATCTTTATTGTCATTATAGCAGGTATAACAAAAATAAGGTGCCATACTTTGCGGTGTAACAGACAAAAAAAGTACAGAAACTATAATTTACAAAATAACCGAAAATGATAAGAAACACAATAATAAGAAACCCAAACCTACTATCAGCAACACAGATTACACGCAAAAAATTTCAGTGAAAGATTACACACTGCCCTTGTAACAATTAATTTTTAAATATATTTATAATGGATTAAAATGAGTTATGAGTTATTTAGGGTACCTGAACTGCGGTGGAGTAAAAGCTATTTCTGAGCCAGTTGGTCCTTGTTTTAATCGTTCTATACCTGATGGTAGTAGCTCCAAGAGATGATGACTGGGGTGAGAAACGTCCATAATGAGGTTGTGAGCTCTCTGAAGACAACGAGAGCTGTGTAGATCCTCCAGGGTGGGTAGAGAACACCAATGATCTTTTCTGCAGACCTCAAAATCCTCTGTAGTTCTTTTTTGTGTGCTGCAGTGCAGCTGGAGAACCACACACAGAGTCCGTGAGTGAGGATGCTCTCTACAGTGGAACGATAGAAGGACACCAGCAGTCTCTGATTAATGTTGTTCTTCCTGAGAATCCTCAGGAAGTAGAATCTCTGCTGTGCCTTCTTTATAAGTTCCTTGATGTTCACACCACAAGTTAGGTCCTCCTTGATATGAATACCCAGGAAGCGAAAATCTGTTACTCTTTCCACACAGTCCCCATTGATGGTTATGGATTGAATGTGTTTTCTCTCCTTTCTAAAATCAATGACCAGATCCTTTATCTTTGATGTGTTCAGACATAGATTGTTGTCTGTGCACCATAATGACAGCCGTTCCACTTCGTCCCAGTAGGCTGTCTCGTTGTCTCTGGAGATGAGTCCCAGAATGGTAGCATCATCTGCGAATTTGACTATGGTATGAGCAGTGGTGCAGTCATAAGTGTAGAGGGTGTAGAGCAGGGGACTCAGCACACAGCCCTGAGGGGAGCCCGTGCTGAGGCTAATGCAGTGTTTCTCAATCCTGGTCCTGGCGCCCCACCGCTCTGCATGTTTTATTGTTCTCCTGCTCCCAACACACCTGATCCAACTACTGAGCTCCTTAACAAGACCGTTATTGCATTAAAGTGGGTGTGCTTAAACAGGAGAAGCACTAAATTGTGCAGAGCGGTGTCGCCAGGACCAGAATTGAGAAACACTGGGCTAATGGGTGTAGAGGTGTGAGGTCCTACATCAGGAAGTCTTTGATCCATAGACAGGTGTGATAAGGCAGACCCAGGTCCAACAGCTTGCACATCAGTCTGTGGGGGATGATGGTGTTAAAGGCAGAGCTATAATCCACAAAAAGGAGCCGGGCGTAGGTTCGCTTCTGTTCCAGGTGGTGTAGCGTTGTATGAAGGGGCAGTAACTACTGCATACTCTCTGTAGACTTGCCAGCCCTATATGCAAACTGATATGGGTGAAAGTTGGATGGAAGAAATGAAAGGATGTGATTTCTAACCAGGTTCTCAAAGCACTTCATTACCACCGGTGTTAGAGCAACCAGCCGGTAGATTTTAAACAGGCTGGAATGATCGACTGTGAAAGTGACCTTTTAAAGATCCTTGTGAGAATCCCCGCAAGTTGATCAGCGCAGTCTTTCAGCACACGCCCGGTAATACCATCAGGGCCTGCAGCCTTTTTTGGATTGATGGACTTTAGTGTGGGAAATGTTCATACAAGGACAAATGTTCATACTGACCCAGATGTGGTAGTGGTATAGCCCTGTAACCCATTTTGATGTTTGTGTACACCTTGTCCAATGTATTCGCTCCTCTGGTAGCACACTTCACATGCTGGTAGAATTTGGGGAGCACTGCTTTTAAATCCACATGATTAAAATCACAGTCCCCCTCCTTTAGACTTATGGGAGGCGCTGCTTCTATCCTGATGTTGTACTGTACGGTCCATTAGCTCGATAGCTGAGTCCGGAATAACTGGATGTAGCCATGTTTCAGTGATGAGCAGAATGCAACTGTCCCTGGCAATGCTATTTGTTGCCTTTTGAAGTTGCAGTTCATCCATATGGTTAGCGAGTGATCTTGCATTAGTGAGAAAAATGCTCGGAAGTGGGGGTTTATGTGGTTGCTTATGCAGCATTGTTAGCACACCAGCCCGACAACCTCGCTTTTGTTTTCTCTACCTTCGCCGCCATCAACTTCTACCCACGGGGATAGTAATCCACAGTGCTCCTGGACTCCTTGCTATGTCTGCCGGTATGTTATGCGAGTGTACGAACTTCGCTGTTACGCTTATTGTACACAGAGCTCCTACTTTTACGAGCTCATATCGACTGTAGGTATTGTTTGCCTGTCAGAAGGGTGGTATAGACGTGTGACAAGACATACAAAAATAACAAAAAAGTCAGCCGAAAGTGAGAGCACTGTGTCGCTGCGTCTGTACGCGCCGCCATCTTGCCCATCAATCATACCTTTATTATTATTTGTGATTATTCTGCTTTGAAATGATTAGAAATAATATACTGTATATAACCATATATATCTCTCAGACATATCTGGCGGCACGGTTCTCACAAATAGTTAACGCGGTGGACTCCCTGTGTCCGTGTGGGTTTACTCCGGGTACTCCGGTTTTTTTCCCACTTTCCAAACACATGCATTTAGGATAACTGGTCGCTCTAAATTGGCCCGGTGCTATTTGGTATAACTAGTATTGATATAACCTTTCAGGAATAGCAGTTAATGCTGATGCCACGTTAAACAAACAAAATAATTTAAACACATACTGACAATGTAATATTAGCTGACAGGCTGCTGAATTTCTGGGTGACAAGTGTATCTCTGAGTATCGGACCACTTAATGCCGATGTGCGTATTTTACATTTTATTTGAACTATCCCTCTATGATTTTAGTTTAATTCTTAGATTTATCATCTACTCCGCCCAAGGAGGTTGGGTCGCTTTTTGAGTCTTGTTCCTCCCAAGATTTCTTTGTTTTTCCTTGCCACTGTCACCCTAGGCTTGCTCAATTTGAGATTGAACGTAGATATTAGGAGATAATCTAAACTTGTAAAGTTGCTTCGAGACAATGCTCCATTGTAAAAAAACGCTATATAAATAAATCTGACTTGACAAGTACGATATTGTTATCATTTTAAAGTTAGCCTTTTACATTTTTAGTATGAGCGTATACTAAGTAACCCCAAACATATTTACTATAATGACTAATAATACTGTGGCTGGACTGTAATCCCTCTTTAGCATCGACCTGCTTTAATGAAATATTCGGAGCTGGATCTGAGGGAGAGAACCGCACTGGTGACTGTGATGTAGGCCTAGTTGGAAATAAAACAGTTCATTGTGACAGTTCTGGAAAGTGGTTATTAATAGCAGAGAACTGTGTCCTGCATCTCATTCAAAACCTGAAAGATAAAGCTGAGGTAAATCTTTCTGTGTATGATTTTGTAAGGTGTTTTTATTTCCTTGAAGGTTCACTGAACAGTGTGAAATGTTTGACTGTGCTATTTCATGCTGACTTCTGCTTTTGTTTTGTATAAAGAATCTATCACCCGTTGAGCTTCAAACATTTGTGGAAAATCTGAGCAATATTAGTACAGCAAATGCTCCAAATATAATGTCGTCCTCTGGAACCATATTAACAATTGTTGAGGTCCTGAAAAAAATCGCCAACGTCTCTAAAGCAGTTGAAGTTAACAAAGGCCTCATGATGGTAAGTTCTGTGGTTCTATTTGATTACATTTAGGAGATATGTTATTTGCAGAATAATGTAAAGAAACAAGTAGAAATAACTTTTAATCTGTTAGTAATGTGCAACAAATAATGCATAATTAAAATGGCTCATAAAATAAAATCATCATCATAAAATATTGACATACATCCTGAGAAATGACTAATCTATTCTTTAAGGATTTTTTAAACACTGTGGATGTCATTGGATCAGCACAGGAAACGTGGAAGACCTTAAACCAAAATAAAACAAATGAAATGGCCAGCTCTGATCTACTGCGATCTGTCGAGGATTTCGGACGTCAACTTTCAAACGAAAGCTTTGAGAATGCAACGCGTTCTATCTCCATCAAAAGGACCAGCAATACCAGCTCTCTTTCTGACACGTTTGGCAGGAATCAGTCCACCCAAATCTCCATTCCACAGATGAGTGGACAGGCCACCATCATGGTTTTGTCAGGCTTTGGTAACGTCTTACCTGTACGACCTCAGACCAACAGAGGAGGTGATACCAGCATCAATGGAGATGTAGCCGTGGTGCAGACAAACCCAAAAGTGAACAAACTCTCACTTACATACGTTGTCATTAATGAGACGTTAGGTAACCCTCAGTGTGTCTTTTGGAACTTTAGTCTGTTGAATGGTATTGGAGGATGGGACGTAGCTGGATGTGAACCAAAGCTGATCAAACTAAAATCAAATCAAACTAAAAGGATCACATGTGAATGCGATCACACCACGTCTTTCTCAATACTGATGTCACCGTACACACTGGATGAGGAGCAAAAGGAGATCTTATCCTATATAACGTACATTGGGGTTGGAATTTCAATGATCAGTTTGGTTTTGTGCCTCATAATTGAAATCATTGTATGGAAAGCAGTAACAAAAAATGAGACCTGCTATTTGCGCCACGTCTCCATCGTCAACATCGCTCTGTCCCTTCTGATCGCTGATATATGCTTCATTGTTGGACCTGTAGTCGTACAAAATACATACCTCTGCACTGCTGCAACTTTCTTAACCCACTTCTTTTATCTCGCTCTTTTCTTCTGGATGTTGCTGTCAGCACTTTTCCTCCTTTACTGCACCATCGTGGTCTTTTCCAGAATGTCCAGACCTAAAATGATGGCTATGGCTTTCAGTGTCGGCTACGGAGCCCCATTGCTCATAGCCGTCATTACTGTGGCATTGACAGCTGGAAGCGGAGGATACATTCAAGGAGGATACAACTGCTGGCTGAACTGGGATAAAACCAAAGTCCTCCTGGCGTTTGTGATTCCTGTTCTGACTATTGTAGTGATAAACCTCCTGGTGTTCTTTGTGGTTCTGTGGAAAGTGTTGAGGAGAGGAGTGACCTCCAACACTCAGCCACAGGAGAAACACTTCCTGCTGGTCACTATGAGATGTGTGGGGGTTTTAACACCTCTCTTCGGTCTGACATGGGGATTCGGCACAGGGACCATGGTGTCAAAAGACTTTGGAATTCACGTGGTGTTTGCCTTCCTTAATTCACTACAGGTAATATATTATTGTGATAAATTGCCTTCTGTGTAAATGTTACTCATTTCTAAGATGTTAGGTTGTGGTTAATGTGGGAAATCACCAAAAACATTAATTTGTCTTTTCAAAGGGTTTCTTAATTTTGGCGTTTGGAACATTAATGGATGCCAGGGTAGGTATTCTCAGTTACCATTCCATAATTCCATATAAATCCATGCACTAGTACCTTTCAGAGTTCAGGATGTTTTGTAACGTGCACAGTATAAGTGCTCTCAGAGTTTTGGTGTTCTGTGATCGCAGGTCAGCGAAGCTTTGGCAGGAAGGTTGGTGCTTGGTAAGCTCTGACCATGGCAGGGTAAATATGCACTGTATATACATGTGTGTAGCTGGATAGATCCTGTCTGTTTAATTATGCACAGCAAATCAATGCCTGACATGTTTAAATTACAGAGCACAAGCACAGGACCATCGTCATTTCTTTCAGACGTTACGACAGAAAAGTATGTAACGAAAATCAATTTCAAGTTCAGTTTTTTGGTTTTATTTCCAGTTTCGTGTTTTTTTTGACAGAATGCATTCTGCTCACTTAATCCAAAAAAAAAATCACACTCAAGCCGAATTAAAGTTTCAGTGGAGAAGCATCCACTCCAAAGTACAAGCAATAGGACAACCACACATCATCGCAACGATGCGGAGAAGCCAGAGAGCCACAGGTCTCCGTTCCTTATATACAGCTCAGGTTCAGACATTATGTCATGGTTCTTCCCAATTTTTAGAATATCTCCTCCCCTGACCACACCCTTATCTCCACCCTTATTTTCACCCTTGCCCGCCTTGGGTCATCCTGACCTGGCAAGTGAACTTTATCCCAGTATTTAGTTTCAGCATCAAGTCTCTAACTTCTACATATAAATTGTATTCAATTTTTACATAATTATATTAAATCCAGATCATGATTAATCTCTGTGACCATAAAATGTTTTAAACTAACACTTTAACGTGAAAAATACAGTTATTCATCATATGCCCTTACAGAATAAAAGGATCACTTGGAATAAATTTGCTTATTAATCAAATTAGAAATGATTAAGTAATTATACACATGAACATGTGAAATAACCCAAGTTACTGGAGTTTACAGCATGTCTCTGTACAACATATCTTATGCACACACATACCCACACTTCGCAAAACTGGTGAACACTTCCAAGGCCAAAAGAGCATTTTGTACTGTCTCAGCTCGGGCTGAGACGCACCTGCAAAATCAGGTCTCATAGAGACTTAGTCTGAACGAGTGACATCACCACAATTAGAAATGCAAATATATAAGATGTAAATGATTATATGGGTCCAAAAATGTGTGGCTTTCGTAGTTACAAAGGCATATGTTTCTAACAAATCTTCAACACCAGTAATATCACAGTTTATCTCCAATATTTGTTTCTAAAACCCACCTATAAAATACTGATTCTGTTTTGATGCACTGTGTTGCTGGTATGATGTTTGTTTGCTGTTATAACTAATGATCTGTTGTTTTTGCAGAGCTGTACTGTGTCTCAGAACGCAAAGCATTTTGATCTTCACCCTTACCTTCAAGCAACTCTGATGCAGTTTTCAATGACTGCACTCATGCAGACTGAAGATTGATCCAGTGATCAGTTAATGGACATTTTTAATCTAGCATGAGAATTGCATTCTCAACTTCAACTTGAAATCAACTTGAAATTTAGAGTTCTGCATATAAAATGTACACTGTGTGTGTGTGTGTGTGTTATAGCGTAAACTTTATAAGAACTGACTTAAATCTAGTTTACTGTCACATCCCATACTTTTTTCTAATGCTCACAATCACTAAACTCTATTGATTAGAAATGAGAGAGCCTCAGATTTTAGGGTTCACGCCCACTGACTATGGGACTGTAGTAGCCTAGCAGTTAGACCAGAAGGTCCAGCTTACAAATCCCACCTCTGCCAAGCTGCCACTGTTGGGTCCTTAGACAAGACCCTTAACCCACAACTGCTTAGATTGTAACACTGTTGCTTTGGAAAAGGGTGTCTGCTAAATAACATAAATGTAAATGTAACGACTGAATGTTATTTGTGCTTTAATTTGTAGTTTTAAATCAAACATGAAATCAAGTTTCATGTTTTGGAGGTTCCCTAAATTATTGTTTCATTTTTATATTAAAACTATTTCTAAATAACCAAGCTGGGTAACACCTTAAATTACAAAAAGTTAGTACCAAGTAAGTATAGAGTAATTACCTTAACAACCTGCAAATTACAGAGTAAGTACTAAGTAAGGAGTAAGTACCTGTTAAGTTATGTGTAACTGTAATGATGATGCGAGTCCCCGAGCTTGCATCTATGTACTTTATCTCCCCTTGTCTCTCTTCTGTTTCAACAGCAGGTGGGGCTGTTGTCACCTGCTATCCTTTCTTATAAATACCCGTCTTCCTGTGCACCTCCTTGTCTGGCTTCTTCACACCGTGGTTTGCCTTGGTTTATTTCCTGTTTGTGCCCTTATTTTGATTTACTCTGTGTATCTTGGTCTCTGTTTCCTTGTCTTCTCTCTTGTTGCCATCTGCCTCTTGGTTTATGCTTAGTTCTTGGTTTGTTTGTTAGCCTTCCTTGTTTGTTAGATTATTGCCTGTGCCTTGTTTGCCTGTGCCTTGTTTGTTATACGTTTGTGTTCCTTGGTATCTTGCTTGGGTTAAGTCTGCGAGGTGGGGCAAAAAAGTATTTAGTCAGCCACTGATTGTGCAAGTTCTCCTACTTAGAAAGATGAGAGAGGTCTGTAATTTTCATCATAGCTACACTTCAACTATGAGAAACACAATGAGAAAAAAAATCCACGAAATCACTTTGTAAGATTTTGAAAGAATTTAATTGTGAATCATTGTAAGCAGGAGAACTTGCACAGTCAGTGGCTGACTAAATACTTGTTGCCCCACTGTATTGTTTGAGATGCTCACTGTAAATAAACCTTGAGCACTTGCATGTACGTCCACCTCCCTAGTCCTTCCTTGCCCTGAGTATGACAGTAACAAAAATAAGTACACAGTAAGTAAAGGGTATGACAGTAGATGTACACCATTACTACCGGGTATCTTACAAACATCTTACAAATAAGACACGAAATTGTTTTCCCAAATCCATTATACTTCTAATTATAGAATAAGTAATTATAGATTACGAAAACTTAAAAGTATGATAGTAAAGGAGATTATTACTGAGTAATATACAGATATTTTTAAAAATACACAACTACAGTTCTGAGTTTATTATACTTCCAAACATGATTATAGATCACCTAAAATTACTTACAATGCATATCCCGGGAAGGACATATGGCCAGCTACTTTCATTACAGGCACTAGTGGAGCTTCACAACTAGCTAAAATAAATTCTGGAGATGTACCTGACCACAGTAATTATCAAATACTTCCTGGATATTTTACACTCTGTTTAGCCTATTTATTGAGGAATTATACATATATAACTGACTAATGATGAAATAGACGTTTCTCATCTGCTCACATGGGTACGGCAGGGAATATGCATCAGTGTTGTCCTTCTCTCTTCCTGCTTCCTCAGCTCCTCAGCCTTACATCTTGACAAACGATCCTTGGCACATACTATTACTTTGATTTATTTAAGATGCTTTTATCAACCCAGAAAATAAATTCTGCAGACTTAATCTTCATTATACCACAGTAAGTTCTGATCCTGAAATCTGATTGGCTGAGAGACGTTTTTCCTGTGACATTATTGCACAGTAATGGCACTGTGACCAACACTCTAGAAGTATTACTCTGCGGCATACACACATAACCTAACAACGATGCCCGCCCTAAAAAGCAACTGTAAAAGTTATGATTACAAAAGTAAAACACTGCCGAAATGAAAGCTATAATTAGTTTCTAAAATCTATGGGTTTTAAAAATGATTTAAATTTGGAAGATGAAGCTAATAATGGCCAACCTGAGCCAAAGGTTTATCAACTTTAGGATTTGGAAGCTCTGGAAAAGCGACACAAAGTTTCTACTGCTTTAAATCAAACATCGCGGGCTTTTAATCGATGCACAGCTCGACTGCAGAGCACCAACACTGAAGATCAGTGTTACTACCATCAAAAATAGCCACCAACAAAAATGAACTGATCAGTGTCATCACTCACAAAGTGTCTTTAGTTGGTGTTAAACTTGAAGTCTTTCATTAAACACCATCCGCGACTGATCTGGCATTCATTCATCTGACATGTATGTTATCTGTAGGTCCATCTCTTAACCCAGCAAGGCTGCTGATGCTCTGTAACTCTGCCGTTACATTTTTGACTGATAAGATTAACATTAAGAGCTTCATCATACAAATTTATAATCACTAATCAAACAGGATCCTAGACTTTGGTTATAAGACCTGGATCTCACTCCGATTTGCTTCAGTTGAAAGAATAGGGTGTCTTAGTAACAGCCTGCCTTATGAACTGATCCATTTTATTTGCCGAATGTAAATAAACTTTCTTTTTAATGAATTAAAACTTAACAATCAGTATATATTTGTGTTTATTGTTATTATGTGTATAATAAACAGTTATTGGTAATTCTGTTCCTCGACTTTAATGACTGAAGGGCTTAGCTGTGCAGTAACAACAGAATGGAAACATTTAACCTCACAGAAGGGTGATAAACAAATATTTTTCTGCCTTCATCTTAAAATTTAACAATAAATGGCGATAACGGAATTGTGGTACAATAACTATAATGCAATATAATAAAAGGTCGTGCTTTAATGTGAGATACTGGCACGGGTGTTGTGATCTACGACCGCAGCACACCTGTGCCAATATCTCACGTTAAAGCACTCCCTCTCATGTATTATTTCTTAAACAAGGAATGTCATTCCAGCACGTACAGAAATGTTATAAATTTAAATATTCCATAAATTGAAGAGAAACTTGCTAACTATAAAGTATAGTTACAAATTACTTTCTGTACATGTTACAGAAAGCCTCGCAGAAGCCCCCCCAAGACCAGGGAGATAAATTGGGTCACTTGGTTGGAGACTATATCCACTGGAATGCCATGAGTTTTTAAGTTCAGCAGTCTCAGGGCACTGGGGAGGTTGGGATGAGCTAGGAGGTGTCACGGATCGCCTCAGACTTGGGCTTGCTATATCGGTCATATTGTTTGCCTTGCTCCGCTGGACAGCGATGCACCAGAAGAAGAAGCTAGGGCCCTAGAACTGATAGCTTACAGCTGTTCGGGGCTATATTTAAGCGCATCCCTAGCTCATGGATGATGCGGGGAATTAACACTAACTCCATGTTGATGCTCATGTTGCGGCTGAGACCGCTTTTGGGTTTACTCATGTATGCGTCTATGTTCTCATCTGGACATCTGGTGTTTGCAGCAAAGCCTGCTTTTGGATTTACTTGGGTTTGTGACCATACACCCTGGACTTCTTACGTTTGCCCCAGTTCGCCCAGACCTCTCGTGTTGCGGTAAGCCCGCGTTAGTAAGGCCATGGCCTTCTGTTGTATTAGGTTTGACCGAGGGTTTCCTTTGTTAGCCACCGTTAACTTGCCATGCCGGTTTTAGCGTAGCATAGCCGGCGTGTGCTTTCTTAGTTTTGTTTTCGCCGTGCCGAGTGCCGTGTTTAGGTTGTTTACTTTGGTATATGTTTATATTTATGTTGTGGCTCTTTTGTTTAAATAAACCCTTGTTTATATATAGAGAATACCTGCGCTCATCTCTGTTCCTCCCGCTAGCCCCCGTTCATGACAGGACTCCCCGCTGATATCATGGAAATGCATAGCTCCATGTCGATGCCCACTGCACCACTTAGCTTTGCATCTAAGCCTTTAGCATCATGAAATACCTTTTTTCCTGAGCCATTAGTGCTGTTTAACTTGGTATCTGAGCACGATGCGCTGCCTAGTTGAACCTGAACGAGACATGACGTGTTGTGCCAACTCTGGCACCACGGACATTTGCACCAACTCCAGTGCCACGGACCGTTGCGCTGAAGTTGTCGGTGCTCGTGCCAGCACAGAGGATGTCCATGCTATAGGCCTGCCCAGAGGCTGTTTGCCAGCGCTGAGGATGTTGGCGCTATTGCCTGCGCTCAGGACGTCAGGGTCCATATCAGTTGTGGGGACGTTCGTGCTTGTCCCGGCCACCAAGGTGACTTCTAGCCAGAGCCCCGCCCCAGGTATCACCCCAAAAGAAAGCCGCCGAACAGTGGGAATGAAACGAGGGGCCATTTGGTAAGCCCTGGCTTTGTCTTGGGCTACCTGGGGGCTACTTGTCTCTCATAGTTGAAGTGCACCTATGATGAAAATTACAGACCCCTCTCATCTTTCTAAGTATATACCCCACTGTGTATGTGTATATATATATATATATGTGTGTGTGTGTGTGTGTGTGTGTGTGTGTGTGTGTGTGTGTGTATATATTAATGTATGTATGTATGTATGTGTGTGTGTGTGTGTGTGTGTGTGTGTGTGTGTGTGTATATATATATATACACATATATATACACATATATATACATGCATACATACAGTGGGGTAAAAAAGTATTTAGTCAGCCACTGATTGTGCAAGTTCACGCATGAGAGAGGTCTGTAATTTTCATCATAGGTACACTTCAACTATGAGAGAGAAAATGAGAAAAACAAATCCAGGAAATCGCATTGTAGGATTTTTCAATAATTTAATCGTAAATCATGGTGGAAAATAAGTATTTGGTCACCCACAAACAAGCAAGATTTTTGGTTCTCACAGACCTGTAACTTCTCATTTAGGAAGATCTTCTGTCCTCCACTCGTTACCTGTATTAATAGCACATGTTTGACCTCATTATCTGTATAAAAGACACCTGTCCACAGCCTCATACAATCAGACTCCAAGCAGGTTGGTGTGAATAAATCAACTGTGGGAGCAATTGTAAGAAAATGAAGACATACAGGACCATTGATAATCTCCATCGATCTGGGGCTCCATGCAAGATCTCATCCCGTGGGGTCAAAATGATCATGAGAACGGTGAGCAAAAATCCATAAACTACACGGAGGGACCTGGTGAATGACCTGCAGAGAGCTGGGACCAAAGTAACAAAGGCTACCTTCAGTAACACTACACCGAGAGGGACTCAGATCCTGCAGTGCCAGGCCTGCCCCCCTGTACATGCCCAGTACATGTCCAGGCCTGTCTGAAGTTTGGCAGAGAGCATATGGATGATCCAGAAGAGGATTGGGAGAATATCATGTGGTCAGATGAAACCAAAATAGAACTTTTTGGTAAAATCTCAACTAGTCGTGTTTGGAGGAAGAAGGATGCTGAGTTGCATCCCAAGAACACCATACCTACTGTGAAGCATGGGGGTGGAAACATCATACTTTGTGGCTGTTTATCTGCAGAGGGGACAGGACGACTGATCCATGTTCAGGGAAGAATGAACGGGGCCATGTATCGTGAGATTTCAAGCCAAAACCTCCTTCCATCAGTGAGAGCATTGAGGATGGAATGGTGCTGGGTCTTCCAGCATGACAATGATCCCAAACACACCGCTCCGCCAACAAAGGAGTGGCTCCCTAAAAAGCATTTCAAGGTCCTGGAGTGGCCTATCCAGTCTCCAGACCTCAACCCCATAGAAAATTTGTGAAGGGACTTGAAAGTCCATGTTGCCCCAAAACATCACTGCTCTAGAGGAGATCTGCATGGGGGAATGGGCCAAAGTACCAGCTACAGTGTGTGCCAACCTGGTGAAGACTTACAGGAAACGTTTGACCTCTGTCAGAGAGATATAACAGGTCCATTCCATCAAATTTTGACAGGTGGGCGGGACTTCCGGTTAGGCCAAACCATCAAATTTGACAGGTGGGCGTGGGTGTGACTTCCAGCTAGGCACATTCCATCAAATTTTGACAGGTGGTCATGACATCCAGCTAGGCACATTCCATCAAATTTTGACAGGTGGTCATGACATCCAGCTAGGTACATTCCATCAAATTTTGACAGGTGGGCGTGGGCATGACTTCCAGCTAGGCACATTCCATCAAATTTGACATGTGGGGTTGGAGGGGGGTGAAGAGGATGTTTGTTGCTTAGATAAGCTCTGGTCAAACCATCACATTTTGACAGGTGGTCGTGACTTCCTGGTAGGTCCAGTCCTTCAATTTTGACAGGTGGGGTTGGAGGGGGGTGAAGAGAATGTTTGCTGTTTAGATAAGCTCTGCCAAAACATCAAATTTGACAGGTGGTTGTGACTTTCTGCTAGGTACATTCCAACAAATTTGACAGGTGGGCGTGACTTCCTGGTAGGTCCATTCCAACAAATTTGACAGGTGGGGTAGCTAAGAAGCAACAGCTGTGGCCGATAAGTCTGCCATGTTTTCCGGTTACTATGTTTACGCATGCTCAATACAAATTTTCACCCCCCTTTATATACATGTTAAGCATTCAATGTAGACTACTGCTGATCGCCCCAACGATCAACTATGACTACCTGCCCGAACGCCCCGAAAAAACTTACATCTACATTGAAAAGATGTGAGAATGCCTTGAAGCATGAAAAAAATATAGTGTTTGCATTTGACGAACAATGAGATGGCCGGCTTTTCTTTTAACGAGGAAAACGAGACTGTTGAACTTTTTACAGCTGTGGAACAAGAGGTTACCGTCAGGATTGGTGCGCCTGTAATATTTGATCGGGCTGACTGGAAAAAGTTCCGAAAATGGCTACATCATTAGGATGGGTTTCTTTTCACCAGACCCATACACACGTAAATGGAGGAGCGGTACGACACAACATCTTACCTACTGGATTAGTGGAACAAAATTACCAAAGAACCAAGTGTCTCTGCATTTTGGCACATCGGTTATCAGAGGAGACTACGCATCTGAAAATGAAGTGAATTGCTAGGTCAGGTACAGTCCGACCAGCTGGTGCGACCTACCAACCTACTTTCAAAAAATTGATGATTTATTCGGAAAGATGGACAATGACGGAAAAAATGAAAGAAATACGAGTAAGACTGTTTTAAGAGGAACCGCCTACCAAAACCTACCCCCCCCCCCTTCACGATTGTAACATTGTCTTATGAGTGAATAGGGAGAAAAATCAGAGTCTAAAATCAGATAAGTACCCCTACCATGCCCCCCAATGTGCACACACACACACACACACACACACACACACACACACACACACACACACACACACACACACACACAGAGTTATAAAAGCTTGTAAGAAACTTGACATTCTACCTGAAAGGCTAAAGAAGAAGAATCTTCATAAAAGACTCCTTCTGCCATGGCCTTCTCAAATGGTAAGAAGTATAGTTTTCTTATTAACATTTGAAATAACTAATAACATGTTGTTAATATATAGCTAGTATATAACAGTTAAGTCAATTTAAGATTTATACAAACAAATTTTAAAATATACATCTTTGGATTGCAGACATGTACGTTCTTTAAATGGCCTCTAATATAGGTAAGTTAGATATGTTTATTTTTCATCATTGAATGATAGTTTAAAGTGTGTAATGTATCCCAAGTTGAAGCATCGTCACTTTAAAAAGAGTATTCACAGATTGTCTAAGTACTTTTAATTCTCTAATTATAACTAAATTCTCTTAACTTGGTGTTGTAACATAATGGAGGCTGGGTGTTAGCTGTATAGTGACGTGGACTGCATGGATTGCGATGCATCCCTTATGACAGGATTGTACTTCATTAGTCATATTCACTGAACATTTTATTATTTTTAATCACTTAAACTTTTATTTATTTATTTTTTTTAAACATGTATTTAGTAGATTTTCACATTTTAACCCTTAAACATACAAACATACAAGCAAACAGTGACCACTACACATTGACTATATATCGTCTCCAATATCCACACAGTCTTTCACATTGATGCTCATACGATTTTCTTTTTCCTATTCCCCTTTTCCCATACCTTTACACACACACACACACACACACACGCACACACACACACACACACACACATACATAAAACGGGAAGAAAAATCAATAAATAAGTAAGATAAGTAAATAAATTAAATCACATATGTAGTCCATAATTTTTACTTTTACAACACAAACTTGGCAATACAATAACAGCATATTACTCACTCTGTCATCCACATCCCCAAAATTAAAATAAGTGACTAAAATAATATATTTTTTAAAAATAATAAAGTTACTAGAGGATAACTCAAGTTTAACTCCTCTTTATTATCCTTTCAAAGAAGATTCTTGAAATTCTATCACCAATATAGTCAAAGAAAATAGTCCAGTTATTATACCATTTTCTAAGTCCACCTTTACCCCAGAATGTTAAGTATTCTGTTGGCAAAAAATCAAATATTACTCTTGCCAATCGGAGAGTGTTGGGGGGTTTGTCAGAAATCCACTTAATCAAAATAGTTTTACGTGCAGCATAAGTTCACAAACACAGTACTTTCCTCTTATTCATCTCTAATATTCAAACCCAGAATTCCCATAATAAAACAGAGTGGATCCATTGTTAGCTTGTTCCCAAACATTTACTTCAATTTTGATAAAACATTTTCCCAAAAGTCCTGAATATACCTGCAGGCCCAAATACAGTGCACAAAATTAAACTTTTATTTTGTTAAACTGCTAACTGTTATTATTATTTATATGACAGCAAATGGTAAGAAGTATAGTTTTCTTATTAACATTTGAAATAACTAATATATTGTTGTTAATATATTAGCTAGTATATAACAGGTAAGTCAATTTAGGATTTATACAAACAATATTTTAAAATATACATCGTTGTATTGTAAAGTTTGATATGTTTATTATTATTATATTATATTCATCATTGAAATGAATAGTTTAAAATGTGTAATTGTACCCAAGTTGAAGCATCGTCACTTTTAAAAGAGTATTCACAGATTGTTTACATAATTTATCGTCTAATTAATAATTAAATTTAAATAACTAAATTTAAATAAATAAATAAAAATATAGAAAAAGGTGATACTTACTTTTTAAAAAGACTGATGTTCAAACTTATTATTTTAGGGTCATAACGTAATACCTCAAGCAGAGCTATTCCTCACAGGTCATTGTATGACAACCAGGGTAAGCAACATATTTGTGTTTAATTTTGTTAAAGATAAAACAAAAAACAAAAAAAAAACGTTAGTTATATCGGTCTCTGGACAGGGGTCTTATTCTATGTAACAGACGATGTTATCTTTTGTTACCGGACGAGACTAATGAGATCAGGGATTGTTATGAAGATTGAACATCAGAAGTTCTCAATTTGAGACTAATGGACCGAAAATTTATAAAGTCTCTAATGATCTTTGCGTTATCACAATATTAACCCAGGTATTAAATCCTCGTTTTGTCTTGTTACCCTTATTCACATATCTTTCAACTAAAATATTGACACTACAAGAAACTCAAGAGCTGCCACAGCTACATGGATGTCTTTCACAGATGATGATCAGATTCTCCGAGCAAAGAGAAAACATCTTTTCTGCCATCAGGCAAGTTGAAGAAGCATATGAAAACGATACAGTTGAACTTTTTGGTAGAGCGTTGTATAACAATCTTGATTCTTTAACACAATTGGTAACATTTACACTATCTGTGATTAGACACTTCCGTGATTATCATGGCTCAACCTAATAACTGTTCAGATAGAAAGGGTCAACACAACTCATTCACAACTCTGAACCCTTATTTACTCGATGCTGTTAACTGTTTGAATGAAAGTTTAACCTCAGAACCCCAAATTGAAATCGAAAGCCTAATGCATAGTCAAAATCTTAGCCAAAACGCACCGTCATCTCAACATGTCTTCCTGCAAAAAAAAACACATTGGCTATCCCACCGACAGATCATCACATTAACAGCCAGAAATCTTATTCAACACCTGCTATTCAATGGCCCGAATATCTCTCCACCACTGAAAAAATACCCATTCGACATGCGCTCAACGAGGGTGAAGTCCAGTTCGGCAAATATTTTGTAGACAGTTACTGCGAAACCGGGTCAGTGCGCAAAGCATTTGAATTTTTTGGATGTTACTATCACGGATGTGATAAATGCTATACGTCAGAAAGAAGACACCCCATCTCAAGTTTTGGCACTTTTGATAATACATGCCACAGATCCATCGAGAAACTCGAGATGGGGTGTCTTCTTTCTGACGTATAGCATTTATCACATCCGTGATAGTACTCCCGAGACAGGAGCAATGGCGTAACTCCTTCTTTCACAAGATGATTTAACAAAAAGTAAGAATCATTCCCTCTTGCATTATGTGCAATAAACGTATAGCCTTTGTATTTTTTGCAATGGTACCGTTTAAAGAAGGCAGCAACACAATCATCCCCGTTAGCAGTCCACAGCTCTCCGTGAAAATCGCTACAGCATATGTAATTTGCCACATGCGTTCCTACATCCTGTCTAGCTTCAAAATCATAAAAATGTATTTCTCGGTAGGTTCTTCTTTTGACAAAGGTTGAATGAAGCATTCGTGAGTCAGGTTAGAGGAGTGTTTCATGTTTTCTCCGCACAGTTTACACACCGGTTCTGAACATTTGTGTGCTCGAGATGCAAATGGGGGGCTTACGTACAACGCATTTATATTGATCGCAGTAAAAGGCTGTTTGACATAACGAATAAGGTACATCGTTGCTTATGTGAACTTTAGCTGAATGTCTGTCGAAACAGTATTGACCTACAAAATCTCCTACACTGAAGACATTGAACGGTATTAAACGGTTGTTTGTAACTTTCACTGTCAAGACATACATTACATCGATATTTGCACTGGTGATCTCTCTCACTTTCGAATGGATGGTGACAGAAATTGCATATGTACGATGCACCTAAGAGTCCTGTAAGGCTTTTAACCCCATAGTAATGGTTTTCATGTAAAAACAAGTAGACTGTTTTTTCATTGGGGACATCGCTAGTTTGAAAAAAAGAGAATCCATTCTTGTTTGGGGTTGTGTAGATGACGACGATTTTACATTGTAAATGTTGTTCAAAATTTGTGACATCGGTGAATGTAGCCGAATCGTGTTGAGATAAACCTACAGAATGTTGAATATTCCTAGCAATTTGTTCGATTTCAAATTGTTTTTGGTAGGATTTAACAAACGGGCAACGCATAATGAAAAACACAAATTATCTTTGTTGTGAAAGATAAACAGATGTCTCATTTTCTTCTGAAGTACATCCGAGCTGAAAACGCTACGGAGTTTCCTACGATGGGAACCACCTGACGGTGGGTGAATAATCTGAATAACGATTTCTAAAGTGTCGTCCGTAAAGATTTGAAAATTGTTCTGAATAGCATCACTGAGCATGGTTAGAAAAGAATTCATTTGGAGGGCTCCATTATTTACCTCAACCTGAGATGAGATGTTAATGGTATCACCAAGAATCCGGATCATAACCTCGTCTCTAGGACGTATATACCTATTTACCATATCCAACATCTCATACAAAATCTTCAGAACGTAATTATAAAAATCAGCAAAACTGTCAACATTAGCAATAGATGAAAAATTAATTCTACGTCTAATTTCATCATTATTAAACCGTTCACGATGGTGAATCCTAATTTTCAGATTTAACCCATGACCTAGCTGTTCATTATCAAATTCATCATCAGAAATTTGTTCTATTTCGTTAATTTGATCGATATTCTGTGAAGGTTGAATTTCTGGTTGACTGATATTAGAGGGGTCTATTGACATTGGAGGATTGCTGAGGTGTGTTTCTCTTAGATTAAGCAGACTTTGGTTCAGATTATAAAGCAAATCTTGAGACAGTCTGTTTTCAGGAATACTTTCAACAGATGTGGGGTTTTGCAAGTTGTACTCTGGGGTTAATGCCAAATTTTCATTCAAACGATTAACAGCAGCAATTAAAGCTTGACTAATTTCAAGAGTGCAGGTGCTCATTTAGGTTATTTTGTAGTCTTAACAGGCTTTCATTTAGGTCATGGAAGATGTCGTGTTCAGATAGTTGAGAGAGCTGTAGGTTTTGACTATCATTTTGACTGTGTATCAGGTATTCGATTTCATTGAGGGGTTGTGGGGTTAAACTTTCATTCAGCTGGTTAACAGCATTGATTAAATCAGGGTTTATGTCGACAGGATCGTTTAAGCTATTCTGTAATCTTAAAAGGCTTTCATTTAGATCACGGAAGACATGTTGAAACGACGGTGCATTTTGACTACGATTTTGACTATGCATTAGGCTTTTGATTTCAATTTGGGGTTCTGAGGTTAAACTTTCTTTCAAACAGTTAACAGCATCGAGTAAATAAGGGTTCAGAGTTGTGAATGAGTTGTGTTGACCCTTTCTATCTGAACAGTTATTAGGTTGAGCCATGATAATCACGGAAGTGTCTAATCACAGAAAGTGTAAATGTTACCAATTGTGTTAAAGAATCAAGATTGTTATACAACGCTCTACCAAAAAGTTCAACTGTATCATTTTCATATGCTTCTTCAGCTTGCCTGATGGCAGAAAATATGTTTTCTCTTTGCTCGGAGAATCTGATCATCGTCTGTGAAAGACATCCATGTAGCTGTGGCAGCTCTTGAGTTTCTTGTAGTGTCAATATTTTAGTTGAAAGATATGTGAATAAGGGTAACAAGATTACAAGAAAAAAGAATGATGTAATAAATGGGTTATTGTGATAAAGGCAAAGATCATTAGAGAATTATAATTAATTCGTCATTAGTCTCAAATTGAGAACTCTGATGTAAATCTTCATAACAATCACTGATCTCAGTAGTCTTGTCCGGTATAATGATAACATCGTCTGTTACATAGAATAAGACACATGTCAGAGACCGATATAAACTAAGGTTTTTTTTTTTTTTTTTTTTTTTTTTTTTAAATCTTTACAAAATTAGAACACAAATATGTTGACTTACCCTGGTTGTCATACAATGACCTGTGAGGAATAGCTCTGCTTGAGGTATTACGTTATGACCCTAAAATAATAAGTTTGAACATCAGTCTTTTTAAAAAGTAAGTATCACCTTTTTCTATATTTTTATTTATTTATTTAAATTTAGTTATTTAAATTTAATTATTAATTAGACGATAAATTATGTAAACAATCTGTGAATACTCTTTTAAAAGTGACGATGCTTCAACTTGGGTACAATTACACATTTTAAACTATTCATTTCAATGATGAATATAATATAATAATAATAAACATATCAAACTTTACAATACAACGATGTATATTTTAAAATATTGTTTGTATAAATCCTAAATTGACTTACCTGTTATATACTAGCTAATATATTAACAACAATATATTAGTTATTTCAAATGTTAATAAGAAAACTATACTTCTTACCATTTGCTGTCATATAAATAATAATAACAGTTAGCAGTTTAACAAAATAAAAGTTTAATTTTGTGCACTGTATTTGGGCCTGCAGGTATATTCAGGACTTTTGGGAAAATGTTTTATCAAAATTGAAGTAAATGTTTGGGAACAAGCTAACAATGGATCCACTCTGTTTTATTATGGGAATTCTGGGTTTGAATATTAGAGATGAATAAGAGGAAAGTACTGTGTTTGTGAACTTATGCTGCACGTAAAACTATTTTGATTAAGTGGATTTCTGACAAACCCCCCAACACTCTCCGATTGGCACAGAGTCATATTTGATTTTTTTGCAAGTGGAATACTTAACATTCTGGGCTAAAGGTGGACTTAGAAGATGGTATAATAACTGGACTATTTTCTTTGACTATATTGGTGACAGAATTTCAAGAATCTTCTTTGAAAGGATAATAAATTAAACTTGAGTTATCCTCTAGTAACTTTTTTTTAAATATATACATATATATATATAAATATATATATTATTTTAGTCACTTATTTTAATTTTGGGGTTTGTGGATGACAGAGTGAGTAATATGCTGTTATTGTATTGCCAAGTTTGTATTGTAAAAGTGAAAATTATGGACTACATATCTGATTTAATTTATTTACTTATCTTACTTATTTATTGTTTTTTCTTCCCGTTTTATGTGTGTGTATAAAGGTATGGGAAAATGGGAATAAGAAAAGGAAAATCGTTTATGAGCATCACTGTGAAAGGGACTGGTGGATATTGGGAGAGTTATATACTCAATGGTTGTTGTATGGTCACGTTTGTTTGTTGGCATGTTAAGTGTTTAAAGTGGAAAATCTTCATAAATACAATGTTTAAAAAAAAAAAGCTTAAGTGATTAAAAATAATAAAATGTTTCAGTGGAATATGGAATAATGAAGTACAATCCTGTCATAAGATGGCATAGCAGCAACATGCAGTCAAATAACTATACAAGCTAAAACAAAATAGCCTACAGTATGGTTACAACAACCAAGTTAAGAGAATTAGTTATTAATTAGGACGATTAAAAAGTACGGGAAAAACAATCTGTGATATCTTTTAAAGTGACGATGCTCAAAACTTGGGGACACCAATTACACAATTTAAACTAATCATTTCCAATGAGGAATATAATAAAAAAAATATCGAAAAAACTTTACTATATTAGAGGAGCATAGAACGTTACATGTTCTTGCAATACAAAGATGTATATTTTAAACTATTGTTTGTATAAATCTTTAAATTGACTAACTGTTATTACTAGCTAATATATAACCAACAATGTATTAGTTCTTTCAATTGTTAATAAGAAAAACTATACTTCTTACCATTTGGAAAGCCATGGCAGAAGGGTCTTTTGTGAAGATTCTGCTTCGTAGCCTTTCAGGTAGAATGTCAAGTTTCTGACAAGCTTTTATAACTCGTTTGTGTGTGTGTGTGTGTGTGTGTGTGTGTGTGTGTGTGTGTGTGTGTGTGTGTGTGCATTGGGGGGCAGGGTAGGGGTACTTATCTGATTTTAGACTTGTTATCTGATTTTTCTCCCTATTCACTCATAAGACAATGTTACAATCGTGAAGGGGGGGGGGTAGGTTTTGGTAGGCGGTTCCTCTTAAAACAGTCTTACTCGTATTTCTTTCATTTTTTCCGTCATTCTCCATCTTTCCGAATAAATCATCAATTTTTTGAAAGTAGGTTTGTAGGTCGCACCAGCTGGTCGGACTGTACCTGACCTAGCAATTCACTTCATTTTCAGATGCGTAGTTTCCTCTGATAACCGATGTGCCAAAATGCAGAGACACTTGGTTCTTTGGTAATTTTGTTCCACTAATCCAGTAGGTAAGATGTTGTGTCGTACCGCTCCTCCATTGACGTGTGTATGGGTCTGGTGAAAAGAAACCCATCCTAATGATGTAGCCATTTTCAGAACTTTTTCCAGTCAGCCCGATCAAACATTACAGGCGCACCAATCCTGACGGTAACCTCTTGTTCCACAGCTGTAAAAAGTTCAACAGTCTCGTTTTCCTCGTTAAAAGAAAAGCCGGCCATCTCATTGTTCGTCAAATGCAAACATTGTATTTTTTCATGCTTCAAGGCATTCTCACATCTTTTCAATGTAGATGTAAGTTTTTTCGGTGCGTTCGGGCAGGCAGTCACAGTTGATCGTTGGGGCGATCAGCAGTAGTCTACATTGAATGCTTAACATGTATATAAAGGGGGGTGAAAATTTGTATTGCGCATGCGTAAACATAGTAACCGGAAAACATGGCAGACTTATCGGCCACAGCTGTTGCTTCTTAGCTACCCCACCTGTCAAATTTGTTGGAATGGACCTACTGGGAAGTCACGCCCACCTGTCAAATTTGTTGGAATGTACCTAGCAGGAAGTCACAACCACCTGTCAAATTTGATGTTTTGGCAGAGCTTATCTAAACAGCAAACATTCTCTTCACCCCTCCCCTCCAACCCCACCTGTCACAATTGAAGGACTGGACCTACCAGGAAGTCACGACCACCTGTCACAATGTGATGGTTTGACCAGAGCTTATCTAAGCAACAAGCATCCTCTTCACCCCCCTCCAACCCCACATGTCAAATTTGATTAAATGTACCTAGCTGGAAGTCACGACCACCTGTCAAATTTGATGGAATGTGCCTAGCTGGATGTCATGACCACCTGTCAAAATTTGATGGAATGTGCCTAGCTAGAAGTCACACCCACGCCCACCTGTCAAATTTGATGGTTTGGCCTAACCGGAAGTACCGCCTTACAAAACCGGAAGTCCCACCCACCTGTCAAAATTTGATGAAATGGACCTGTTATATCTCTCTTCTGTCATTGCCAACAAAGGTTATGTTACAAAGTATTGAATTGAACTTTAGTTATTGACCAAATACTTATTTTCCACCATAATTTACAATTTACAATCTTTAAAAATCCTACAATGTGATTTCCTGGATTTATTTTTCTCATTTTGTCTCTCATAGTTGAAGTGTAGCTATGATGAAAATTACAGACCTCCCTCATCTTTCTAAGTAGGACTACTTGCACAATCAGTGGCTGGCTAAATACTTTTTTTGCCCCACATTATATATATAAAAAAAAAAAAAAATAATATATATATATATATATATATATATATATATATATATATATATATATATAAAATATATATTATTTAATTTTCCAAAATCACACCCCACTGGAGCGTTCTTACTCATTGTATCTCCTCCTGGGTACGTCACACGCATTTTTAAGACATACTGTAGCAATAAGTGGAAAATCGTCTGTTAAATGGTAAGCTGCCTGTACCCTCACCCGCTGTGCTACTGTAGACCAAGACCTGTATTAATATCCGATGTTTTAAGTCATTGATTAAAAGCTTTTGCTAATCTAAATATTTATGTTACTTACTTACAGGCCAAACAGGTGTCCTGATATTGGCAGTCATTTTGCATATTCAGGTGGGTGTTGTGGATTCACGTGGTGGACTGTGGGACTGTTGTGGCCTAGCGGTTAAGGTATTGGACTCTGGACCAGAAAGGCCAGTGTTCAAATCCATCATCTGGCAAGCTGCCACCATTGGGTCCTTGAGCAAGACCCTTAACCCACAATTGTGGGTTAAGACTGTATCAATTGTAAGTCGCTCTGGATAATGGCGTCTGATAAATGCTGCAAATGTAAATGTACATTCACATGACTCAAAATGACAAACTCATGAGCAGCGAAATTTATTGGCGATCAGTTTCCAGTCTCGAGTTGGAGAGTAAAATTGAATAAACAATCAAGGAAAATTATTGCTGACTTAATGAAATACAATTCTTCCCACAAATCCTAATTAACCAAAACAAGAAGTCCCTTTTTGAGTCTTGGTCCTCCCAAGGTTTCTTCCTAGAACTAGGGAGTTTTTCCTTGCCACTGTCGCCCTAGGCTTGCTCAATTTGGGATTGGACGTAGTTATTAGGAGATAATCTAAACTTGTAAAGTTGCTTTGAGACAATGCTCCATTGTAAAAAGCGCTATATAAATAAATCTGACTTGACTTGACTTGAACAAAAACAGATGTCGTGGGGCTCAAGACTCAAGACAGAAAGTATCGCTTCAACAGAGAATAAAAGGATCGACTCAAAGATATCCAGTGGAGCAGCAAACAGCTGATTTATTGCATCAATTCATGAATTCCAGCAACAAACAGCACATACACGCTCCAGACAGTAATGTGATGTACCAAAGATATCCAGTTTGACAATAAACAATGTCAGTACAACCTAACAGGCTGTCACAATAATAGTCTGGTGTGTCTGGTCTGGAGGACCTGGAAATGTGGGACTGGGGTAGCCTAGCGGTTAAGGTACTGGACTATGGACCAGAAGGTCCAGGGTTCAAATCCCACATCTGCCAAGCTGCCACTGTTGGGTCCTTGAGCAAGACCCTTAACCCACAATTTGCTTGGACTGTAAGATTGTATCAATTGGAAGTCGCTCTGGATAAGGGCGTCTGCTAAATGCTGTACATGTAAATGTACACCACATCAGATCGAAAGTGCACCGATGTTTTGCTTCCCCTGCTTTTCATGAATGATATGTTGCCATCAATCAGTATAACATTTACCAATATTCTCCCGGTCACACACCATCCAAATCTCATTACACTCACCACTACGGTCGGGAAATCTTGTTCCTGCTTCACTACTACTTCGTCTAGAATTTGACTGTAAAGACAAACTTTACACAAAGCTGTGCTTTTGGCCTCATGACTCAGCTTCTGTTTAATTCCTGTTCCTGTACACTGATGAACAGCCGAATCACCTAAGAGTTAAACGCGAAGGTAAATTAAAACTCTTACTTAAAACATGAACAAAAGTGTTTGGACATACATCTTAATCATTGTATTCAGGTATTTCATTCAGTCTGCCTTTACAAACACTAATGAGGGAATTGGTCGTTCTACAGAGCTCAGTGAATTTGACAACAACTAATAAACAACTAATAAACAACTAATAAGAAAAAAATCCACCACAATCTTGGTGCAAGAGATTAGATTAGATGAAAATTAGCTATAGCTATTAGAACCTCTGCGACCGACACTAGAGGGTCAAGTCAAGTCAGATTTATTTATATAGTGATTTTTACAATGGAGCATTGTCTCAAAGCAACTTTACAATTTTAGATTATCTCCTAATATCTATGTGTAATCCCAAATTGAGCAAGCCTAGGGTGACAGTGGCAAGGAAATCTCCCTAAGTGTTATGAGGAAGAAACCTTGGTAGGACCAAGACTCAAAAAGGGAACCAACCTCTTTGAGCGGTGTAGATGATAAATCTAAGAATGAAACTGAAGTCATGGAGGGATAGTTCAAATAAAATGTCAAATATGCACATTGGCACGCAGATGCGCCCCCTTAGGTGGACGTGCACATACAGCCATTCGCCAGAAATCACGTACCGGACACAGCTGTCCATGTTTTTGCGCAAAACAACCAACTTTTTTCCATTTTAAAACATACTTAGGATGTAAAATAACTTTTTATTTTATCATAGAAAATTCACTTACCGTCTAAACAAGTCCATGATTCCGTTATATTGCCGATAAAACGTCAGTAAAGTCTTTTTTTGCATGGTTATGTGGGTGCGTAAAAATCCATTCGCTCACAAGCACGCTCTTCTCTGGACGTTTTCCATTCCTCAAAACACATTTTCCCTTGAACGAGGCTGCTTTATGTTCCCTCGATCCCTCTTCTCGCTCCCTTTCCTAGTTTATTAGTTATTCAAGAGCCTGTAGCAGTATTGGCGCAGCTGTTTACTGCACGACCCACCTCCTGACCAGCTGGCCTATGGCTAGACATATATGCAAATCCCTGGGTCTGTGTGAGCGCTGAGTGACAGAGCTGTGCTCCAATGGACAGCTAAGAGTCTACGGCTCATATAGAGTCCAGCCGTGAGACGCTCAGGCCCACACAGAGCAAGGGGGAGGGGCTGGAATCTCTATTATCTGCTTTGGTGAAGAGCGCACAGGCCTTTTCAGCTTGATTTCTTTAGATAAAAACCAAATAACACTGAATTGTGACGAATATTTGTTTGTTCTATTACAGAAGACATAAAGAAACTTGCAACTACCTGATTTTTAGTGACAGGCTTCTTTTTATTTGCATTTTTAGAGCTTGTATCAAATTTTGAGAGGAATGGTCACACTTGATAAAAACCTGTATAACTCTTGACAGCTTTGTTGTATCTGTTCCAAATTTTGGATTTAGCTTTACAAGTCCCTGATGAAACAGAAAATGTACAGCATGGAAAATTATCAATTACCAGCATCCACACACACATTATAAACTCAAAAAAACCAAAGGCGTTTTTTGAGTTTCTTGTGTTTCAGCTTCCCAAATGTAACCTAAATTATGAAAATAGAAGCCTGGAGGTGAATAGATATGTTGGCCCAAGTGTTTACTTCAATTTAAGCGAATATTTAAGGAAGTTTAGCGATATTACGTAATTGGATGAAACCAATTTGAGTGATGCTGCTAATGTGCACATCAAAGGAGAGATCTGAATCAAATATGACACCCAAGTTTTTTACAGACGGACTAGGCAATACAGAACAGCCATGTTAATTTAGGATAGATGTAGCCAACCTGTCTCTCTCAGCCTTGGGTCCCATTAATAGAACCTCAGTTTTAAGTAAGAGAAAATTAAATGGCATCCAGTCTTTTATTTCCTTTACACAGTCCTCAATTTTGTTGATTGTAAGGCTGTCATTAGGTTCGGATGATATGTACAGCTGTGTATCATCTGCATAGCAGTGAAAACTAAAGCCATGTTTACAAATAACTGAGCCTAGTGGCAGCATGTACAGAGAGAATAAAAGCGGGCCAAGCACTGACCCCTGAGGCACGCCATACTTCACTTTTGAGAGCTTAGACCTTAGATTATTTATATGAACAAACTGGTACCGGTTGGTTAAGTAGGATTAAAACCAAGAAAGTGCCAATCCCTTAATACCCACAGTATTTTGTAGTCTGTTTAGTAAAACATAATGGTCTATAGTGTCAAATGCTGCACTTAAATCTAACAGAACAAGAAAAGAAACACATCCATTATCTGAGGACATTAACAAATAATTTAGTACACTAATTAATGCTGTTTCAGTACTATGATGGGGCCTAAAGCCAGACTGAAATGTTTCATAAATACCATTCCTTTGGAGGTAACTGCAGAGCTGCTGATAGACAGCTTTTTGTAAGATTTTGGACAGAAACGGTAGATTTGAAATTGGTCTATAATTAGATATCACACAAGGGTCAAGATTGGCTTTTTTAATCAGTGGCTTGATAACGGCACACTTAAAGGATTTGGGCACATAACCAAACGTAAGGGATGAATTTAAAATAACTAACAGTGGCTCTATAATACTAGGTATTACTTTTTTGAGGAAACGTGTAGGAATTGGATCTAATAAACATGTTGATGACTTAGACGAGCTAATCAGTGCGGATAGTTCAGTATTAGAAATTAAATAAAAATAAATATGTATAAATATTCTAATCTCAATTTACAGCTAATTAAACAGATGTCTTCACTAGTGCTGCATCTGGAAGGTTGCTGAATAGTTTGGTGATGTGATGAGCATCGAGTTTTATGCTTAATCTTATCATTAAAGAAAGTCATGAAATCATTACTGTTAAAATTACACAGAAAGGGAGAATCACTTTCTGTAGAGTTTTGCATTAATTTGGAGACTGTATTAAAGAGAAATCTTGGATTATTCTTATTTTTCTCTATGATTGAGAAGAAATATGCAGCTTAAGCTTTAGTAAGGGCATGCTTATACTCTGCCGTACTGTCCCTCCTAGCAATCTTAAACACCTCCAATTTACTATGTATCCACTTGCATTCTAGATGTCGTGTTCTTTGCTTTAAGGTACGGGTGTGGTCATTATACCATGGTGCTAGCATTTTTTCCCTAATGCGTTTGACCTTAGCAGGAGCAATCGTGTCCAGGGTTGAGCGAAACACACTTTCTAATTGGTCATTTACACACTCAAGATGATCGGGCTCCGTAGGTGTATTAAATTTTAAGTCTGGTAAGTTTTTTAATAAGTGCAGCTGGAGTAGCAGATGTGATAGTGCGCTTGCTGTGATAACAAGGCAGATGGATTTTATTTATTAGAGATAGCTCAAATACTAAAAGATAGTGATCTGAAATGAAATCACTTTGCAGGAAAACCTCGAGGTTATCTATATTGATACCAAATGTTAATATTAGATCTAAAGTATGGTTACAGCAGTGGGTTGGACCCACCACATTGAGTGATACCCATGGATTCTAAGATGGACTCAAAAGCAATTTTAAGTGGATCCTGCTCATTGTCAAAGTGAATGTTAAAATCACCTACAATTAAAGCCTTATCTGTTGACAGTATTAAGCAGGAAAGAAAGTTAGCAAATTCCTGAAGAAATTCTGAATAGGGACCAGGAGGACGGTAAATAGTGATAAGATGGAAAGAGTGAGGTTTGACTTCCATAACGATGGATCAGTCACATTAGGAATCAGTATTTCAAACGAATTAGCCTTGTAATGGGATTTAGTTGTAACACTTAGCTCTTTGTCAAAAATTGTGGCTACACCCCCCCCCCCCCGACCATTAGGACGAGGGTGATGAGCATGACTGTATCCAGGAGGTGAGGCTTCATTTAAGGCAAAATATTCATCAGCTCTAATCCAAGTTTCAGTGAGACAGAGAGCGTGTAAGCGTTTATCAGTGATCGTTTCATTTACAATCACTGCTTTGTTTGTAAGTGATCTAAGGTTAAGTAATCCTAGCTTTAGTCTAAGGTTGTTATTTCTGTGGGAGCTAGCTGTGTTTATACTAATGAGGTTATTAAAACAGACTTTTTGAGAGCGTTTACGTTTAGGACAGATGTGGGTAACAGACACAGTTTCAATAACATGAGTTCTGGGTGATGGTGCATGGCTACCAGCAGACAGTTGGTTAAGCTTGACTGTCTGCTGCCTGACCCCTGCTCTGGATAGTCCGTCCCTAACCAATCCGGCAATAAGACTATGGGCAATGTTGCAGGAGATGAGAGCAGCACCCTCCCGAGTGGGAGAGACACTGTTCCATCCTAAAAGGCCAGGCTTACCCTCAAAGGTTGTCCAGTTGTCTATAAAGCCCACGTTGTTTTCTGAGCACCACTTGGACAGCCAGCAGTTCAGTGACCATAACCTGCTGTAAGCTTGGTCACTTCGCCGCATTGAGATGAGGCCAGAGCACACTACTGCATCGGACATCGCGTTCGTGACTCTAACCACCTCTACACAATTAGCCTTAGTCACCTCTGACTGGCGAAGGCATATGTCATTAGCCCCTACATGAAAAACTATCCTAGAGTTCCACTCTGGCTCCCGGGATACGTGTAACTCTAGCTGCTGGTGTCCCTAAAGGGGTAGCTAATTTCACGTGTTGTAAAATAGTCACCTATGACCAGAGCTCTTTCAACAGGCTGCTCAGTGGGTGTATCACTGAGGTGTATACTAAGCTGGGTGGGTGTATACTAAGCTAGTAACTGAGCTGGCCTTCTCTAATGTCTGGATGCGCTCCTCTAAAACTACAATCTTCTCCATCAGACTAGCAACAAGCCTACACCTATCACAAACAAAATTTACACTAGTGACAAAGGAAGAATAGCTGAACATGCCGCACTCGGCACAGGGAACAAGCGCAGCAGAAGCCATGTTAGTACAATTAATTAAATAATAAATTAAAGGTACTTGGCTTCGAGTGGTGTTGTGAGGTGCCGATGAAGATATGATTCAGCTGCAGCCGATGGTCCAATGCAATGCTTGATTAAAGCGTCAATGGAAAGTTAATATAAAACGTCACAAAATCTAAGTCTCAAAAAAACAGAAGTTGTTAGGGTGCGTGTTTGTGTTCTTGTCAAGGCCTTGGGATTATTGTTTTCATTGCGGCTGTCATCCTGGACTCGTTATTGTTTGTGTAGTACTCAAGCTTGGAACCATTAGCCTAGCCGTGGCTAATGGTACCCTTGTTAGAAAAAATAAATATCACGTTTTATTATTGTCCAACTGGGACCTGCGACTCCGTCTGCCTATGTCCACACCTCCGTGACAGAATGCTCTCGCCAGAACAGCAGATGACAGATCCCAGACTTACCTGCAGCTGACAGTCCAAGGGTCACCGGGGAAATCATTCTGGTACCAGGACCAGGCCAGCCCAGAGCGTTTCTCACCCGGAGACTGTCCAGAGGACCTTCCTCACTCCGGGGGCCCTCCAGAGCACGCCTTTGCCCGTTGATGATGGCTTCAGGGCGGCTACCCTCGCCGAGGACGCTCTGCACGCTGCTTGCTCTCGCCAGGAAACTGCTGTGTGCCACTTCAAGCCCGATGCGTGCTTCAGCCCTGTTAATGAGCCGCTGGCGTTGTACAGTCCCATTTGTGCGCTTGCTAGCTCTGTTTCCGAGTTAACCGCACCATGTAGTCTTACCACGGAGCACGTTAGTCTGCTTTTCTAGTTCACTGGCCCCGCACTGGTGCCCGCCTTGCCTGTTGGCTCCACCGTCGAGTTGGTCATGCCTCATAGCACCATACTCGAGCCACTAGTGTCCGGTTACTCTGTGTCTGGTCTCTTAAGGCCGTCTAGCACCATGTCAGGGCCTTCAGAGCCCCTCAGTCCCATGTCAGGGCCTTCCGAGCCCCTCAGTCTTGTGGCAAGGCCTCCAGAGCCCCTCAGTCCTGTGTCAGGGCCTCAAGGGCCCCTCAGTCCCGTGTCTGGGCCTTCAGGGCCGCTCAGTCCTGTGTCTGGGCCTTCAGGGCCCCTCAGTCCCGTGTCTGGGCCTTCAGGGCCCCTAGATGCGCCCCTACTGCCATGTATCTTGTTTTCTGAGCCCGCTAGCCCTGTCTCCGAGCCTGTTTTGCCGGTTGGCCTCGCTTCCGACCCGTTTCCTAGAGACTGGTAGCCTAGCGGGTAAGGAACTGGACTTAGGACCAAAAAAGGTCCAGGGTTCAAATCCCACCTCTGCCAAGCTGCCATTGTTGGGTCCTTGAGCAAGACCCTTAAGCCACAATTGCTTGAATTGTAAGATTGTATCAATTGTAAGTCACTCTGGATAAGGGAGTCTACTAAATGCTGTACATGTAAATGTAAATGTTCACGCCGCTTGACTCGGTTGTTAAGCCACCAATTGCCTCATCCTTGTCGGTTAGCCCCGCTTCTGAGCTGCCCACGATGCTTAGCTCAGTTGATGAGCCGCTAGCCGCCTCATCTTCGCGGTTAGCCCTGCCTCTGAGCTGTTCGCACAGCTTAGCTCGGTGGATGAGCCACTAGCCGCCTTATTTGCGCAGCTTAGCTTGGGTTAAGAGCCGCTAGCCACCTCACCTTTGCCAGTTAGCCCCGCTTCCGAGCCGTTCACGCAGCTTAGCTCAGTTTTTGAGCTGTTAGCTGCCTCACCTTCGCAGGTTAGCCCTGCTTCCGAGCCATTCACACAGCTTAGCTCGGTGGATGAGCTGCTAGCTGCCTTATTTGCACAGCTTAGCTTGGGTTATGAGCCACTAGCCACCTTGCCCTTGCCGGTTAGTCCCGTGTTAGGACAATCAGTACCCCTCAGTTCAGTACCTGAACTGTCAGTGTCTCGCTACACTGCAGTCTGCCAGGTTAGCCCCGTATTCTTGCCCGCTCGCCTCGTTCCAAGGTCGTTAGCTTCGCCTTGCTCACCTCCCGAGTCCGTTAGTGGTGTTTTTGAGCCTCTGGGCCATCAAGTCAAGTAAGGCTGTCCCAGGAGCCATCAAGTCAAGTCAGGCCATCGTGGGGGCCACCAAGCTAAGCCAAGCTGTCCCGAGGGTCATCAAGTCAAGCCAGGCCATCCCTTGGGCCGTCAAGCCTGGTCAGGCCGTCAAGCCTGGTCAGGCTGTCCCAGGGGCCGTCAAGCCTGGTCAGGCTGTCCTGGGGGCTGTCAAGTCAAGAGATGCCTCCCCAGAGGCCGTCAAACCAAGAGAGGCCTCCTTAGAGGCCATCAAGTCAAGAGAGGCTTTCCAGGAGGCCGGCCAGTCCAGGGGGGCTGCTCCAGAGGTTCCGTGTTCCAGTGGGGACCTTCCAGAGGTCCCATGTTCCAATGGGGGCCTTCCAGAGGTCCCATGTTCCAATGGGGGCCTTCCAGAGGTCACGTGTTCCAGTGGAGGCCTTCCAGAGGTCTCATGCTCCAGGGGGGCCACTCCAGAGGTCCCGTGCTCAAGGGGGGCCGTTTCAGAGGACCCGCATTCCAGTGGGGCCATACAGAAGGTCCCTTCACAGGCAGTCCATGGTCGCCGCCACGTCCGCCTCCAGGACCCCCGAGGGATTCATCTGGCCATGCTAGCACTACACGCATCTTGCCACGCCACGCCACACCATGCCAAGCCAAGTAAGCCGGTGAATAATTGTTTGTGTTCCTATCAAGGCCTTGGGATTATTGTTTTTGTTGCAGCTGTCATCCTGGACTCATTATTGTTTGTGCAGTACTCAAGCTTGGAACCGTTAGCCTAGCTGCGGCTAACGGTTGAGTTACTGTTTGTTTTCAGCCAGGTTTCCTTTCACTGTGTTCAGTTCTCTCAGTTCGGAGTATCACTGAGTTTGTTTTTCATATCGGCTCCCATGCCAGGTTTTGCTTTCAGTATATAAATTCTGAGTTATTGTCGGAGCAGTTATTTTTTTCCTGCTGTATTTTGTATTGGATACATTTGTGAGGAAAAATAAATATCATGTTTTATTATTGTCCAACTGGGACCTGCGACTCCGTCTGCCTATGTCCACGCCTCTGTGACAGAAGGTGGAAAAAGGCTGTAAAAAAGTTAAAAACACGCACTACAGCAAAATATGAGGCTGAAAAGACGCAACTCTGGTAATTAGCTAATGGCTAATGACTGCAAACACAAGATGATATACATGTAAAGTTACTAAATAACAATTAGCGGCGAAAAATATAATCCACCGGTACTAAAAGAAATTGAATAAGATGCTGTAAAAAGTACTATATATGCAATACAGATGCGATCGGGAATTTAAAAAGTTAAAAAGTAATAAACTGCTAACAGCTACAAAACAGTGCTTGTCCTGTGCGAAATCGGCGCTAATGAGTCTGGGTTGCCAGATTCTCACAATCCTCGCGTCAATGGTCAGTGTTCTCTTTCAGCGTTCTCTCTCAGCTCTCAGGGCATTGTTGACTCACTGAACGCCCTGAACCCAGGCCAAAAAGCATGCACCAGCAGCGCCCATGCTCACCCCCATCAGCGGGGATCAGGTGCAGCTACCGCTCGGCCATAAAAAGCCATTCCACAAGAGCATTGGTCGGCGTCACACAATAGCCTCTCGCTATGTTTCGTTATCGCTCGGTTAGTTTGTCACGGCTATTTTTCCCATCCTGTTAGGGATACCAGTAGGCTGGTCCTGCAAAGGGGGCCAGATGTGTAAAGTCTAGAAACTCGAGGTAATTGGCCAGGGTTTAGCCGTAGGTATGGGAAAGTTTACCTACACCACCACAGGATCCTCAACTACACCAATAGAGGCCAACACTCCCACAGTACCCACCACTACAACAACAGAGGCCAACACCACCACCACAATACCCACCACTACCACAGGACCAAACTCTACAACAATAGGTTCTATGCACGCTTGTCTTCCGAGTTCTCATATACCGGCAGACTAACTTTCGGTTTTAAATGCCGGACACTGAACACGTATCGTTAGAACACGATTCATAATGAATAATTATTATTTTTAATAATCTTAATAATCAAGTCAAAGTCAAAGGGAACTTTATTGTCATTCGCACTATACAGCAGGGAGTGTACATCTGAACGAAATTGCGTTTCTCCAGTCTCCGATGTGCAAGAATAACAAGGGTGTAGAGACGTGAGACATACACATACGCACATATATACATATATACACATAAATAGAGGAAAAACAAAGAATAATAATAAAGATACAAAAATGTACACAACACATATAGACATATATACACATGTGCATAAGCACATATACACGATTTAAAAATTTAAATATATATATATATATATATATATATATATATATATATATATATATATATATATATATATTTATACACATGTATATACATGCAAATATCGATATTGCAAATATCGAACGACAGAGTTGTGAAGTGTGATAATCAGTCCATCGTGGTGCAGTGCTGTGTTCAAGACGACTAATTCTTGAGCGAATCCCTAACCACATATGGACATTTCTCCTGCAGTTATTCAGGTCTCTCACAAACCTGTTTATGCTTGCTATGAATTGTTATGGATAACAGATCAATCACATGTCCACTGATCTACTGAATATACAAATATTTTCTGCACAATATCACACTTCTATTTTCAACCTAGTTGATATTAGTTTGAAAACTTTAACCCTGTCAAATAGAAACATTTTACTTATATTATTTATTTGTGTTTTTGTAGCTCCACAAAATTCCTGCCACTATGTGTAGTGTAAAGTTGAACAAAAGACCTGTCAGGTCACAGAGACAAAATAAGTGGCCACATGTCAGCCATATTCAAAAGATGGTGCAGTTTCTTACAGCACAAAGACCATCAGAATCACTGTAACCAACAATGGTGAGTAAATATAATTGTTTTATGTGTTTATGTATTTTATGATAAACCTAAGAGCACCATTATACAGGTCTGCACTGTTTAAGATCTGCATTACATTCTGTGAAACAGGACATTGATTGAAATGCATGTACAAAGGACATTATCATAGTCATATAGTAGTTTAGATACTTTGGACTTATTGTTTTAATTTTTCAACATGATATGAAAATACAGTGGGGCAAGAAAGTATTTAGTCAACCACTGATTGTGCAAGTTCTCCTACTTAGAAAGATGAGACAGGTTTGCAATTTTCATCATAGCTACACTTCAACTATGAGAGACAAAATGAGAAAGAAAATCCAGGAAATCACATTGTAGGATTTTAAAGAATTTAATTGTAAATCATGGTGAAAAATAAGTATTTGGTCACCCACAAACAAGCAACATTTCTGGCTCTCACAGACCTGTAACTTCTTCTTTAAGAAGCTCTTCTGTCCTCCACTCGTTACCTGTATTACTGGCACCTGTTTGACCTTGTTATCTATATAAAAGACACCTGTCCACAGCCTCAAACAGTCAGACTCCAAACTCAACCATGGCCAAGACCAAAGAGCTGTTGAAGGACACCAGGAAGAAAATTGTAGACCTGTACCAGGCTAGGAAGAGTGAATCTACAATAGGAAAGAAGGTTGGTGTGAATAAATCAACTGTGGGAGCAATTGTGAGAAAATGAAAGACATTGATATCTCCATCGATCTGGTGCCCCACGCAAGATCTCATCCCATAATGATCATGAGAACGGTGAGCAAAAATCACAGAACTACATGGAGGGACCTGATGAATGATCTGCAGAGAGCTGGGACCAAAGTTACAAGGCTACCATCAGTAACACACTATACCGAGAGGGACTCAGATCCTGCAGTGCCAGGCGTGCCCCCCTGCTTAAGCCAGTACATGTCCAGGCCCGTCTGAAGTTTGCCAGAGAGCATAAGGATGATCCAGAAGAGGATTACTAGAATAACATGTGGTCAGATGAAACCAAAATAGAACTTTTCGGTAAAAACTCAACTCGTCGTGTTTGGAGGAAGAAGAATGCTGAGTTGCATCCCAAGAACACCACACCTACTGTGAAGCAAGGGGGTGCAAACCTCATGCTTTGGGGCTGTTTTTCTGCAGAGGGGACAGGCGACTGATCCGTGTTAAGGGAAGAATGAACGGGGCCATGTATCGTGAGATTTTAAGCCAAAACCTCCTTCCATCAGTGAAAGCATTGAAGATAGAACGTGGCTGGGTCTTCCAGCATGACAATGATCCCAAACACACCGCTTGGGCAACGAAGGAGTGGCTCCAAAAAGCATTTCAAGGTCCTGGAGTGGCCTAGCCTATCTCCAGACCTCAACCCCATAGAAAATTTGTGGAGGGAGTTGAAAGTCCGTGTTGCCCCAAAACATCACTGCTCTAGAGGAGATCTGCATGGAGGAATGGGCCAGAATACCAGCTACAGTGTGTGCCAACCTGATTAAGACTTACATGAAACATTTGACCTCTGTCATTGCCAACAAAGGTTATGTTACAAAGTATTCAGTTGAACCAAATTTATTAACCAAATACTTATTTTACAATTAAATTCATTTAAAAATTCTACAATGTGATTTCCTGGATTTTTTTTTCTCATTTTGTTTCTCATAGTTGAAGTGTACCTATGACGAATATTACCAACCTCTCTCATCTTTCTAAGTAGGAGAACTTACACAATCAGTGGCTGACTAAATACTTTCTTGCCCCACTGTATTTAGTGCAGTACTAAACTGTATAATATAGTAAAAGTTATCTTTGAATCTTTTCTAAAACTTGAAACACTTACTGAAAGCAAAAACAAGAGTGGAGCATTAGCATGTTGCTTTCTGCCTTTCAAGACAGTAATTCTCTTGTCTGTCAGCAGGTGTCGTAAACGTTAACTCGTCCAAGTTTTCTGTCATTCAGACATGAATCAGATGTATATAACATTGATTTTTATTGCCTATTACAATTCTTACGACCCTGGCCATTAAAGCTAACAGTCATTGATCGGAGGGACAATAAACAGCGCATAACTGCAGGAAATTTGGGTTACAATTATCTATTAAAAATAATTTTACCATTAATTATCACCAGTGGTCTCTGATGTTATCATTTCATAAACATTACAATCCATTTAAATGTTGTTTTCTAATGGAAAAAAATATTTTCTTTTGTATCTCTGAAAGTGAACATGAATTAAAAAATGTTTAAAAATCATTCACACAATGCATAAAACTTTCAGAATAATAACCAGACCTTATAAAATGAACATATTGTGATTTTGTATTTGTTGTGGCCTGAAATTTGTTTTGAAATGCTGCACTCTATCTCTGTGTATCTTTTTTAACATAGTTATTGCATGTAGTATTCCATTATAAATAAGGTTATTAATAAATCTGCAATATTTAAAACAAATAAATACAATGACACATTCGATTTTTCCAGAACTGAAGCATCACTTCCTGTTTGTTAAGGCAGGTTAGTGTTACTAATTCCTCGCTTAAGACTGAGTGATGATAGACTACGATAAGCAAAACAGCTCTGCTATCAGATAGCCATCGGTTTTTGTCCAACCTGTTTTACTTTGAGTCTGTTGACTGTTAGGATGTACTCCATATGAACAAAAGTATTGGGACAATTCCAGATGACCCCTGCAGGAGCTTTTATGACGTCCCATTCTAAATCCATAGGCATTAATATGGAGTTGATCCCCTTTGCAACTCTAGCAGCTCCCACTATTCTGATAAGGCTTTCTACAATATTTTGGACTGTGGCTGTGGGGACTTTTGTCCATTCATCCAGAAGAGTGTTTGTGAAGTCAGACACTGTTGAAACCAGGCTCACAGTCTCCATTCTAGTCTATCTGTGTGGGCCAGTCCAGTTCTTCCTAACCAAATTCTAACTCACCCAAATATACCTTTATTATTATTTAAGAATATGTTGCTTTGAAATGATTAGAAATAGTATACTGTTTATAACCATATTTTTCTCTCAGACAAAAGGAGGTTGGGACTAGCAACCGGAGAGTGGAGGGAGGTGCAAGGAGCGAAAAGTTAGTGGTGATGACAGCTTTCCCTTGCCTAGTGGATAAGCTCTACCAGCTTACCTCGAGCCTCTAGACTCTACACGGCCCGCCTTCTTTGCAAGACGGGCCTACTGTTATAGGCGATCCGGCCGTATCGTTTGCCTTACTCCGCCGTACAGCGGAGCACCAAAAGAAGAAGCTAGGGCCCTAGAACTGATAGCTTACAGCTGTTCGGGGCTGTATTTAAGCGCGGCCCTAGCTCATGGATGATGCGGGGAATTAACACAAACTCCATGTTTACGTTCATGTTACGGGAAAGCCCGCTTTTTGATTGACTTGGGTTTGTGACCACATACACATATACTTCTTGCATTTGCCCCAGTTCGCCCGGGACCTCTCATGTTGCAGGAAAGCCCACGTTAGTAAGGCTGCAGCCTTTGGTTGTATTAGGCTTGTCCTTGGGGTTCCTTTGTTAGCCACTATTAGCTTGCCACACCGGCTTTAGCGTTGCATAGCCAGAGTGTGATTCCTTAAGTTTGTGTTCGCCATGCCGTGTCTAGGTTGTGCCTGAACATTGTAGCCCCTTACTTGAATTCGTTCTAGCCCGTGCCAGCGCCAAGGATATCCATCCTAAAGGCCTGCCCTGAGGCCGATTGTTCTTGAGAGGTCGTCCCAGAGGCCTGGACAAAGACTGTGTGTTCCCAAGAGACCTGGCCAGAGGCTGTTTGTTCCCGAGTGGTCTGGCCAGAGGCCATTTGCTCCTGAGAGGCCTTTTGTTCCCAAGAGGCTCTCGCTGAGGATGCCCAGCCACTCCTGCGGCGAGGACATCAGTGCCCATGCCAGTACTGAGGAAGCCAGCGCCCATGCCAGTGGCGAGGATGTTGGTGCTATTGTCTCTGCTGAGGACTTCAGCGTCCATATCACTTGAGGGGAAGTTCGTGCCTGTCCCGGCCACCAGGGCGACTTCTAGCCACCCCAGGTGTTGCCCCAAGAGAAAGGTGTTTGGGGGGGGGGGGGATATGTCATGGATCACCTCAGACTTGCTTGGGCTTGCTACGCACCTCCTCGCCATTTTGGGACAATCTATACATATTGATGCGGGGAATTAACACCAACTCTGCTAAGACCGGCTGAGACTGCTTTTGGATTTACTCGTGTACCACGTTCGTGTCTGAATATTCGTGTTTGCAGCAAAGCCCGCTTTTGGATTATTCCTGATAACGGCTACGGCCGCTTTTGGATTTACGTAGGCTTGCGGCCACACATGCTCTGGATTTCTCGCATTTGCCCCAGTTCGTCTGGGTCCTCTCATGTTGCGGTCAGCCCATGTTAGTAAGGCCACGGCATTCTGTTGTATTAGCGTTCATCTGTGGGTTTCCTTTGTTAGCCACCATTAGCATGCTTCCTTAGTTTTGTTTTGCCGAGTGCCGCGTTTAGGTTGTTTATTTGGTATATGTTTATATATGTTTATATTTCTGTTGTGGCTCTTTTGTTTAAATAAACCCTTGTTTATATATAGAGAATACCTGTGCTCATCTCTGTTCCCCCGCTAACCCTCATTTGTGACAGGAGGTGTATCATCTTAGAAAAGTGGTCAACAACTGTCAGGATTACCATCTTACTTTGTGACTCAGGGAGACATGTCACAAAATAGATAGGGTCTTGGGCAAGGGATGACCAGGAACAGGTAGGGGGTGCTACAAGCCAGCTGGGGTTATTAATCTGGGCACAGGTAAGGTAGGCTGTGTTAGGGTTTTTGGAACTTATAAATGCAAATTCAATATGGGAAGTTTTAACCACGTAGTCCTTTGTTTAAAATGGCGCGCCCCTGCTTCACTGAGTAGGGAACCTTGAAATTCCCGCCTAAAGGGGGGGGCGGAGCCTGGACTTTCTAGCACATTTCATTGGTTCCACCAGTAGTGTAGGAGGAGCCTAGATGGTAAACAAAACGTTCGCGCACGAGAGCTCTCTCTCTCTTTCTGGATCTGTCGCGGAGGTGTTCACAGGGATTGCAGGAGAAAGAAGGGCATCCGTACGGTTTGACTCTAAGATTTATTCACAGACCACTTTGTGTTTTAAATAAATTGTTTGTATCAAGAGCCGCCTAGAATTTCCGACTGTTTATTCAGGACCCTCTCGCGAACGCAAAGATTCGTCGTTAACAAATTGTAGCAAGGATGGGTTTCAAAAGGCCTGAATTAAACGTCGAATAATTCATTTGGACCTGGACTGTGGAATTGCTTTGTGCTCAGTAACAAGGCGCGCCTACACAAGGGTAAACAGATGTTCTCTGTATAGGTTAAGTTGCATTTTGTTATTTAGGTACTGAGTGTTATTAAAATGAATCTCAAAGTCCATAAGTGTCCGATTAAATTACTAAAGTATTATTAGATATGTTTGGAACTGGTGAATAGATGCTTAGAGCTAAAATATATAGTTTCCTGATTACTGAGTTCGAATCAAGACCGGGTCTATATAAATTGTAAGGCGCCATTGTGGTCGTCATATGTTCGTTGGGGTCATATGACACCATTTGGTTTTTTTAAGTAAAATCTGTCTGTTTTGGTAACGGGATTTTTACTACTAATTTGATTATTCTTAAATTCCGAATTGGCCGTTTTGGTGGTAGCGGGGATTGCGTGGTAGAATTGTCCGTTTTTGGTAGCGGGATTCTACAAAAAATTGGTTCTAAAATCCGATCCGAATTGTCCGTTTGGTATCGGGATTGTGGGGTAGGATTTGTCCGTGGGGTTTGGTAGCGGGATCGTACCAAAATTGGTTGTTTTTAAAGTCCGAACCCCTGTCGGTTTTGCGAACGGGGTTCGCTGAATTAATCTAAATAAACCTCTTAAATTTGGTTCAACCTAGTAAACATCAGGAGTTGTTGTTCTTACTGTGTCGGCCATTATCTTTTGGGTCCACCGTGTGATTTGTTGTCTTACTGTGTCGGCCATTTTTCCTTTGTCTGTGGTACTTGTCCAGTGTCGGCCATCTTGTTTGTGTGTGCGTTTGTTGTCTGTGGTACTTCCGGTGTCGGCCATATTGTCCTTTTTGTGTGTGAGCCTCTGTAGTTTTGTGTTATATTTGTCTGGCGGCCACTTATAATTTATTTCTTCATTGTGGAAGATAAGTAAAAGAATTCAACTTTTTTAAGTATGAGGGGTTAAAGGTAATGGGTGGCATTCCTTAATGTAAGTTGCTTGAAGGCTATGATGATAGTAATTAAAGGTTACTATTGGAACACTGTGGGCTTTAGCATTTATGTTAATAGGCAGTGAATTTGCATTATAGTGCATTTAGGCTAATATACCTAGCTGAAAGTCATTAAGGGGTTTATATGTTATGAATTGAGATAGTCCACTCTAGTAATGAATTAGATTGGTTTCTCGTTCCAAATCATAACTAAAGCCTTCAAAAGAGAAAAGGATAAATAAATAGAAATAAAATTAAATGATAATAAAAGAGAATAAAATTAATAAAGGCTCCTGATGCCTCCAATTTTAAAAAACCAAAATGGAGATCTAACAGCAGGACAATTGCAGCATGTAGTTATTAATAGGATTAAAGACACACCACACCAGTAAAAGGGAGATTAGTTCTCATTTTTTCAGAATTTCACAGGCCTACTTTCCAACCAGCCACTTCCTAACTCCTTCACTTTAAATCAGAAGCATTTTAAGTGTTTTTTTAACAGGACTTATCCCACAAATTCCGGCTGAAGTGAACTCTGCTTGTGAAGAATGCTGTTATTCATCTGTGTCTATAGGTCTCTTCTGAGGTAAGTAAAGGTTTATCTCCATTTAGCTAGAGGGAAAGATAGGCGCACCTCTTGCACATTTATTAGGCCACGGGTCGGAATACCCAACAGGTTAGCAGACTCTCAAACACGTAACTGAGAGATAGCTCTTAACATACACAAGGGGCACAGGGAAGAATAAGGCAGATCAGTGACTTCCATTCAGCCTGGAAGGACGAAGTACAGGATACTTTTGTTTCAATTAAATGTTGACGGCTTAAACTTAAAGCCAACGTAGAAGAAATTTATCAGTGGTACACGTCAATTGGATATAGGTTAGCCACAACCACAAATTTGCAATTCAGTAGGCAAACCTTAAAAAAAAAAAAAAAACCGCTATCGGTTTCTTACTCTCTGCCCGAAAATTTCAAAGCCACGGCAGCAGAGGATATGAGACTGTAATTAGAAGATATGCGTGACACAGAGCATCATAGAACTGAAATTAATACGAGAGTCAACAACCAAAATTAATGCTTTCTTTGAATATGATAAACAAAATGGGGCACGGCAATCACAGATATTCCGACCAGCAATTGGCAGATATGCAGGTCGCACTCAATAAAAATAAAAGCAAAAAATATGCCGCCACTCTAGAACAGGGGGTTTGCAATAGTGTCGGAATCCCCCATTTTCGGCACTCAAACAACACTTCGGATCTGACACATCCTCACAAAGTCCCTGAGAACCCAGGTAATGTTGATGATGTGTCCAGCATTTCCTGCTAGTAGCAACCTGAGCAAGAACCGCTTGGGGGGGAATAGTGGAGAATGGTGCCGCTCGGCTGCATCCAGCTGTGTGGATTTAAAAGGTTGGCTGGAACAGACGGACAGGCCCAGGCCTCCATTGTCAGCATTTGCTCAGGGGGAAAATCCAAATTGTCATATAAACAGCAACATAATTGGTTTCAAATTTTCCAAGGCCCGAGTGTATGCCCAAACTCCATCTTGACAAAGGGACACCACTCAATCACTCAATCAATCACGAATTGCTGTAATTAAAACTATGACTGGCCACAATGGCAAAAAGTCTGACGTTAATAGCAAACAGGGGACGTGATTTCTTGAAATGTAGAGAACACATTCCAGCACATCACGACAAGCCCTATAATGACCAAATAGCTTAAGTTATCAGGCGATTGGAAACAATCGAAACCCTGATACAGGGATTTATCCAAGGCAATGCACTTACTCAACAGTGTCATGGTCCAAGCCAAAATAACCCCACAACATGGCTGTGAATTTGACTTCAATCACACACATGCGCACACACACCACACCATGCACACTCACACACTGACGCGCACACACACCACACCATGCACACTCACACACTGACACACACACACACACACACTTTTTAATTGCATGTAGACATTATGCACAAGATCTGTTAACCGCTGCCAGACAAGAGATCCCCGATATCCGTTTTCATAGCGCACCACGATATGCCTTAACAAATCTTGTTGAATTGCTAAATCTAGATAAATCTTTTCAACATTATTTTGACTTATTCTGGATCTCTCTGAAAAAGGCTGCATTGTAAATGCTCTTCTTTTTCAGAAAGGGGGGAGGAATGAGGTAAGACAAAAGACAAATTCTCCAATATCATAGAGCAAAATTGGATCCTATAGTACAGGGACAACCACAATCTACTAAACATTTGGCAGCATTAGCCACAGCAGTGGACAAAACAGCCCACATTGTGTCATCCTTTGGCAATCAACACATCGCATGGAGTGGTAACATTCCTGACCTCAGCTGCGTTTACACTATCTAATGCTAGGCGTTTAAAGAATCACATCACCTTTGCTCCTAAAAAAAAAACTGTAAGGTTAGCAAGACTCGATGCATTGGTGCAGGGTTTAAACTATTCTACCATGGTGTGGATAGGAAGAGAAATGAAGTTGGTGTGGTCCTGAAGGAGGACTATGTAAAGAATGTCGTTGAGGTGAAAAGGGTGTCAGATAGGATAATATGTCTGAAGCTGGAAATTGAGGGTGTAATGGTGAATGTTGTTAGTGGCTATGCACCACAAGTTGGCTGTGAATTAGAGGAGAAAGAGAGATTCTGGGGGACGAGTTAGATGAAGTGGTTGAGAGCATTACCCAGGGAGGAGAGAGCTGGTGATTGGTGCAGATTTCAATGGTCATGTTGGAGAAAGGTAATAAAGGAGATGAGGAAGTGATGGGCAGGTTTGGTGTTAAGTGTGAGGAACCTAGAAGGACAGATGTTGGTGGAGTTTTACAAAGAGGATGGAAATGGCTGTGATTAACACATTCCAAAAGAGGGAGGAGCACATAGGTAGACTACATCCTATGTAGAGAGGTTACTTAAAAGCGGATTGGTGATTAGGAGGTAGGGGGAGTTGAGAAAAGGGAGAATGTCGTGAGAGTATCAGAGAGTAGCTGAGAAAGGTTTTTCGACAGGCAAAGGATGAAAGGGGAACGTGATGGTGGAATAGGAATTGCAGGGAGGTTATTCTGAGAAAGAGTAGGTCAGCAAAGGCAAGCAGAAGGCCTACGATGGGGTTATTATGACAAGTAGGAAGGAGTATTTTGAAAAGTTGATGAATGTAGGATAATGAAAGACAAAGAAGGTTGGATAGTCAATAGAAATTGTGGGAACAGGATGTAGCAAAGATTAGAACGGACGAAGTAAGTGAGAATGGATGTAGAACATGAAAAGACAAAGAAGGTTGGATGGTTGTAGAAATTGTGGAACAGGATGTAGCAAGATTAGAAAGGACAAAGTAAGTGAGGAAAGCTGTAGAACATGAAAGGCAAAGAAGTTTGGATGGCGTAGAAAATTTGTGGAACAGGATGTAAGCAAAGATTAGCAGGACAAAGTAAGTGAGGAAAGCTTTGAAAAGGATGAAGAAACGGAAAGGCAGTGGGACCTGATGACATACCTGGTTTGAGGTCTGGAAAAGTCTAGGAGAGCTGGGAGTGGTGTTTTTGACTAGATTATTTAATGTGATTCTGGTGATTGAGAGTAATGCCGGAGAATGGAGGAGAAGTTTACTTGTAACCGATTTTTTAAGCATAAGGGTGATGTGCAGAGTCAAGAGTTGTGGATCTCACAGTGGCATAAAGTTGATGAGTCACACAATGAAGGTAGTGGAGAGTTGTGCAAGCTAGGAGGCTCAGACAGGAGGTGACAGAGTGTGAACAACCGTATGGTTTTCATGCCAAGGAAAAGCACCATGGATGCGATTTTTGCTTTGAGGACTGATCAATCAGTATCTCTCCCAGAACCGGAAGAAGGGAGAGGAACGAGTACCATCGCTGCCTCAGGTGGAACCAGGGACAGTGGGGTCAAGATCAGAGTACACAAAGAAAAAGTGGGATCCAGTCGAGGTGGACTGGGGACCTGGGGAGAAACCCTCGCAGAGACTGGGACAGGATCTGCAGACACTCATCCTTGAGGGCGTTTCCTAACCTTTCCTAAAGTGGGACAGACTGGTACGGAAAAGGGGAAACGTGGTAGGCAAGCCAGAGGGGTAAGTATAAAGCTAGTTGGATTTTGGCCTTAGGTACGAGAAATAGCACAGTAACAACCATGAGGTGTTTAACAATCAGAGAACTTGTCTACTGCTAGGACTTTTTCGAATTGTGTGACTTCACACAAAATATAACTGCTCTGGAGTCGAGATCAAGAGATCCCATGAGCAAAAAACCATAGAATCCCCACCAAGTGCTTTGAGATTGAGATAGTCTACAACCGATCCACCAAAGTGCTGTTTGATGTGTGCAGAGTAGTTGGATTGTGGTGAGGAAAAATAGGGTGGAGGGGTCATCATATTTATGGCTGCCGCCTTCCCTATCCCCGCACCAGAGAACCCTTTAACTGTCCCACTTGGGGATCAGTGTTTCACCCACTCAAACCCCAATTATAAATACATCATGGACCCGACGGTACGTTCAGCCAAGGGGCAGGTATTAAGTCTGGACGTCAAACTCAGAGCCTACCTCGGCACAAAAACTTCAGTTTGCGAGGAAAGACAGTTCTTCTAACCCTACCCAAGCTGTCTGCTATGGGTGGTGGGGTCCCCAAATCAATTACTATTTTTTACCTTAGGAGTAGACGTACAAGGCCAGGATCCATTGGGCATGTGTGTATAAAGCCAAAGGCGACCATAATTACCAAACAATATAACTGGCAACATATAAGGAACTGGGGGAAAGTAGTCAGGATTCACAGCCGTGGTTGCTTTTAGCGACAACGGAAACACCCTGGGCCTGTGCGCGATCAGCTAGCGGTGGAAACGGGGTATGAGGAGTCCTAATATGTGGTTAGAATGGGTAAAAATTTACAGTTGAAAAGCATAGGTGGTTAAAGATTGTTTTGTATGTGCAGCTGCAAAACCTAATTTTAGCCACACATCCAGTAATTTCAGACAACTGGACTGCTACTTTCCCTCTTCATTGTTCAATGAGATCGAGCCAGTAGTATAGCTGTGTTTAACTTGATCTAGGTCCCACCCATTAACTCAGGAAACCAACCCCAACCAACATCAAGCCTATAAAGGCAATTACACCTGTTTCAGAAGCAACAGACCAGGACCGATAGACAAGGAGACTTTTTTTCGGAAAAGGATGGTGTGTAAGGAAACAATTATTCCTACGACAGTGATGGGAATTATACAGGCTTGACCAGCTGAATGCACAAAAATTCAGCAGGGGCAATTTTAGTATGGTTGTGTGGTGATATGAGAATCCGGGCGGAGATTGTATGGGAATTGGTCTGGGGAGTGTGCGTTGGTTTTTTTTCTGATTATGGCCTTTTAGGATTTACAAGCAGCACGTGAATGAGGATGCCGCGGATGCCCTGGCCCAATCAACACAGCCATCGAAGAGACACCCGAAAGGTTCAGACCTGGGCGGATCCTTCGACAAAACCGTGTGGATTGATGGTATAGGGGTCCCCAAGGGGGTCCCAGATCGAATTTAAGGCTAGGAACCAATTGCTGCAGGGTTTTTGAAAGCGCGCTCTTTTGGTGGGTAACTGTCAATTAAGAATGTAGACTGGATAAAACTATCTCTAATTACAATCAACAACAGGTTTGGTTAATTTCAGTGTTCAAGCCATTTGAGGACTGGAGGGAACCAGCTAAGACCAGACTTCACTTATGACCATACAGAATAGGATGGCATTAGACATGTTGTTTGGCAGAGAAATTGTGGAAGTTTGCCAGATTGTGGGTTCATCGTGTTTGCACCTTCGTCCCAATAATATACTGCACCCGATGGTAGAGTTGTGTCACGATGCCTTGGAGGGATTGAGGGCTTTGTCACAAGAATGGAAGGAAAACTCAGGAATAGACAAATGAATGGTAAAGTGGCTAGAACAGATATTTGGACCATGGAAGGGAGTTATTACGAGTTTTTAGTGGATGTCAGTATGTGTGGGATTGGCAATTTTAGTGGTGTGTTGTTGTTGTTTGTGTGTCCGTGTTGTCAGGGTATTGATAGAAAGATTTTTGTGGCAGAGGTAGTGAGTAGAAAGAAGCAGAGGGGGACAAGATCCACCAGTCCATCCAGATGGTGTTTGTACAGGTTTGTCTAAGTATTATATAGACGACGAGGTGGAGTGATACCCTTGAAGGTGGGCTGGAAGGACCCACTTCAAGTGGCATACGGTGCTACGAACTCTGCTTAATTAAAGGGTAAAAACCGAGGAAAGAGACTGGGAAGAACGGACAGAGGCAGACTCTCCGTGGGAAACTGGAAATCCCACTCCAAGGACAAAAGGGCCACCAACTGGACCGGCCCCACACGGAACAAACCACACAGCAACAAAGCTCGACGCATGTGGAAGAGGAGTCCAGTGAAGCCAAGGACAAGAAGAGGATTTGGTTAGACTAGGAGGACAAAAAACATAAACCATATAGGTTCGCATACACATAGATTTCATCTTTGAAAACACTAGTTAAGTACAACCACACATAGTTCAGCTACAAAAACTCAGGGGTTAGTTCAGGATTGTTTATGGTTATTGTATGGTTTGATGTTGCTGTTTTATTTTCTATGAAGATTATTCTGTGTTTCTTGGAGTGTTTGTGTCGCAGTGGAAACAGGCAAGGACCGACGGGGAAGAAACCCATGGGGCATAAGAGCTGTGCAGATGAAACAGGAGCTATGGGCCCCTTCTGAATATCTGCAGCCTCTGTCCAGTGGAGGATGACCTGAAACGGACTTCCGTGGAAGCTACAACACACTGTTTATTTTTTTTATTCTCATGTCTGATGTCCTTAATTTAAAATTACTCTCATTTTTGTCTCCCATTTTTAATTTTTGTTTATTTATTATTTTGTTTTGTTTTGTTTAAGGTTAGGAAACTGTTGCGAAAGGTTTACGGTTCCTTTAGTTTAAACTGGCAGCCTTTTGATTTTTAGAAACCTTTTTATTGTATAAATTCAGCCCATGGCCATGAGCTAGAGTGGATTAAATCGGGGGTTGCGGACGGTTGCTCTTTCTTTTTTCTCCTGGAACCTAAAAACACCTAACCAAAATTTAAACGGTAATTGGTTGAAAGCCTTAAGATGCTTTCAAGGGGGGGATTGTTAGGGTTTTTGGAACTTATTAAATGCAAATTCAACGCAAATTCAAATATGGGAAGTTTTTAAACCACGTAGTCCTTTGTTTTAAAAATGGCGCGCCCCTGCTTCACTGAGTAGGGGGAAGCCTTTGAAATTCCCCTGCCTAAGGGGGGGGGGGGGGGGGGGCGGAGTCTGGACTTTCTAGCACATTTTCATTGGCCCCACCAGTAGTGGTAGGAGGAGCCTAGATGGTAAACAAAAACGTTCTCGCGCACGAGAGCTCTCTCCGTTCTTTCTGATCTGCACCCCCGCGGAGGTGTTTCACAGGGATTGCAGGAGAAAGAAGGGCATCCGTACGGTTTGACTCTAAGATTTATTCACAGACCACTTTGTGTTTTAAATAAATTGTTTGTATCAAGAGCCGCCTAGATTTTCCGACTGTTTATTCAGGACCTCGCGAACCAAAGATTCGTCGTAACAGCTGCCACACCCTCCCTTGTGTCTGCTTCCATGGTGAGCCACCAGAAGTGTCAGTTGAGCAGTGTCATGGTTTAGTGGACCCCTGGATGGCATGAAAACCTCAAGCAGTGGGCCATTTTCCAGAAACTGATGGAAGAAGGGAAGAACAGTGTGTCCATTGCCAGGATCCAGATCATACTGCTGAGCCTACTTAACTTTGTTCTGGATTCCCCAGGTGAGGCTGCTGACAATGGGGTCAGTGGGCAAAATCATGTCAGGGAAGCTGGACTATCTTAAGTGGAGAAGAGGTGCAACAGCACATCTGGTTTGATATTTTAGTAGCCAGAGTGATAGGTGAGCAGTAAATTAAACTCACTGGAAAAACATTGCTTGTCTGGCTTGCTGAGAGTTTGGTTTCTTCACTGTCTAGATGTAGGACAGGTTCTTATGGTCCATCCAGATGATAAAGGGTTGATATGCACACTCCAGCCAGTGTCTCCACTCCTCCAAGGTGAACTGAACCACCAGGAGTTCATGATTCAATATGTCACAGTTGACCTCATTGAGGGTTTGAAGAGAAAGTACATTTCTCCAAGAGTAAGAACAGCTTCCACTTCAAAGTTGGAAGCATGAACAATTATCTGTTTACCAGGATCAAGTTGGATGAGGAACAGAGCCAAGTTGAATAATGTCTTCAGCCTTTTTGGCCTGGAAAATGGATCATTTGTTAGAAGTGATGTAAGTGAGAGACACTACCTTGCTGTAATCATTGTAGCTTCTTGTGACACGAAGGAGTAGGACAGTCTGTTACTGCTCTAATATTCTCAGGATTGGCCTTCGTCTGTCCATGCCAAAGGACTAACCCCAGGAAGGTGATGGAGTTCACAGAACTCGCATTTCTCTGATTTGATGAAAAGATAATTTCCAGGAACCGGGAAGATTTGGAGATCAAAGATAGATTACTGATCTCCAATTTGAGGAAAAATTCGGTGCATTTACTTATCATCTAAAGTGTGCTTTGTCTCCGTCACTTTCACACCAACAATGATGCTTCCAGAAGTTCTTCAGAAGACATGTATTTTTTATTCTTTAATTCTGGAAGACAGTAACAAACAAAAGTCATTGTTTGGCTTCAGACAACATAATTACTCATTAACACAAAACGTATGACTGAAAATGCATTTGAACATACCGCTTTGCAATAATCAACACAATTGTGATTCTCCTATTTATAAGACCTTCTAAGGACCAGATGGAGTCCTGACATGTTAAACCTTCTTCTTCTTTCGGCTTTTCCCTTTATCAGGGGTCGCCACAGTGAGTTAACCTTTTCCACCTCACCCTGTCCTGTACATCCTCTAATCTCACCTCAACTCCCTGCATATCTTCATTTACCACAACCATATAAACTCTTCTTTGGTCTTCCTCTCCATCTCTTGCCTGGCAGCTCGATCTCCAGCATCCTCCTACCAATATATCCACTATCCCTCCTCTGCACATGCCCAAATCATCTCAGACTTCCTTCTCAAATTTTGTCTCCCAATTTTCCAACCTGTGCTGTCCCTCTGATGATCTCATTTCTAATCCTGTCCAACCTGGACACTCCTAAAGAGAAACTCAACATTTTAAGTTCTGCCACCTCCAGCTCTGCTTCCTGTCTCTTTGTCAGTGGTACTGTCTGTAACCCGTACAACAAGGTTGGTCTCAGTACTCTCTTATAAATTTCTCCTTTCAATTTTGTTGCGACCCTTTTGTCACACAGCACTCTTGACACTCTTCTACACCCACTCCATCCTGACTGTACCCTCTTCTTCACCTCCTTTCCACACTCCGCATTTCCATGGACAGTTGATCCCAAGTACCCAAGTACCCAAGTTGAACTCCTGGACCTTTGTAACCACTGATCCCTGTAGCCTGACTGTTTCACCTGCCTCCCTTTCATTTACACACATGTATTCTGTCTTACTACAGTTGACTTTCACTCCTCTCCTTTCCAGAATATACCTCCACCTCTCCAAGTTCTCTTCTACCTGTTCCCTGTTCTCACTACAGATCACAATGTCAAGACACAGTGTAGCTCTTTCTGACCATCTCTATACTTCTCCATCAGCAGTCTCAAAGCAAAAATCGCATCCATGGTGCTCTTCCTTGGCATGAAACCATACTGTTGTTCACACAGTGTCATCTCCTGTCTGAGCCTAGCTTCCACAACTCTCTCCCAAATCTTCATTGTGTGGCTCATCAACTTTATGTCCTTGTAAGGGCCACAACTCTGTTCATCACCCTTCTGCTTAAAAATCGGTACAAGTAAACGTTTCCTCCATTCCTCAGCCATGCTCTCATTCACCAGAATTCCATTGAATAATCTAGTCAAAAACACCACTCCCAGTTCTCCTAAACTTTTCCATACCTCAACCGGTATGTCATCAGGTCCCACTGCCTTTCCGTTCTGCATCCTTTTCAAAGCTTTCCTCACTTCGTCCTCGCTAATCTTTGCAACATCCTGTTCCACAATTTCTACGCCATGTAACTTTCTTTCCCTTTCATTTTCTACATTCATCAACTCCTCAAAATACTCCTTCCATCTTTCCCTCACCCTCTCCTCACCTGTCAGTACAATTCCATTTCTATCCTTGATCACCCTGACATGCTGCACATCCTTTCCAGCTTTATCTCTCTGTCTCGCCAGCAGATACAACTCCTTCTCTCCTTCCCTACTGTCTAACCTTTTATATAACTCATCGTGGGCCTTCTGCTTGGCCTTTGCTACCTCCCTCTTTGCCCTGTGCCACATCTCCTTGTACTTCTGCCTACTCTCTTTAGTCCTCTCCCTGTCCCATTTCTTCGTCGCTGACCTCTTTCTCTGAATAACCTCTTGCACTTCCTTCGTTCCACCACCAGGTTTCCTTTTCATCATTTGCCTGTCCAGAAGACACACCCAATACCTTTCTACCTGTCTGTCTAATCACTGTTGCTGCTACTAACCAGTCATCTGGGAGCTCTTTCCTACCACCCAAAGCCTTTCTCAGCTCCTCTCTGAACTCCTCACAACATTCTTCCTTTCCTAACTTCCACCATTTGGTCCTCTGCTCTGTCTTTGTCCTCTTCCTCTTCCTAACCACCAGAGCCATCCTGCACACCACCATCCGATGCTGCCTAGCTACACTCTCCCCTGCCAGTACCTTACAATCACCAATCTCTTTTAAGCAACCTCTTCTACATAGGATGTAGTCTACCTGTGTGCTCCTCCCTCCACTCTTATAGGTCACCCTAAGCTCCTCCTTCTTTTGGAATTACGTGTTAACCACAGCCATTTCCATCCTCTTTGCAAAATCCACCACCATCTGTCCTTCTAGGTTCCTATCCTTAACACCAAACCTGCCCATCTCCTTTTTTACCTTCAGCAACATGACCATTGAAATCTGCACCAATCATCAGTCTCTCCTCCCTGGGAATGCTCTCAACCACTTCATCTAACTCCCCCCAGAATCTCTCTTTCTCCTCTAATTCACAGCCAACTTGTGGTGAATAGCCACTAACAACATTCACCATTACACCCTCAATTTCCAGCTTCAGACATATTATCCTATCTGACACCCTTTTCACCTCAACGACATTCTTTACATAGTCCTCCTTCAGGACCACACCAACTCCATTTCTCTTTCCTATCCACACCATGGTAGAACAGTTTAAACCCTGCACCAATGCATCAAGCCTTGCTACCCTTCTACTTTGTCTCCTGCACACACAAAACATCGACCTTTCTCCTCTGCATCATATCAGCCAGCTCTCTACCTTTCCCTGTCATCGTCCCTACATTTAGGGTTGCTACCCTCAGTGCTATATTCTGGCCCCTCCTGATTTCTCTGTGTCTCCTCATACGCTTCCCTCCTCTTCGTCTTCGGCAAACAGTAGTCCAATTTCCGCTGGTACCCTGTTTGCTACCAGTACCAGTGGCGGTCGTTGTTAACCCGGGCCGCGACCGATCCAGTGTGGTGAAATTTATGAACTTGCATACTTTATTTGGCAAATGTTTTACACCGGATGCTCTTCCTGACGCAACCCTCACCATTTATCTGGACTTGGGACCGGCACTAGAAATACCCTGGCTGAGCAATCTAGCGGCTGGTTTCTGACATGTTTAACCATAGAATTCAAATATGGTGTATTTTATACATGACTGTATACAGTATATAATGGTTAAAATGCTTAATGCTTAAAAATGCAGCTATTCTTATTATCCTTTCTGAAAACAACTGTAAGATCTAGTATTCTGATCAGCTCTCTTTTATGCACACTGAGTCTGTTGTTTGTAGCTGTACACGTGTTTATCATTGTAACTGAATACAGTATATTTAGCATAAAGTGCACACATTTGTTATGGCTGTCAGGCATTTTTAGATGTTTCACAGGTATTTCACTCCTACTCACACAAATGGTTGAATAATGAGGAGGCGAACTATGATATAATGCCGTCGTTTATTCAACACTACATGAGTTTTGCTCTGGTTGCTAACAGATGTCTTTGAGAGGCTATATTTAGTTTTACTGGCTGGAGCAAAGGTAAGACTAAATAATACTTTCCAGTAAATTCAATTAGAGGATTTAAAAATGCCATACATGGTTTATATTTTGTGTGTATTTCTGATGCATGATATCAGAAACAATAGAATATGGTCTTTCTTTATAGTATGAAATCCCTGTGGAGTCATTAGAATGCTAAAACTGTGTAAGCTAAAGCTGTGATCATTGCAGAGAAACAGTTATAACTGGCATGTTTGGCAAAAGAGGGAACATTAACCATGATAGTGATGTTAAAAAGAATTACAAAGCAGGTCAAACACAGTGTGTTAAACAATGAATTGTTACGTGTATTTTTTGAGTCAAAACGTCTTGATGCATGCTCAATGATCCAGGTTAGAAAATCCTAGAAGTTGAATCTGTTCATCTGGACATAGATTTTGTCAGAGAAACGTTTCGTCACTCATCTAAGTGACTTCAGTCTCAGCTAGTCGGAAAACTTCCCCAATCTTATATACAGTACCTTTGCATAACGACTGGTACCAGCACCATTGCATAACAATGGGACGGTGATCAGTTTAATATGCAGATTGCCATAGCCATTAACGACAATGGCCATGTGTGCCATTCACACAGGATTGGGGAAGGGCTGCGATGGCTCCGTTGTAAGATGGTGAGATGTGTACTCTGAGGCCCCCTCCACGGTTCAGGGATGGACGTTCATTTTTTACAGATCCCCAGTGCAGATCCTTGATAGGGAGGAACGATGGTTTGAATGCGGAGTAAAAGAAGCCATTTTCTTACTCACTGTATCTCCTCCTGGGTACATCACAGGCATTTTTAAGACATACTGTAGCATTAAGTGGAAAATCTGTTTAATGGTAAGCTGCCTGTACCCTCACCCGCTGTGCTACTGTAGACCAAGACCTTTATTAAGTCACTGAGTAAATAGATTTGCTAATGTAAAAATTTCTGTGTACTTGCTTACAGGCCTAACAGGTGTTCTGATATTGGCAGTCATTTTGCATATTCAGGTGGGTGTTGTGGATTCACATGACTCAACACGACCAGCTCATGAGCAATGAAATTTATTAGCAATCAGCGGCTCTTTCGGCTTCCTAGTGGCTCTTTAGATTGTTTGTAGCTTGTTGTTGTTTATAGTTTGTAGATTGTTCCAATCTCTCTTTCGCAGTTCATTTCAAAGAGCCGGCTCATAGAGCCGGATCGGTCGCGGCCGACACATCACGACAGTACAGTTTATGAGACCTGCCATGTTGCCCCAGCATCGGACGCTAACATTGTTCGGGTGCTGGAGCTAGGGGGTCTAACTGTTGTAACACTCGGTTTCTAACTAAACAGTTACATTGCACTATACCTTGCGTTGTGTCTGATTTCCACACCTCCACCATCGCGTGGCGCCAAGACGAGACGACATTCTCCGATAGTCGGTGGCTAACGCAGGTAGTAAAGTGCAGGTGATAATAAAGCAAGAAACATGAGAATATGTTGCCATCAATCAGTAGAATACCTACCAATATGCTCCCGGTTACACAGCATCCAAATCTCATTACAGTCACAGTCACCATTACATTACAGTCACTCATTACAGGGTTGTGTAATCTTGTTCCTGCTTCACTACTTCCTCGTCTACAATTTGCCTGTAAACACAAACTTTACACAAAGCTGTGGTTTTGGCATCATGACTCAGCATGGCTGTACTGATGATGCACTTTCTCACTGTTTCTGCTTAATTCCAGTTCCTGTACACTGATGAACAGCAGGATCACCCGAGAGTTAAACGCGAAGGTAAAGTAAAACTCTTACTTAACACATGAACAAAAGTATTGGGACATACATCTTAATAATTGAATTCAGGTGTTTCATTCAGTCTGCCTTTACAAACACTAATAAAGGAATGGGTTGTTCTACAGAGCTCAGTGAATTTGAGCGTGTACTGTAATAGGATGCCACTGTTACAACAAGATAGAAGGTGAAATTTCTTCCCTCCTAGATATTCCCTCATCAACTGTTGGAAGCACAGGTAAGGTCTACCTGCATGGCGTTTCCGCCTGACGCACCTCCGACGGTGCCAATGGGGTAACTGCAGGGTCATCAGCCGGGAGCCACCCTTCATTGATGTTTCGCTCCATTGATCCCGGAACATCTCATGGTGGTGGAGCAACGGCAGAGACGTCTCCCCGCCGCCCCCTACAGCTACCCCTAGGACCCCTCTTTTCCCCACGACCTGTCCTTCCTCCGTAACCACAACCAGAAGCTGGCTCTTTCTGCCTCTTCTGCCAGGTCCCTATATGCCCTCTTCAGCCTTGCTCCAGATACTCCAACTTTCCTAAGGAAGCGCTGGATGGATGTTCCAACAAACCCCCTGCATCCTACCTCCACAGGGTAGATAGTTGTGGACCATCCAGCCTCCCGGCACTCGGCTACCAGCTCAGTGTACTTGTCCCTCTTCCTTTCAAAAGCAGCCTCCATTCCTCCCTCCCAAGGGACCGTTAGCTCTGCCAGGATCGCTATCTTGGCTATGGGGGACCACAGGATGACATCTGGCCTCAGAGAGGTGGTAATAATCTCTGGAGGGAACCTGAGCTGGTGATCAAGATCCACTCTTAAGTTCCAGTTACATCCAGCTGTTAGCAGTGATCGTTCCCTCTTATTGTTGGTTTGAGCTCCGGCCCCTTGTCCAACAAAGCTGATGAACGTCCCGGGTCTTGGAAGGCGGGTCTTTGGCTGCTTCCATTCTCCGTGCTTCAAGGACTTCTGCCAGCTTCCGCAGCAGAACCAGATCGTGCCGCCACCTATACCTACCCTGCGCCAGGGCTATCTTGCAACTGGACAGGATATGTTGTAGGCTTGGGTTTGGGGCATTGCAGAGCTGGCAGCTTTCTTCTGTGCCATACCACTGGCTCAGATTGCTTGGGCTGGGGAGGGTGTCATACGTGGCCCGAATAAGGAAGCTAAGCCTTGCTTGAGGCATCTTCCACAAATTGGACGACTTGATGTTCCTGTTGACGACTCCTTCCCAAGTTGTCCATCGGCCTTGCTGTGTGGACTGGCTGAGCGCCTTTGTGGTGGAGACTTTTCAAACGTGGGAGAACAAAGTCACACAGACACTGGTGCTGGAATAGAATAGTAGACAACTTTTATTATCTGCGCGCGCAGAGATCAACTCACATACAGCAATGCCTGAGCACTTGTATGAGAGTGGATAAAGGAGGTAGAAGGCTTCCCCCTTTAAACTGGTTCATTTACGTGCAGGTTTAAGCCATACAGGAAAGCTGTATAAGCAAACTCATAATCACAAGCTGGGTCTCCTGCCCCAGAGATAAAAAGCAGAGATAAAAACCAGAGATAACGACAAGATTATGTGTACCAACATATAGACAGATAACGATCTTTATGACTAGGGGCCAGGGTTCTCGCTGTTGTCTCTGTAACACCTTCTTCTTTTATGGCTTGCTGCTGACCCTGGGGGCACGTCTGTGTTTTGTATATGTTTTCAACAAGTCATTGGAAGAATCATTACACACAGTGTTTCCACAGTTATAGGATTACATAAGTTTAGGATTACTTACATTTTACTTTACTATGCAGTAGGATTAAATACTAAGATATTAAAATTTCTCCAACAGCCTTGATCTTATATTGTTCTTCCTCGTGCCTGACCACCTCCTCAATCACCAGCTCCTTCCTCTCCTTTCTTGTGGCCTGGGACCAGAACTTCGGGGATGTTCCCCACCCCAACCCTGTTCTCCCTGACTGTGTCCTGCCCACCACTTCATTGTGTTGCAATCTGCTGATGGCCTGGTCGACAGCCTCCTCTGCCTTCCACTTATGTCCTGTTCGCACTGGTGTCTTGATGTTTCTCACAAAAGGGGTCAGTTGAGTCTCTTAGTTCTAACACGAGCCTCGCCTTCTCCTGTCTGTAGCCTAAATTAATAGACTTCAGTGGCAGCTGCAATGTGGTCTTCCCAAACAGGCCGATGTTGGAGAGGCTTTGAGGTAGTCCAAGCCACTTGCGTATGAAGCTGTTGGCTTTAGCATCCATCTTCATTACTGTGGATGAGGTAATCTCACACAGCTTCAGGGGCCACATCAGGCGCTGATAAAGCGTGAACTGATAGCACCAAACTTTAAGTTTCCCCGGAAGGTGGCACTTGTCGATCCTCTCCAGCCCATCCGTGAGTTGCTGCATGATGGTGGCAGGCATATGTGTATCAGACAGCTCCACCGTATACAGCCTTCCCAGGCTTCGGACTGGTTGTTCAGCCAACAATGGAATCTTTCCTCCATCCACTGTAGAAGAGATGAGGTCATTCCTGACTCCCTTCCGGATCGACAGACTGCGGGACTTGGAAGGTTTGATCCTCATTCTCGCCCATCTAAGGAGTTCTTCAAACCTCCTTAAAAGTCTAGCCTTACATGACGCTGTTTGCAGTAGGCTTGTTACATCATCCATGTAACTCCTCAGGGCTTGTAGCCGTTGTCCTGACTGTGTTCTTATTCCTCGCCCCATTTGCCTACTGCCAATCAGAATCACCTTGAAGGCTGTCGTGAAAAGGATGGGAGAGATTGTACAGCCCATTGCGATGCCTTTCTCGAGCTGTTGCCAGTTGGTGGTAACGTCCTGTGTGGCGTAGCAAACTTGCAAACTGTTGAAGTAGTTGGATACCAGCTTCTGGATGCAGGTTGGAATATGAACCAAGAGGAATGTTCCTCTCAGGATCACCTAACTATCTTTTCAGGTGTTCTTCAAGCTCCTGTGCTCTGGCTTTCAGCATCCCGTTCTTTTTCTCTTCAAGGAGGCTCCTGGCAAACTTGAAAGGGTCTTGGAAGAACTTTGCCCTCTCTTTCTCCTTCCTGTTTCTCCTTCTTCGAATCCGCTCCGCCCTCCGCAAAGTTGCAAGCCTCCCTCTGACTTGGAAACAGAGTGCTTTGAGTCCTTCCTTCTCATCTTCTTCAGCCTTCCTCCACGCCTTCCTAAGGGACCTCCTCTCCTTCACGAGATTGTACATCTCCTTCTCCCGTCTCCCTGGCTCCCTGGCCGTGTTCTTCCTCTGCACCATTTCCCCAAACCTCGCCTTGCCCTCTTCATATATGATGTTACCAAAGAGGTTCAGCTTGATAGATACGTTGCCTTGCAGTGACTTCAGGATGACATGCAGATCGTGGTCAAGACTTCTCCACGCCTCTTTATCACTGGCTATGGGCCACTTCACTTTGGGTTGTCGAGTAGGAAACTCCATCCTTGATTTTGTCGGGGGTTCACTGCGAGGGGTGCCCTGATGCTGCTCATTATAAGGGGTAGGCTCCAGATGTTGCTGGTGCTCCTGCTGCTGTGGAAGTTGCTCTTCTTCACTCTGGCCATCTGCAATATTGGAAACAGCAGCACTGTGGTGCTCAACCGGGCTCTGTCTCCTGCTTGTCTGATCTGCTAAGGCAGTGCAAGATTGCATCTGGCTTGCTCCGCTGCACTTTGCCTTCCCCTGGTGGATCCGCAGGCCCCTATGAGTCGTCACCTTAGACCACCCGCAGTTACATTTCCTCAGGGTCCTTTGCTCACTAACGATTTTCTTTCCAGTTCGTACCATGTTGTCCGTCCAATTTGGTCCATCTTCCATCCCGCCTCTCGGTGGACCTTCGGGCTGTCTTTCTTTCCTTTCTTTCCAACTTGATAAGGACTTGTGGAGTGGGAAACTAGCCCGTCCACACCTGCTGCAGTCTTTCCTGCTGTCAGTCAGTCTTCCCTGACCGCCCTCCAGCCTTTCCTGGATGCCAACTGTGAGTGGTATTATTTAAAGGTGGAAACATTTAGGAACCACTGCAAGTCAGTTGTAAAGTGTCAGACCACACTAACCGCTGCACCATTATGCCATGTAATAATAGCAGAACTTATAATAAATAAAATAAACACTGTCAATTGAATTCAGATCTTATAACCAACTAATGAGAAAAAATCCACCACAATCTTAGTGCAACAGTTCAGATTAGATGAAAATATAGTTATAGCTTTCAATTTAATTCAGGTATTCTAAACAGCTGATTTTAAATATCCATGTTGATCCAAATAATAACAAACATTTTAATCAGTAGTCAGATGGAAGACAATAGTATGACACCTGGCCTCTGTCAGTTAACAATTATATGAAAATGATGCGAGATCTGCAGCATATGACATGTTATTATCTCTGTTAGGTTATTGGTAATTATATTTGTATTTTGTCAAAACACTAAAATGACAGAAAGTTACTGGATTAAGGTACTGGATTCTGGACCACAAGGTCCAGGGTTCAAATCCCACCTCTGTCAAGCTGCCACTGTTGGGTCCTTGAGCAAGACCCCTAATCCACAATTGCTTGGATTGTAAGACTGTATCAATTGTAAGTCGCTCTGGATAAGGGCGTCTGCTAAATGCTGTAAATGTAAATGTAAATGTACAGAAGATGTTTAAATGAGGAAAGGAAAATTTGGATCAGAACTTGAGCTCCCAATCAGCAATCAGTAGTGCAGACTTAGGAAGTGTTTTGATCAGTGATGCAGAAACATATTTAAAACTTTACAGATCCCACCATTACAACAATGGAGGCCAACACCACCACCAACGCCACCACCAACACCACCGCCTCAGTATCCACCATTATAACAGCAAAGGCAAATACCACCACCACCACCACCACAGTATCGACCACTACAACAATAGGGGCCGCCAATACCACCACCACAGGACCCACCAACATCCTGAGATTCTCAATAAAACTATTCATGGATTTTGACTTGTCAAGTATCACACGCTACAATACGATATTTACCAAAGTAGTAAGTATTAAACATGTCATTATAATGAACCTTCCTGACATTACGCACACCGCTACCGGAAATATTTCTCTCTAACATACGTTCACTGTATAACAAACTGGACGAATTTCAACTTCTGATGGCAAAAATGGGGACTTTTCATCATCTTCTGTTTTATGCTTCACGGAAACTTGGCTGTGTGGAAACATACTGGACTCTGTGCTGCAGCTGGCAGGCTTACAGCTGCTCCGAGCAGATCGAAAATTCGCTCTCTCAGGCAAAACTAAGTGTGGTGGCATCTGTTTTTATATCAATAGTGGATGGTGTAAGGATGTAACAGCGATTCTGCAGCACTGTTCTCCCTTTCTGGAAACTTCTATTATCAATTGTAAGCCCTTCTACTCACCCTGTGAGTTCCCTTCATTCATTCTAGTTGGTGTTTACATTCCACCGCAAGTTGATGTGCATGAAGCACAGCACATGCTCGCCGATCAGGTATTATGGGTGGAGCGGACATACACGGACTCCTTTGTTGTTATCCTCGGTGATTTTAATAAAGGAAATCTCACCAATGAACTTCCAAAATATCATCAGCTGATTAAATGCCCAACCAGAGAGGGAAACACTCTATATCACTGCTACACTACTATCAATAGTGCATACCATGCCATCCCTCGCGCTGCATTGGGTCACTCTGACCACGCCATTGTCCACCTGATTCCCACATACAGGCAGAAGTTAAAACACTCTAAAGGAGGTGAGGACAGTGAAGAATTGGACCAATGAAGCGATAGGGAATCTTCAAGCATGCTTGGAATGCACTGATTGGGATGTGTTCAGGACTGCTACCAACAGTCTGGATGAATACACAGAGGTTGTGATGTCGTACATCAGCTTCTGTGAGGACAGCTGTATACCTTCACGCACCAGGGTCAGCAACCATGACAAACCCTGGTTCACAGCTAAACTCAAGCAGCTAAGGATGGATAAGAAGAAAGCGTTTAGAAGTGGGGACAGAGAGCAGTATAAAAAGTCCAAGTACATGTTTAGCAAGGCAGTGAGAGACGCTAAAGAACGTACTCTCAGAAACTGCAAAAGCAGTTCTCAGGCAACGGCTCTGCTTCTGTCTGGAGTGGCCTTAGGAAAATCACCAACTTCAAACCTAAAGCCCCCCACTCCGCTAACAGCTAACACCTAGCCAACAGCCTGAATGAGTTTTACTGTCGATTTGAAAGACAAAAGGACAGTGCTGACACATCCCCCCTGTCACGCCCGCCTCCGGCACCGCTCCACCCGCTCGCACCTTGCCTCGCTCGACCTCACCCACATACTGATCACCTGCACCTGTTCCTCATCTCCGGACTGCCTGCCGCTACGCATATAACCACCTCACACACTCAGTCACCCGCTTCTCAACGAGGTTCCCTACCCTTGTCTCCACACCCGTTATCCTACTGTTTTCTGTCCAAAGTCTGAATAAACCTGCCTTACCGTCACTTGGCCTTGCGTTTGCCTCCTCATTCCGTGCACCGTCACACCCCCTGACTCACACCTCCTGCTCCACCACTCAAGCAGCAGGCCAGGCTGATGCCTCAGAGATACGCTCCTCCGCTGAAACAACAATAATGACGACCCTCTCCATTCTTGGGAGGGATGTTAACAAACTGTTTAAGAGACAGAAGCCCCACAAAGCAGCTGGCACCGGTGTTCACTGAGATCTTTAACACCTCACTGGAATCATGCCATATACCTCAAAAGTGTACCTCAAAATATGCTTCAAAAGTGATTGGATTCAGGTGGAGATAATTATTGTAACAGCTTCAAATGTGTTCTTGAGTCAGCATTACATGGCTAATATTTAGGTTTAAGTATCCATGCAGAGGTTATGTTAATTACTATTAATTGTGTCATTTAATAGTATCACTGAAACATGTAATTGTACCTCTTCATAAGACTGCTGTATCATAGCAAGGATCTCAAAGGAATTAGAGCAGTTTACAGTCACTAGTTTAACACGTAATTATTGTTGTGTTCTCTTTCAGTTAAAATGTCTCATGTTCTTTGTGTTTTTTACAGACCTGGCAGTTTGATTGCAGACTTTGAGGTTACAGCATCAAGTCAGGAACTTAATTTGTCATCAGTGAATAAGGATCTAGCCAGCGGGCTCACTGCAGAAGGATTAAATGCAACCGGTTTATCATTCAGCCGAATTGGTAGGGTTTGCTGTTTCATGATTACACATATACAGTACATATAATTATGGGCTACATCATTATTTAATAGCTATACAAACCAGTTTGTTTGTGCAGTTAAGGTACATTCCATTCTGAAGGCAGTGATGAGTAGGAACGTCACATTTACGTCTTTTAGAGCAACAGGTCTCTTCCAGTACTGACACTACTGGCTTAAATGTCACATCTGCTTGGTGTATCACAGCTTATGCATGAGATATGCAAGATAAAATAATTAAGTTCTTACTTAAAGTGACTACACATTTCTAAATGAAACTGCTTTCAATAAATAGTTGGTGCTTTCATTAGACTCTTTGTTGTCTGAGATCTGAGCAAACCATTGTTGACAAAAGCAGTGACACTAAAAAGTAATGCTGTTGGTCAGTGAATAGAAGTTCACATTTATTATTTATTGTTGTCAAAGTGTTTATCAAACTGGTTTGCTGAAACAGTTAAAGGTTTACTGAGATGGATACAAATGATGCTGCCAAGAGCATGAATAGACTTCTGTTAATATAATGAAGGGCCTGGAAAAGCCTCAGGCATGTGTCTTTGTATCCTTTTCAGAACAGGACGGGTTCCTTGGTAAAGACGTCATATATCCTGGAGATACTCTGATGCTGACCTGTAACATGTCAGGAGATAGTGTCATAGTATGGACCAAGGATGGGAGTAATCTAATCCAATCAGCTTCATCTAATAACCTTACTGTGACCAGTGTCACTCCTGCAGACAGTGGTAAGTCAAAGTGATTTGAACATGCTTATTCAGTGACTAAACTAAACATATATAAACAAATTATAGTCATGTGATAAACTGTATTTAATGAACAGTGGCTAATTGTAAGGTAGAACCCTAGAAGAAAATCTCTGAAAGGACATTTTTACTCATTTTATTTCTGGAATTCACATAATTCACATAAAATCTGTTATTTTGTTATTCTTTCTTCTGTTTTTGCCTCCTAAGGAGAATATGCATGCACAACGACCTGGAACTCAATTCCCTACATTGCCTCAAAGAGAATTACAGTACTGCCATATCCCAGCTTGCAAATATCGAATGACAGAGTTGTGAAGTGTGATAATCAGTCCATTGTGGTGCAGTGCTGTGTTCGGAACAACTACTACTTGAGCTCATACCTATACACAAACCTACATTTCTCCTGCAGTGACTCAGGTCTCTCACAAACCTGTTTATGTTTGCTATGGATTGTTATGGATAACAGATCAATCACATGTCCACTGATCTACTGAATATATTTGCTACACAATATCACACTTCTGTTTCCTAACTGGTTGATTTTGGTTTGAAAACCTTAACCCTGTCAAATAGAAACTTCTTACTTGTGTTATTTATTTGCTTCTTGTAGCTCCACAAACTGGCTGCCACAGTGTGCAGTGTACAATTGACCAACAGGCCTGTCAGGTCACAGAGACAAAATTAGTGCTCACATGTTGGCCGAAGTCAAAAGATGGTGCAGTTTCTTACAGCACAAAGACCAGCACAATCACTGCAACCAACAATGGTGAGTAAATATAATTATTTTATGTGTTTATGTATTTTATGATAAACCTAAGAGCACCATTATACAGGCCTGCACTGTTTAAGATCTGCATTACATTCTGTGAAACAGGACATTGATCAAAATGCATGTAGAAAGGACATTACCATAGTCACATAGTAGTTTAGATACTTTGGACTTAATGTTTTAATTTTTCAACATGATATGAAAATATTTAGTGCAGTACTGTCCTGTACAATATAGTAAATCTTATCTTTGAATCTTTTCTAAAACTTGAAACACTTACTGAAAGCAAAAACAAGAGTGGAGCATTAGTATGTTGCTGTCTGCCTTTCAAGACAGTAATTCTCTTTTCTGTCAGCAGGTGTCGCAAAGGTTAACTCGTCATAGTTTTCTGTCATTCAGACATGAATCAGATGTGTATATATAATGGATTTTTATTGCCTATTACCATTCTTCAGACCTTAGCCATTAAAGCTAACAGTGATTGATCGGAGGGATGATAAACAGCGCATAGCTGGGTTACAATTATCTATTAAAAATAATTTTACCATTAATTATCACCGGTGGTCTCTGATGTTATCATTTGAAAAACATCCAACAATCTCTTTAAATTTTGTTTTCTAATGGAAAAAATAATTTTTTCTGTATCTTTGAAAATGAACATGAATTACAAAACATTTAAAAATCATTCACACAATGCATAAAACTTTCAGAATAATAACCAAATCTTATAAAATGAACATATTGTGAATGTTTACTTATTGTTACAAATGAAGTATTAAAATGCTGCACTGTATCTCTGTGTATCTTTTTATATACAATGTTATTGCATGTAGTGTTCCATGATAAATAATCTTATTAACAAATTTCTGCAATATTTAAAACATAAATAAATACAATGACACAGAAGCATCACTTCCTGTTTGTTAAGGCATGTTTGTGTTACTAATTCCTCGCTTAAGGCTGAATGATGAAACACTACCATAAGCAAAACAGCTCTGCTATCAGATACCCATTGGTTTTTGTCCAACCTGTTTTACTTTGAGTCTGTTGACTGTTAGGATGTACTCTATATGAACAAAAGTATTGGGACACCTCCACATAACCCCCGCAGAAGCTTTTAATATGGAGTTGGTCTCCCTTTGCAACTCTAACATCTTCCTATGGAGTGAGATCACTATCTTTAATACGAGAGCACAAAATCACTTTAAACCGAGTGAAAACAAAAACTGTACACTTCCAATGTGGCAGCGCGTTTCAGTTCTGTGCGCGTTTCACAGATAAAAACCGCAAATACATCAGAGGCCAAGGATTGGTAGATGATTACTGGAACTATCGATTGCAAGATGTCGCTAAAGGAAATCGACAGAAAGGAATAATATAGAGATTAATATAAAATGCAGTGAAGAAGATACTAAAAGCATTATTAAAGCTAAAATGAAGGATAAATGGCAAAATCTATGGGCACAGAACAGACTGGAAGACAGTTTTATAATATTAAAAGTAAACTGGGAAATTAATTCACAAGAAGGACCATAACATGATGGCCAGCCAGTTGTCTGCACAGCTTCCAGAAATCGACTGAGCTATACATTATCTCAAATACATTATATCTACTGCATTTTATATTAATCTCTATATTATTCCTTCCTGCTGATTTCCTTTACCGACATCTTGCAATCGATAGTTCCAGTAATGATCTACCAAGCCTTGACCTCTGATGTATTTCTGTTTTTTAGCTGCGAAACGCACACAGAACTAAAACGTACGGTTGGAAGTGTGCAGTTTTTATATTTTCACTCGATTTAAACTGATTTTGGGCTCTCGTTTTTTTAATTTTGGGCTCTTGTAATAAAGATAGTGATCTCACTCCATAGCTTCCACTCTTCTGGGAATGCTTTCTTCAATATTTTGAACTGTGGCTGTGGGGATTTTTGTCCCTTCATCCAGAAGAGCGTTTGTGAGGTCAGACACTGTTGTTGCCTGGTTCACACTCTCCATTCTAGTCCATCTGTGTGGGCCAGTCCAGTTCTTCCACACCAAAACCAAACTCACCCAACCATACCTTTATTAATATTGATGATTATATTGCTCTGAAATGATTAGAAATAATATACTGTATATAACCATATCTTTCTCTCAGACATATCTGGCAGCACGGTTCTCCCAAACAGTTAATGTGGTGGACTCCCCGTGTCCGTGTGGGTTTTCTCCCACATTCCATACACATGCATTTAGGATAATTGGTCGCTCTAAACTGGCCGAGTGAGATTTGGTATGACTAGCCTTGATGTAACCTTTCAGGAATAGCAGTTAATGCTGATGCGATGTTAAAAAAACAAAACAAATGAATTTGATAAAGTAATATTAGCTGACAGGCTGCTGAATTTCTGGGTGACAAGTATGATTTTGTTATAAATTTGATCATATCACTCCTGTTCTATCATCACTGCACTGGTTACCAGTCAAATTCCGCATTGATTACAAAATACTTCTTATAACTTATAAAGCTCTACATGGCCTGGCCCCACATTATCTGAGTGAACTCTTAGAGTTTTACAATCCAGCTCGTCTACTACATTGGCAGGGTGCAGGACTTCTTTTAGTTCCTAGAATTAAAAAAGTCACAGCAGGGGGAAAGGCTTTCTCATACATGGCCCCCCAACTATGGAATAAACTTCCCACTTTCGTTCGAGACTCAGACACTCTCCTAAATTTTAACTCTAAGCTAAAGACATACCTATTTACGCAGGCTTTTGACTAGATTTAGACCAGGATGCATGGCTTGGGTCACTGGGGCCGGAGTCTGGAGTCATGTCTGGCCTGCCTGCCTTGTCCGCTAGCCGGAAGTGTCGAGTGGGCGGTCTGACTGAACTGGGCTTCGGTCCTTGTGATCTTGACTTGTGCATCCTTGCCTTAGACTAAGGGCAGAGCTGGGGGCTCATAGTCAAAGAGTCTTATGGTGATCAAAGACGTTGGGTTGCTGTCTTCTGCCGCTCGTGGGGTTGCCGATGTCTCATGTGATCCCTCTTGGCTGTGTTTCCTACTGGGTTTTCCTCTTTCTAGCTATGTTGCTATAGCTAATGCTGCCGGGGTCATTTTCTGTTTTCTCTCAGAGCTGTGTTCCACTACCAGTTCCTGCTCCACACATGACGTTCATCTGCTTCAGCTTCACTCAAGCTGTTTCCGTCATCAGCATCAAGTCCCACCATACCCAGGCCACACCAGAGGGCAGTAACTCTCTCCCTCCTCCGGTTGGCTGGGGACAAAGAGCCACCAATGACTTTCCTGCTTAGACTCAGGATCCTGGCGTGACTCTGTGTATTGGACTATTTAATGCCGATGTGCATATTTTACATTTTATTTGAACTATGACTCTATGACTTATTAGTTTAGATAAATTAGTTTCATTCTTACATTTATCATCTACGCCACCCAAGGAGGTTGGGTCCCTTTTTGAGTTTTGGTCCTCCCAAGGTTTCTTCCTATAACACTCAGGGACTTTTTCCTCTCCACGGTCGCCCTAGGCTTGCTCAATTTGGGATCGGACGTAGTTATTAGGAGATAATCTAAAATTGTAAAGTTGCTTTGAGACAATGCTCCATTGTAAAAAGCGCTATATAAATAGATCTGACTTGACTTGGGGAGGGTAACAATGGTCTTGAATTTCCTCTATTTGTACTCAATCTGTCTGACTGTGGATTGGTGGAGTCCAAACACTTTAGAGATGGTTTTATAAACTTTTCCAGCCTGATGAGCATCAACAACTCTTTTTCTGAGGATTGTCTCAAAGCAACTTTACATGTTTAAATTGAGCAAGCCTAGTCGACAGTGGCAAGGAAAAAACTCCCTGAGTGTTATAGGAAGAAACCTTGGGAGGACCAAGACTCAAAAAGGGACCCAACCTCCTTGGGTGGCGTTGTGAAGAGCAGATTCTGATAGATCCCTGTTCTGTACATAAAACAGGGTGCCCACTTACACCTGATTGTCATCTCCTTGATTGAAACACCTGACTCTAATTTCACCTTCAAATTAACTGCCAATCCGAGAGGTTCACATACTTTTGCCACTCACTAAAATGTAATATTGGATCATTTTCCTCAATAAATAAATGACCAAGTATAATATGTTTGACTCATTTGTGTAACTGGGTTCTCTTTATCTACTTGTAGGACTTGTGTGAAAATCTGATGATGTTTGAGGTCATATTTATGCAGAAATATAGAAAATTCTAAAGGGTTCACAAACTTTCAAGCACCACTGTACATGACTACTTTCTGTGACCATGTCTATTGATGTAAACTTCTCTGTCATTAAAATGGCCATAGATGCTGATAGCAATGTTAAATAAACCAAACAAAAACTTAGTTTAGAGAATACTTGCTCGAAATTCTATGCAGAATTGATTAAGTTTAGTCAAATTTCATAGTGAGAATGTTTTTTTTTTTTTTTTTTTTTTTTTTTTTGGTGTTCTTGGGTACCCTGCAGTCATTGAGTCGGCCATGAACTTCCCTGTTTAGCAAAGTATTCTAGAGTCAAACGTGAGGCCATGCACAAGAATCAAGATGTTGCCATCTTGTCTAGACCTAAACCCCACTATGAAATGCTGTGGTGGGACCTTAAGAGGGCTGTGCATAAATAAATGCCCACAAACCTGAATGAACTGAAGCAATGTTGTAGGAAGGTTGGGCCAAACTTCCACCAGTATGACGTGAGGGACTGATGAGGTCATACACAAAATGATTACTTCAAGTTATTGCTGCAAGCTATTAATTCTACAAGCTATTAATTCATGTGTGTACCTAGTTTCTCATGGCTTTTCCATTTTGGCTTCATTTTTGTTAAATAAATAACAACACATTGTGGTTGTCCATCTGAGGTTGCATCTACCTAATTTTAAGACCTTCTAAGAACCAGATGATTTTTATTAGACCCTGATATGATAAACCATGGAATTCAAAGATGGTGTACTTTATACATGACTGTATATATAATGCTCAAAACTCTGTTTTTAGAATGCTTCTCATGTCAGGAATATAGCAATATAAGCTGGGAAGGACTTAAGAATTAATCAAACAAACTTTTGATCTTGAAAAGTATTGACTGCATTATTACTTTCATTAACCTTTCAGAAAGTGCAACTGTAACATCCAATATTCTGATCACATCTTTTTTATGCAAACAGAGAGCACGTTGTTCGTAACTGCAGACATTGTAACTGAATATAGTACATTTTGCATAAAGTGCACACATTTATGTTTGGTGGACAGGTATTTTTGGACACGGATGTTTCACAGGTATTTCACTGCTACTCACACAAGTTTGACAAACCTTTCCATCAAGACACGGTGAGTTTGGCTCTGACTGCTAACAGATGTCTCTGAATGGTTACATTAAGTTTAACGGGCTAGAGCAAAGGTAAGACTCTTAAGTGTGATGACAATTTGCAGTGTTTTCAGTTAGAGGATTTAAAAATGCATGTTACATGGTTTATATTTTATGTATCTTTGATGCATGATATCAGAAATAATATAATAGCTTTAATTTACAGTACAAAACCCTGTGGAGACATTAGAAAATCTAATGTCAGAATTAACTAATTAACTAATATCTAATTATAATATATATATATATATATATATATATATTATATATATATATATATATATATATACTATATATCTATTATATATATATATATATACATTACACATATATGTATGGTGTATATATATATATTACATTACAATATATACAATTACATTACAATATTTAAACTGCAAGCTATAGCTCTGGTCAATGCAGAGAAACAGTTATGACTCTTAGTTGGCATTATAGTGATTAACCATTATAGTGATGTAAAGAGGAATTACAAGGGAGGTCATAGTCAGTCTGTTATTAGTGTAGTCCTAATCAAATCAAGTGTCAATTTTCACCAATGTTTAATTTCTAAATGATGATGGTGTGTGTATATGTATGTGTGTCCACAATTTGCGAATAAATAACAAATAAGTAATAAATAAGTTTTCTTCTGCAATCTTGTACAAGGTAATAGCTGTTTTTTTCTACTACAATCCACATTTTGCAAATAAATAACTTAAGTTTTCTAATATATATATATATATATATATATAGGCAAAGCGGAAGAAAACTTAAGTTATTTATTTGCAAAATGTGGATTGTAGTAGAAAAACACAGCCATTACCTTGTACAAGACTGCAAAATAGAGCCAGTGCAAGTTAAGCAAAGTTTCTGATGTTTTTACTTTTTTAATTTTTTTAGCCAATCAGGATTTAAAAAAAAGACCCAAGGACTCATTATGACGTTAAATAATGAACAAACCCCATGCTTAAGCTGAAATGACGTCCTATTTAAAATGTAGCACCCTATAAAGGGTGCAAACACATAATTCCAGGCTGTATATTTCACTGCATAAGTATCATTTAAATTCAGCCCTATTCTGCTTTATCAGTATTACATTTAATAACAGCACCCTTATGTTATGTAATTGTGATTATTCAGATATTATTAGATAATTCAGAGATTAACATTTCAGAGGTGGGTCAGGCTAGAAATAAAAAGTTAGACTGATTTTAAAATGAAACATGTCACTGTGCCCTACTTCCTCAGTGTTCAGAGGCAATAATATCATCAAAGTTCCACATCTGCATGAGCATCATGGCCAGTAAAGGTAAGCGTCGTATTTGTGTCTAACTTGGGTTCTTCAAAAAAAGATTCTTTCTATGTTTGTGTTGTAAACCTCCTTAGCCAAAATCACACCCCATTGGAGCGTTCTAAACTCAATTGTACAGTGGTGCGTGAAAGTTTATGAACCCTTAGAGAATTTTCTAATTTCTGCATTAATATGACCTTCTAAAACATCAATCAGATTTCACACCACTCCTAAAAGTAGATAAAGAGAACCCAGTTTTACACAAATGAGACAAACACATATAAGTGAGTCATTTATTTGGTTGAGGAAAATGATCCAATTTACATATTAGTGAGTAGCAAAAAAGTATGTGAACCTTTCAGTATCTGGTGTGACCCCCCCTGTGCAGCAATAAACTGCAGTCTAAACGTTTCCTGTAGCTGTGTGATCAGTCCCCTGCACACCGGCTTGGAGGAATTTTAAAGCCATTCCTCCGTACAGAACAGCTTCAGCTCTGGGATGTTGGTGGGGTTTCCTCACATTAGCTGCTCGCTTCAGGTTCTTCCACAGCATTTCGATGGATTAAGGTCAGGACTTGGCTTGGCCATTCAAAAACAGGAAATTATTCTTCTGTAACCATTCTTTTGTGGAACGACTTGTGTGCTTAGGGTCGCCTGGTCTTGCTGCATGTCCCAACCTTCTCTTGAGATTCAAGTTCATGGACAGAGTCCTGACATTTCCTTTAGAATTCTTGATATCATTCAGAATTCATTGTCATCAAGATGGCAAGCCAATCCTGCCCAGATGAAGCAAAACAGGCCCAAACCATGATTCCTACCACCACCATGTTTAACAGATGGAAAATAGGTTCTTATGCTGGAATGCCCAGTTAGTGTTTTCCTTTCTCCAAACATAACGCTTTTCTTTTAAACCAAAAAGTTCTATTTTGGTCTCATCCGTCTACAAAACATTCTTCCAATAGCCTTCTGGCTCGTCCACGTGATCTTTAGCAAACTGTAGACGAGCAGCAATGTTCTTTTGGAGAGCAGTGGCTTTCTCCTTGCAGCCCTGCCATGCACACCATTGTTGTTCAGAGTTCTTCTGATGGTGGACTCATGAACATTAACATTAGCCAATGTGAGAGAGGCCTTCAGTTGGTTAGAAGTTACCCTGAGGTCCTTTGTGACCTCGCCAATTAATATACGTCTTGCTCTTGGAGTGATCTTTGTTGGTCGGCCACTCCTGGGGAGGGTAACAATGGCCTTGAATTTCCTCCATTTGTACACAAACTGTCTGACGGATTGGTGGAGTCCAAACTCTTTAGAGATGGTTTTGTAACCTTTTCCAGCCTGATGAGCATCAACAGCTCTTTTTCTGAGCTCCTCAGAAATCTCCTTTGTTCGTGACATAATACACTTCTACAAACATGTGTTGTGAAGAGCAGACTTTGATAGATCTCTGTTCTTTAAGTAAACAAGGTGCCCACTCACACCTGATTGGCATCCCATTGATTGAAACACCTGACTCTAATTTCACCTTTAAATTAACAGGTAATCCTAGAGGTTCACATACTTTTGCCACTCACTAATATGTAATATTGGATCATTTTCCTCAATAAATAAATGAACAAGTATAATATTTTTGTCTCATTTGTGTAACTGGGTTCTCTTTATCTACTTTTAGGACTTGTGTGAAAAGTTGATGATATTTTAGGTCATATTTATGCAGAAATATAGAAAATTCTGAAGTGTTCACAAACTTTCAAGCACCATTGCATCTCCTCCTGGGTACGTCACAGGCATTTTTAAGACATACTGTAGCATTAAGTGTAAAACCGTCTGTTAAATGGTAAGCTGCCTGTACCCTCACCCGCTGTGCTACTGTAGACCAAGACCTGTATTAATATCCAACTTTTTAAAAGACATTGATTAATAGCATTTGCTAATCTAAACATTTCTATTTACTTACTTACAGGCCAAACAGTTCTTCTGATATTGGCAGTCATTTTGCATATTCAGGTGGGTGTTGTGGATTCACGTGACCCAAAATGACCAGCTCATGAGCAAAAAAAAAATATTGACAATCAGTTTCCAGCCTCTAATTTAGAGTTGGAGAGTAAAATCGAATAAACAATCAAGAAAAACTATTGCTGACTTAATGAAATACAAATATCTTCCCATAAATCCTAACAAACCAAAACAAGACAAAAACAGATGTCGTGGGGCTCAAGGCTTACAGAAAGTATCACTTCAACAGAGAATAAAAGTTTCGACTCAAAGATATCCAGTGGAGCAGCACACAGCTGATTTATTGCAACAATTTATGAATTCCAGCAACAAACAGCACATACACACTTCAGACAGTAATGTGATGTACCAAAGAAATCCAGTTTGACAATAAACAAAGTCACCACAACCTAACAGGCTGTCACAATCAATGCTTGGTGTGTCTGGTCTGGAGGACCTGGAAACCACACCACATCAGATAGAAAGTGCACCGATTCCTATGTATTGCTCCCCCTGCTGGTCATGAATGATATGTTGCCATCAATCAGTAGAACATTTACCAATATGCTCCCAGTCACACAACATCCAGATCTCATTACAGTGATAGTCACCATTACATTACAGTCACTCATTACAGGGTCGTGTAATCTTGTTCCTGCTTCACTACTTCATCATCTAGAATTTGGCTGTAAACACAAACTTTACACAAAGCTGTGGTTTTGGCCTCATGACTCAGCACGGCTGTACTGATGATGCACTTTCACTGTTTCTGCTTAACTCCAGTTCCTGTACACTGATGAACAGCCGAATCACCTAAGAGTTAAACGCGAAGGTAAATGAAAGCTCTTACTTAACACATGAACAAAAGTATTGGGACATACATCTTAATCATTGAATTCAGGTGTTTCAATCAGTCTGCCTTTACAAACACTAATGAAGGAATGAGTTGTTCTACAGAGCTCAGTGAATTTGAGCTTGTATTGTAATAGGATGCCACTGTTACAACAAGATAGCAGGTGAGTCAAGTCAAGTCAGATCTATTTATATAGCGCTTTTTACAATGGAGCATTGTCTCAAAGCAACTTTACAAGTTTAGATTATCTCCTAATAACTACGGCCAATCCCAAATTGAGCAAGCCTAGGGCGACAGTGGCAAGGAAAAACTCCCTGAGTGTTATAGGAAGAAACCTTTGGAGGACCAAGACTCAAAAAGGGACCCAACCCCCTTGGGCGGCATGGATGATAAATCTAAGAACAAAACTAAAGTCATGGAGTCATAGTTCGAATAAAATGTGAAATATGCACATCGGCATTAAGTGGCCCGGGTATGATGGGGCTGGAGCTGATGACGGAAGCAGCTTGAGTGAAGCTGCAGCGGATGAACATATGTGGGTCTGGAACTGGTACTGGAACACAGCTTGGAGAGAAAACAGAAAATGTAATTAGTTATTGATTAAGAGCACAGTGTCTATTAACAATCACTGATGCCATGTGTAGCATGAGACCCCGGCAGCATTAGCTATAGCAGCATAGCTAGAAAGAGGAAACACAGCCAAGAGGGATCACATGAGACATTGACAACCCAATGTCTCTGATCACCATAAGACTCTTTGGCTATGAACCCCCAGCACTGCCCTTAGTCTAAGGCACGGATGCACAAGTCAAGATCACGAGGACCGAAGCCCAGTTCAGCCAGACCGCCCACTCGACACTCCTGGCTAGCGGACAAGGCAGGCAGGCTAGACATGACTCCAGACTCCGGCCCCAGTGACCCAAGCCATGCATCCTAGTCTAAATCTAGTCAAAAGCCTGGGTAAATAGGTATGTCCTTAGCCTAGACTTAAAATTTCTTCTTTCCTAGATATTTCATCATCGATTGTGAGTGGTATTATTTAAAGGTGGAAACATTTAGGAACCACTGCAAGTCAGTTGTAAAGTGTCAGACCACACTAACCGCTGCACCATTATGCCACCCAATAATAACAGAACTTAGAATAAATAAAATAAAACTGTCAATTGAATTCATATCTTATGAACAACTAATGAGAAAAAAATCCACCACAATCTTAGTGCGACAGATCAGATTAGATGAAAATATAGTTATAGATTTCAATTTCAGTTTAATTCAGGTATTATAAACAGTTGATATTAAATATCCATGTTGATCCAAATAATAACAAACATTTTAATCAGTAGTCAGATAGAAGACAATAGTATGATATCTGGTCTCTGTCTCAATTATATGAAAACGATGCGAGATCTGATGATAAAAAACAGCAATACATGACAGAAGATGTTTAAAGGAAGAAAGGAAAATTTGGATCAGAACTTGAGCTCCCAATCAGCAATCAGTAGTGCAGACTTAGGAAGTGTTTTGATCAGTGATGCAGAAACATATTTAAAACTTTACAGATCCCACCATTATAACAATGGAGGCCAACACCACCACCAACACCACAGGACCCACCAACACCAACACCACAGGACCCACCAACACCACCACCAGAGTACCTACCAATGTCCTAAAATTCTCAATAAAACTATTCATGGATTTTGACTTTTCAAATATCACACGCTACAACACGACATTTACCAAAGTAGTAAGTATTAAACATGTCAGTGTCATTATAATGAATCTTCCTGACATGAAATTATTGCTATTTATATAGTTATTTTATTGTTGTTATTTATAAAGTGTTGTCCAGCAGTGACTCAGCTTGAACCCAAATCTGTTTTCCTTCAGATCGACGATGTTTTCAGACGTCTTCCTGGCTATGTGGCTTCAAAAGTGATTGGATTCAGGTGGAGATAATTATTGTAACATCTTCAAATGTGTTCTTGAGTCAGCATTACATGGCTAATATTTAGGTTTAAGTATCCATGCAGAGGTTATGTTAATTACTATTAATTGTGTCATTAACAAAATCGGTGAAACATAACATAACATACATAAACATGTAATTGTACCTCTTCATAAGACTCTACTGTTTTGTAATAAGGATCTCAAAGGGATTAGAGCAGCTTACAGTCACTAATTTAACACGTAATTATTGTTGTGTTCTCTTTCAGTTAAAATCTCTTGTGTTCTTTGTGTTTTTTACAGACCTGGCAGTTTGATTGCAGACTTTGAGGTTACAGCATCAAGTCAGGAACTTAATTTGTCATCAGTGAATAAGGATCTAGCCAGCGGTCTCACTGCAGAAGGATTAAATGCAACGGGTTTATCATTCAGCCGAATTGGTAGGGTTTTCTGTTTCATGATTAGACATATACAGTACAAATAATTATGAGCTACATTATTTGGAATTTATTATTAAATCATTATTTAATAACTATACAAACCAGTTTGTTTGTGCAGTTGAGGTACATTCCATTCTGAAGGCAGTGATGAGTAGGAACGTCACATTTACTTATTTTAGAGAAGCAGGTCTCTTCCAGCACTGACATTACTGGTTTAAATTAGCTGCTGCTTGGTGTATCACAGCTTATGCATGAGATGTGCAAGAGAAATTAATTAAGTCCTTACTGAAAATTACTACATATTTTGACATGAAACTGCTTCCAATACATAGTCGGTGCTTTTGACTCTTTATCTGAGATCTGAGCAAACCGTTGTTGACAAAAGCAGTGGCACTAAACAGTAATAACTCCATGCTGTTGTTCAGTGAATAGAAGTTCACTTTTATTATTTATTATTGTCAAAAGTGTTAATAAAACTGGTTTGCTGAACCAGTTAAGGGTTTGCTTTGTCTGAAACGGATACATATACTTCTGATTGGGACGGTCCTGTTATTGAGAGCATGAATTGACTTCTATTAATTTAATGAAGGAAAAGCCTCAGGCATGTGTCTTTGTCTTCTTTTCAGAACAGGGTGGGCTCCTTGGTAAAGACGTCATATATCCTGGAGATACTCTGATGCTGACCTGTAACATTTCAGGAGATAGTGTCATAGTATGGAAGAAGGATGGGAGTAATCTAACCCAGTCAGGTTCATCTACTAACCTTACTATGACCAGTGTCACTCCTGCAGACAGTGGTAAGTCAAAATGATTTGAACATGCTTATTCAGTGACTGAACTAAACATATATAAACAAATTATAGTCATGTGATAAACTGTATTTAATAAACAGTGGCTAATTGTAAGGTAGAGCCATAGAAGAAACTCTTCTCAAGGACATTTTTACTCATTTTATTTCTGGAATTCACATAATTCACATAAAATCTGTCATTTTGTTGTTCTTCCTTCTGTTTTTGCCTCCTAAGGAGAATATGCATGCACAACGACCTGGAACTCAATTCCTTACGTTGCCTCAAAGAGAATTACAGTACTGCCATATCCCAGTTTGCAAATATCGAACGACAGAGTTGTGAAGTGTGATAATCAGTCCATCGTGTTGCAGTGCTGTGTTCAGGAAGTCTACAGCGTGAACTGGAACATAACCAGTTACACAAATTTCTCCTGCAATTTTACAGGTCACACACAAACCTTTTTATGCTTGCTATAGATTGTCATGAATAACAGATCGATCTACTGAATATACAAAGATTTACCACATGATATCACACTTCTATTTCCTAACTGGTTGATATTGGTTTGAAAAGGTTAACGTTATCAGAACTTTTTCATAATGTTAAATATTTTGTAGGTTCACAAACAGGCTGCGTTTCTGTGGAGTGTAAAATTGACCAACAGGCCTGTCAGGCTACTGAGTCAAAGTTTCTATTCACATGTCAGCCAGAGTCAAGAGATTGTGCAGTTTATTACAACCCAAAGAGCATAATAATCACTGCAACCAGCAATGGTGAGTAAACACATTTTTTTAAAATGTATTTTATGATAAAAATATGAGCCCCATTATACGGGTATGAACCATTTCAGATCTGCATTATGTTCTGTGAAACGGATGTTGGACGTTAAAGCAAATGGATGTTGATCAGAGGGACAATGAAAAGCCTGTAGGAATTTTGGGTTATAATCATGAACATGAAAATGAGCATGACTTAAGAAACATTTAAAAATCAACCACACAATGCATAAAACTTTCAGAATAATAACACGACCTTATGAAATCAACATATTGTGAATTTTTACTCAGTGGCCTGTTACAAATGAAGGTTTAAAATGCTGCACTGCATCTCCCTTTATTAACACAATGTTAGAGCATGTATTGTTCCATGATAAATAAGCTTATTAACAAATGTCTGCAATATTTAAAATATAAATAAATCCAATGTGTCACACTCAGGACATGGGAGGCGGACGTACGTGCAAGTGCTACAGGTTTATTTACAGTGAACATAGTGAACCATACAAACAAACCACACAGGCATACACTAAGAATAATCAGTAATACAATAAACATCTAACACATGGGACAAGCTAACGCTAATACAAACAATACTACCACACTAACAATGCTAAACATCAAAACACAACAGAAACCTAAAACAACTAACTGATGGCAGGGATACAGGGATACAGGGATACAGGGATACAGAGATACAGAGAAACAGAGATAAAGACACAAAGGGACGAGACAAACCAGCAAGGAGGATCAGGAACCAGTAGCCAAGACAACCACAGTGTGAAGAAGCCAGACAAGGAAGTGCACAGGAAGCGGGGTATATATAGAGGACAGACCAGCAGGTGGCTACAGCCCCACCTGCTGGGTGGAAAGCAGAAAGCAGGGGGAGCTAAACAAGATGGATGCAAGCTGAAGGGCTTGCATTATCGTGACACAATGACACAATCAATTTTTTCCAGACAAATGCTTCACTTCTTGTTTGTTAAGGCATGTTAGTGTTACTAATTTCCTGCTAAAGGCTGAATGATGATAGACTACGATAAGCAAAACAGCTCTGCTATCAGATAGCCATCGGTTTTTGTCCAACCTGTTTTACTTTGAGTCTGCTGACAGAAAGGGTGTACACTATATGAACAAAAGTATTGGGACAACTCCACATAACCCCTGCAGGAGCTTTTATGCTGTCCCATTCTAAATCCATAGGCATTAATATGGAGTTGGTCCCCCTTTGCAACTCTAACAGCTTCCACTCTTCTGATAAGGCTTTCTGTGGCTGTGGGGATTCATCCAGAAGAGCATTTGTGAGGTCAGACACTGATGACGGATGAGAGTGTCTGGCTCACAATCTCCATTCTAGTTGGAGTTCAGGGTTCTGTGTGGGCCAGTCCTGCTCTTCCAAACTAAATCCAAACTCACCAAACCATACCTTTGATATTATTTGTGATTATTCTGCTTTGAAATGATTATAAATAAAAACCAGCCACTAGATTGCTCAGGCAGGGTATTTCTAGTGCCGGTCCCAAGCCCGGATAAATGGTGAGGGTTGCTTCAGGAAGGGCATCCGGTGTAAAACATTTGCCAAATAAAGTATGCGAGTTCATAATAATTTCACCATTCCGGATTGGTCGCGGTCTGGGTTAACAACGACGGCCACTGGTACTGGTAGCAAACAGGGTACCAGCGTAAATTGGACTACTTTTGCCGAAGACGAAGAGGAGAGAAGCATGTGAGGAGACAGAGAGAAATCAGGAGGGGCCAGAATATAAGCACTGAGGGTAGAAACCCTAAATGTAGGAACGATGACAGGGAAAGGTAGAGAGCTGGCTGATATGATGCAGAGGAGAAAGGTCGATGTTTTGTGTGTGCAGGAGACAAAGTGGAAGGGTAGCAAGGCTCGATGCATTGGTGCAGGGTTTAAACTGTTCTACCATGGTGTGGATAGGAAGAGAAATGGAGTTGGTGTGGTCCTGAAGGAGGACTATGTAAAGAATGTCGGGATAATATGTCTGAAGCTGGAAATTGAGGGTGTAAGGGTGAATGTTGTTAGTGGCTGTGAATTAGAGGAGAAAGAGAGATTCTGGGGGGAGTTAGATGAAGTGGTTGAGAGCATTCCCAGGGAGGAGAGACTGGTAATTGGTGCAGATTTCAATGGTCATGTTGGTGAAGGTAATAAAGGAGATGAGGAAGTGATGGGCAGGTTTGGTGTTAAGGATAGGAACCTAGAAGGACAGATGGTGGTGGATTTTGCAAAGCAATCGTAAACACCTCCAATTTACTATGTCGCCACTTGCACTGGTGTAAGCATGTGTGTGGTCATTATACCATGGTGCTAGCCTTTTTTCCCTAATGCGTTTGACCCTAGCAGGAGCAATTGTTTCCAGGGTTGAGTGAAACACACATTCTAATTGGTCATTTACACACTCAAGATGATCAGGCTCCGTAGGTGTATTAAATTTTATGTCTGGTACGTTTTTAATAAACGCAGCTGGAGTAGCAGATGTGATAGTGCGCTTGGTGTGATAACGAGGCAGAAAGATTTTATTTATAAGAGATAGCTCAAATACTAAAAGATAGTGATCTGAAATCAAATTGCTTTGCGGGAAAACATCAAGGTTATCTATATTGATACCAAATGTTAATATTAGATCTAAAGTATGATTACAGCGGTGGGTTGGTCCCATCACATTCTGAGTGATACCCATGGATTCTAAGATGGACTCGAAAAGCAGTTTTAGTGGATCATGCTCATTGTCAAAGTGAATATTAAAACCACCTACAATTAATGTCTTATCTGTTGACAGTACTAAGCAGGAAAGAAAGTTAGCAAATTCCTGAAGAAATTCTGAATAGGGACCAGGAGGGCGGTAAATAGTGATAAGCTGAAAAGAGTGTGGTTTTGACTTTCATAACGATGGATCACTCACATTAAGAATCAGTATTTCAAAAGAATTAGCCTTGTAATGGGATTTAGCTGTAACACCTAGCTCTTTGTCAAAAATTGTGACTATGCCTCCCCCCCGACCATTAGGACAGGGGCGATTAGCATGACTGTATCCAGGAGGTGAGGCTTCATTTAAGGCTAAATATTCATCAGGTCTAATCCAAGTCTCAGTGAGACAGAGAGCGTGTAAGTGTTTATCAGTGATTATTTCATTTACAATCACTGCTTTGTTTGTAAGTGATCTAATGTTAAGTAATCCTAGCTTTAGTCTAAGGTTGTTATTTCTATGGGAGCTATCTGTTTTTATACTAATGAGGTTATTAAAACAGACTTTTTGAGAGCATTTACATTTAGGGCAGATACGGGTAACAGACAGAGTTTCAATAACAGACACAGGTCTGTGGTAGCCTAGCGGTTAAGCAAATAGCCTAGCAAATCCTGCCAAGCTGCAACTGATGGGTCCTTGAGGAAGATCTGAAGAATTCTGTCAGTGTTTAGATGAGTGATGCAAAAACATGTTTAAAACGTTACAGAAAACGGCATTACAACAATGGAGGTCAACACCACTACCAACACCACCAACACCACAGTATCCACCACTACAACAACAGAGGCCAACACCACCACCAACACGACCACCAACTTATCCATCGCTACAACAATAGGGGCCAACACCACCACAGGACCCACCGCTACAACAATAGGGGCCAACACCACCACAGGACCCACCACTTCAACAACAGAGGCCAACATCACCACCAACACCACCGCCACAGTATACACTGCCTCAACAATAAAGGCCAACATCACCACTAACACCACCACCACAGTACCGACCACTACAACAATAGAGACCAACATCACCACCAACACCACCGCCACAGTATCCACCACTACAACAACAGAGGCCAACACGACCACCAACACGACCACCAACTTATCCATCGCTACAACAATAGGGGCCAACACCACCACAGGACCCACCACTACAACAACAGAGGCCAACATCACCACCAACACCACCGCCACAGTATACACTGCCTCAACAATAAAGGCCAACACAACCACCAACACCACCAACACAGTACCGACCACTACAACAATAAAGACCAACACCACTACCAACACCACCGCCACAGTATCCACCACTACAACAACAGAGGCCAACACTACCACCAACACGACCACCAACTTATCCATCACTACAACAATAGGGGCCAACACCACCACAAAAATAGAGACCAACACCACCACAGGACCCACCACTACAAAAACAGAGGCCAACATCACCACCAACACCACCGCCACAGTATCCACCGCTGCAAAAATAGGGGCCAACACCACCACTACAGTACCTACCAACATCCTGAGATTCTCAATAAAACTATTCATGGATTTTGACTTTTCAAGTACCGCACGCTACAATACGTCATTTACCAAAGTAGTAAGTATTAAACATGTCAGTGTCATTATAATGAACCTTCCTGACATTAATTATTGCTATTTTTATAGTTGTTATTTTATTGTTGTTATTTATAAAGTGTTGTCCAACAGTGACTCAGCTTGAACCCAAATCTGTTTTTCAGATCGACAATGTTTTCAGACATCTTCCTGGCTATGTGGCTTCAAAAGTGATTGGATTCAGGTGGAAATAATTATTGTAACAGCTTCAAATGTGTTCTTGAGTCAGCATCACATGTCTAATATTTAGGTTTAAGTTTCCATGCAGAGGTTATGTTAATTACTATTAATTGTGTCATTTAATAGTATCACTGAAACATGTAATTGTACCTCTTCATAAGATTCTGCTGTATCGTAATAAGGATCTCAAAGGGATTAGAGCAGTTTACTGTCTATGTAACAATGATGCAAGCCTTCAGCTTGCATCCATTCGGTTTTGCTCCCCCTGCCTTCTGCTTCCCACCCAGCAGGTGGGGCTGTTGCCACCTGCTGGTCTGTCAGCTATATAAACCTCGTTTCCTGTTCACTTCCTTGTCTGACTTTGTTGCACTTTGGTGTTGTCCTTGGCGCCTGTCCCATGCTTCCTGATTCTCTGTACTGGTTTGTCTCCCTTCTTGTCTTGCTTTCTGTGTATTTGTATCTAGTTCCCTGTTGCTCTGTGTTCTTAGTATTTTGTGGTTGTCTTAGGTTTAAGCTGTGTTCCATGTTTAGCTGTGTTCTGTGTTTAGTGTTAGCTTCCTTGTTAGCTTTGTGTAATATTAGCTTGTCTCTGTGTGTTTGCCTTGTTAATCACATGTTTAGCTTATTGTCTTGCTAGCTTGTTAGCCTGTTCTTTGTGTATGTTGCATGTTCATTGTTGGTATTAGTTTGCCTTGTTAGCTGTCTGTTTGAGCATTAGCCCTGTAGTGTGTTATGTGTGTTAGATGTTAGCTGTCTTCTGTGTTACTCATCCGTCATTGTTTAGTTCTATGTGGTTTGTTTATGTATTGCACTATGTCACCTGTTAATAAATCTGTCACTCTTGCACATACGTCTGTTTCCCGTGTCCTCCCTTGCCCGCATCGTGACAGAAAGCCAGACCAGGAAGTGAACAGGAAACGAGGTTTATATTGCTGACAGACCAGCAGGTGGCAACAGCCCCACCTGCTGGGTGGGAAGCAGAAGGCAGGGGGAGCAAAACCGAATGATGCAATTGTTACAGTCACTTCTTTAACACGTAATTATTGTTGTGTTCTCTTTCAGTTAAAATCTTGTGTTCTTTGTGTTTGTTACAGACCTGGCAGTTTGATTGCAGACTTTGAGGTTACAGCATCAAGTCAGGACCTTAATTTGTCATCAGTGAATAAGGATCTAGCCAGTGGTTTCACTGCAGAAGGATTTAATGCAATGGGTTTATCATTCAGCCGAATTGGTAGGGTTTGATTACATCAACTTTGTTTAGACATATACAGTACATATAATTATGGGATATGTCATTTTGAATGTATTATTAAATCATTATTTAATAGCTATACAAACCAGTTTGTTTGTGCAGTTAAGGTACATTCCATTCTGAAGGCAGTGATGAGTAGGAACGTCACGTTTACTTCTTTTAGAGCAGCAGGTCTCTTCCAGCACTGACTCTACTGGTTTAAATTAGCTGCTGCTTGGTGTATCACAGTTTATGCATGAGATATGGAAGATAAAATAATTAAGTTCTTACTAAAAGTGACTAAATATTTCTATGTGAAACTGCTTCCAATAAATAGTTAGTGCTTTGTCAGACTCTTTGTTATCTGAGATCTGAGCAAACCATTGTTGACCAAAGCAGGGACTAAACAGTAATAACCCCATGCTGTTGTGCAGTGAATAGAAGTTCACTTTTATGATTTATTATTGTCGCAAGTGTTAACAAAACTGGTTTGCTGAACCAGGTAAGGTTTGCTTTGTCTGAAACGGATACATATACAACCCCTGGCAAAATGTATGGAATCACCAGTCTTGGATGAGCACTCATTCAGACATTTCATTCTGTAAAACAAACTCAGATCAAAAACATGATACAATAATAAGGTCATTCCAAAGTGCAACTTGTTGGCTTTCAGGAACACTCAAAGAAATGAAGAGAAAACATTGTGGAAGTCAGTGAATGTTACCAAGCACAGGGAAAAAAAATATGGAATCACTCAATTCTGAGGAAAAAAGTATGGAATCACTCAAATTGGAGGTAGAAAATAAGAACACACCCAGTCAATTTCCTTTGCCTACATGGACACCTGCCTCAGAGTAGATCTGCTCGTTAGTCTGCAGTTAAAAACACCTGCAGTCATGACACCTTGGAGGGCTGCTGGACGAAGTGGAGTGGGAAGAACCATGGCTCCAACAAGAGAAATGTCTCTTGAAACAAAAGAGAGGATTGTGAAACTTCTTGAAGAAGGTAACTCTTCATGCATGGTTGCTAAAGATGTGGGCTGTTCACAGTCAGCTGTATCCAAGATATGGACCAAATATAAACAGCATGGAATGGTTGTTAAAGCCAAGCGTACTGGTAGACCAAGAAAGACATCAAAGCGTCAAGACAAACAACTTAAGGCCATTTGTCTTGAAAACCGAAAAAGTACTACACAGATGAAGCATAAATGGGAGGAAGCTGGAGCCAATGTATGTGACCGAACTGTTAGAAAGCGCCTAAAGGAAATGGGATTTCAATACAGAAAAGCTAAAAGAAAACAATCATTGATACCTAAACATAAAAGAACAAGACTGCAATGGGCTAAGGAGAGGCAATCATGGACTGTGGATGACTGGATGAAAGTTATCTTCAGTGATGAGTCAAGAATCTGCATTGGACAAGGTGATGATGCTGGAACTTTTGTTTGGTGCCGTTCCAGTGAGATTTATGAAGAGGCCTGCCTGAAGAAACAACCAAATTTCCACAGTCCCCTTGATGATATGGGACTGCATGTCAGGCAAAGGCACTGGGGAGATGACTGTGGTTCATTCTTCTATCGATGCACAAGTTTACATTGAGATTTTGGACAGTTTTCTCATCCCTTCAGTTGAACAGATGTTTGGAGGTGATGAAATAATTTTCCAAGATGACAATGCATCGTGCCATAGGGCAAAAACAGTGAAGGCATTCCTTGGAGAAAGACACATTCAGTCGATGTCATGGCCTGCAAATAGTCCAGATCTCAACCCAGTTGAAAACCTGTGGTGGAAATTGAAAAAAATGGTCCACAAGAAGGCTCCACAAGAAGCTGATCTGACAACTGCTATCAAAGAGAGTTGGCACCAAATTGATGCAGAATACTGTTTGTCACTCATCAAGTCCATGCCTCAGAGACTGAAGGCCGTTATAAAAGCCAAAGGTGGTGCAACTAAATACTAGTGATGTATTTTGAATGATCTTTTGTTTATCTGTTTTTCATGGTTCCATACTTTTTTCCTCAGAATTGAGTGATTCCATATTTTTTTTCCCTGTGCTTGGTCAATAAAAGTAACATTCACTGACTTTCACAATGTTTTCTCTTCATTTCTTTGAGTGTTCCTGAAAGCCAACACGTTGCACTTTGGAATGACCTTATTATTGTATCATGTTTTTGATCTGAGTTTGTTTTACAGAATGAAATGTCTGAATGAGTGCTCATCCAAGACTGGTGATTCCATACTTTTTTCCAGGGGTTGTACTTCTGATTGGGACGGTCCTGTTATTGAGAGCATGAATAGACTTCTGTTAATTTAATGAAGGAAAAGCCTCAGGCATGTGTCTTTGTCTCCTTTCAGAACAGGACGGGCTTTTAGGTAAAGACGTCATATACCCTGGAGATGCTCTGATGCTGACCTGTAACATTTCAGGAGATAGTGTCATAGTATGGAAGAAGGATGGGAGTAATCTAACCCAATCAGCTTCATCTAATAACCTTACTATGACCAGTGTCACTCCTGGAGACGGTGGTAAGTCAAAATTATTTGAACATGCTTATTCAGTGACTGGACTAAACATATATAAACAAATTATAGTCATGTGATAAACTGTATTTAATAAACAGTGGCTAATTGTAAGGTAGAACCCTAGAAGTAGGCTTGCTCAATTTGGGATTGGACGTAGATCTTAGGAGATAATCTAAAATTGTAAAGTTGCTTTAAGACAATGCTCCATTGTAAAAAGCGCTATATAAATAGGTCTGACTTGACTTGACTTTTTTAATGATTTTATTCCTGGAATTCACATAATTCACATAAATTCTGTCATTTTGTTATTGTTCCTTCTGTTTTTGCCTCCTAAGGAGAATATGCATGCACAACGACCTGGAACTCAATTCCCTACGTTGCCTCAAAGAGAATTACAGTACTGCCATATCCCAGTTTGCAAATATCGAACGACAAAGTTGCGAAGTGTAATCAGTCCATCATGGTGCAGTGCTGTGTTCAGGAATTCTACAACGTGAACTGGACCATAACCAGTTACACAAATTTATCCTGCAATTTTACAGGTCTCACACACACCTTTTTATGCTTGTTATAGATTGTTATGAATAACAGATCGATCCACTGAATATACCAATATTTGCTGCTTGATATCACACTTCTATTTCCTAACTGGTTGATATTGTTTTGAAAACTTTAACACTGTCAAATAACATTTTAATTTATTTGCGTTTTGTAGATCCACAGACAGGCTGCATTTCTGTGGAGTGTAAAATTGACCGACAGGCCTTTCAGGTTACAGAAACCAAATTACTATTCACATGTCAGCCGAAATCAAGAAATGGTGCAGTTTATTACAGCACAAAGAGCATGACAATCACCGCAACCAGCAATGGTGAGTAAATAAATGTTGTTTTATGTACACATGTGGACAAAATTGTTGGTACCCCTCAGTTAATGAAAGAAAAACCCACAATGGTTACAGAAATAACTGTAATCTGACAACAGTAATAATAAATACAAAGTCTATGAAAATGAACAAATGAAAGTCAGACATTGCTTTTCAACCATGCTTCAACAGAATTATTTAAAAAAAAATAAACTCATGAAACAGGCCTGGACAGAAATGATGGTACCCCTGAAAAATGTGACCAAAGGGACATGTTAAATCAAGGTGTGTTCACTAATTAGCATAACAGGTGTCAACAATCTTGTAACCAGTCAGTGGACCTATATACTGTACCACACTCAACATGGACCAGAGGAAGCAAAGGAAAGAGCTGTCTCAGGACATTAGAAAGGAAATTATAGACAAGCATGTTAAGGTAAAGGTTAGAAGACCATCTCCAAGCAGCTTGATATTCCTGTGACTACAGTGCATATATTATTCAGAAGTGTAAGACCCATGGGACTGTAGCCAACCTCCCTGGACGTGGATGCAGGAGGAAAATTGATGACAAATCAAAGAGATGGATAATACGAATGTTAACAAAAGAGCCAAGAAAAACTTCTAAAGAAGTTAAAGGTGAACTTCAAGCTGAAGGAACATCAGTGTCAGATCGCACCATCCGTCGGTGTTTGAGCCAAAGTGGACTTAATGGGAGACGACCAAGGAGGACACCATTGTTGAAAACAAAACATAAAAAAGCCAGACTGGAATTTGCCAAACTACATGTTGACAAGCCACAAAGCTTCTGGGAGAATGTCCTATGGACAGGTGAGACAAAAATAGAACTTTTTGGCAAGACACATCAGCTCTGTGTTCACAGACAGAAAAATGAAGCAGATCAAGAAAAGAACACTGTCCCTACTGTGGAACATGGAGGAGGCTCTGTTATGTTCTGGAGCTGCTTTGTTGCATCTGGCACAGGGTGTCTTGAATCTGTGCAGGCTACAATGAAGTCTCAAGACTGTCAAGGAATTCTAGAGAGAAATGTGCTGCCCAGTGTCAGAAAGCTTGGTCTCAGTCACAGGTCATGGGTCTTGCAACAGGATAATGACCCAAAACACACATCTAAAAACACCCAAGAATGGCTAAGAGTCAAACACTGGACTATTCTGAAGTGGCCTTCTATGAGCCCTGACCTAAATCCTATTGAGCATCTTTGGAAGGAGCTGAAATATGCCATCTGGAAAAGGCTCCCTTCAAACCTGAGACAGCTGGAGCAGTTTGCTCATGAGCAGTGGGTCAGAATACCTGCTGAGAGGGGCATAAGTCTCACTGACAGATACAGGAATCGTTTGATTGCAGGGATTGCCTCCAAAGGTTGTGCAACAAAATATTAAGATAAGGGCCATCATTTCTGTCCAGGCCTGTTTCATGAGTTTATTTTTTTTAATAATTCTGTTGAAGCATGGTTGAAAATCAATGTCTGACTTTCATTTGTTCATTTTCATAGACTTTGTATTTATTATTACTTTTGTCAGATTACAGTTATTTCTGTTACCATTGTGGGGTTTTCTTTCATTAACTGAGGGGTACCAACAATTGTGTCCACGTGTGTATTTTATGATAAAACTGAGCCCCATTATACAGGTATGAGCCATTTCAGATCTGCATTATGTTCTGTGAAACAGGACGTTGGACGTTAAAGCAAACAGATGTTGATTTTAGGGATGATATAAAGCCTGTAGGAATTTTAGGTTGCAATTATCTATTAATAATAATTTTACAATTAATAATCAAAAATTTACAATTAATAATAAAAGAGGTAGTCTCTGATCTTATCATTTGAAAAAAAAAAAAACGTTATAATTTATTTACATATTATTTTCTAATGGAAAAATAATGTTTTTTGTATCTTTGAAAATGAACATGACTTAAGAAATGTTTAAAAATCAACCACACAATGCATAAAACTTTCAGAATAGTAACAAGACTTTATGAAACTTATTGTGACCTGTTACAAATGAAGGTTTAAATGCTGCACTGCATCTCCTTTTATTAACACAATGCTAGAGCATGTAGTGTTCCATGATAAATAAGCTTATTAACAAATGTCTGGCATATTTAAAACATAAAAAAAACAGTGACACATTCGATTTCTCTGAAACAAAAGCATCACTTCCTGTTTAAGGCATGCTTGTGTTACTAATTCCCCGCTAAAGGCTGAATGATGAAACACTACAATAAGCAAAACAGCTCTGCTATCAGATAGCCATTGGTTTTTGTCAAACCTGGTTTACTTTGAGTCTGTTGACTGAAAGGGTGTACACTATATGAACAAAAGTATTGGGACACCTCCACGCAACCCCTGCAGGAGCTGTTATGCTGTAACATTATAAATCCATAGGCAGGCTTTCTACAATATTTTGGACTGTGGCTGTGGGGATTCATCCAGAAGAGCATTTGTGAGGTCAGACACTGATGATGGATGAGAGCACCTGGCTCACAATCTCCATTCTAGTTGGAGTTCAGGGTTCTGTGTGGGCCAGTCCAGTTCTTCCCAACCAAAACCAAACTCACCAAACCATACCTTTATTATTATTATTATTATTATTATTATTATTATTTGTGATTATTCTGCTTTGAAATGATTATAAATAGTATACTGTATATAACCATATGTTTCTCTTAGACATATCTGGCGGCACGGTTCTCACAAATAGTTAACGCGGTGGACTCCCCGTGTCCGTCAAGTCAGATCTATTTATATAGCACTTTTTACAATGAAGCATTGTCTCAAAGGAACTTTACAAGTTTAGATTATCTTCTAATAACTACGTCCATTCCCAAGTTGAGCAAGCCTATGGCGACAGTGGCAAGGAAAAACTCCCTGAGTGTTATAGGAAGAAACCTTGGGAGGACCAAGACTTAAAAAGGGACACAACCTCCTAGGGCGGCGTAGATGATAAATCTAAGAGCGAACTAAAGTCATGGAGTCAAGTTCTAATAAATGTGAATTTATGCACATCGCCTCAAGTGGCCTGGGTATTATTGGCTGGAGCTGATTACGGAAGCAGCTTGAGTGAGCTACAGTGGATGAACCATGTGTGGGCTGGAACTGCCCGGAACACAGCGTGGGAGAGAAAACAGAAATGTACATTAGTTTTATTGCTTTAGAGGCACATTGTCTATTACCAATCACTGAATGCCATGTCAATCACTGATGCCAAGTTTAGCATGAACTCCCGGCAGCATTTAGCTATAGCAGCATAGCTAGAAAGAGGAGACTGGTAGGAACCAGCCAAGAGGGATCACAATTACAATGGCAAACCCCAAACGGTAGGCATAAGACAGCAACAACACACAAACGTCTCTGATCACCATGATACTCTTTGACTATGCACCCCCAGCTCTGCCCGTATTCCGAAGGCAGGATGCAAAGTCAAGATTCACGAGGACCGAAGCCCAGTTCACCAGACCCCGCCCACTCGACACTCCCGGCTAGTGACAAGCAAGGCGCCAGACAGCCATACTCCGGCCCCACTGCTACCCAAGCACCTCCTGTCTAAATAGAGTCAAAGCCTGTTAAATAGGTATGTCTTTAGCCTAGACTTAAACTTTGGAGAGTGTCCTGAATCTCGACTAAGTGGTAAGTTATTCCATAATTGGGGGGCCTGTATGAGAAATCCTTTTCCCCCGGCGTGTGACTTTTTTAAATTCTAGGACTAAAAGTAAGTCCTGCACCCTGCAAACGAGTAGATTGAGTTGGATTTGTAAACTCTAAGAGGTCACTCAGATAATGTGGGGGCCAGGCCATGTAAGCTGTAAGTTATAAGAGTATTTTGTAATCTGCAGAATTTGAACTGTAAACCAGTGGGTGATGATAGAACAGGAGTGGATATGGAATGACAATTTTTCTAGTTTCGAGGTAGCACTCGGCAAGCGGCATTCTGAACAACTGAAGTTCATCATAGATTTACTGAGGCATCCAGTAAGTAAGGCTTACAAGTAATCCAACCTTGAGGTTATAAACCCATGACAAAGTTTTTCCTGCATCATCCAAAGAGAGGAATATTTTCTAATTTAGCGTATTACGTAATTGAAAGAAAAGCATTCGAGTGATCTGCTATGTGCGCATCAAGGAGAGATCGGATCAAACATGTGAGACCCCTAAGTTTTTTTACAGACGGACTGGGCAATACTGGCCAGCCATCTATATTTAGGGATAGATGTAGCCACCTGTCTCTCACCGCCTTGGGTCCCACCTAATAGAAACCTCAGTTTTAGCTGAGTTAGGGGATAAAAAAATTAAATAACATCCAATCTTTTATTTTCCTTTACACAGTCCTCGATTTTTGTTGACTTAAGCTGTCATTAAGGTTTGGCTGATATGTACAGCTGTGTATCATCTGCATAGCAGTGAAACTAATGCCATGTTTTACGATTAATTTAGCCTAGTGGCAGCCATTAGTCACGTAATCGATTTATTTTATATAGCTCTTTTTTTAACAGTGAGCATTGTCTCAAAGCAACTTTACAAGTTTAGAATTATCTCCAATAACTACTACGTCCTATCCCAGTGTGAGCACGCCCTAGGGCCGACCAGGGCAAGGAAAAACTCCCCTAGTTCTAGGAAAGAAACCTGGGAGGACCAAACTCAAAAAGAGCCCAACCTCCTTGGCGCATAATAAGAAATCTAAGAGCGAAACTAAAGAGTCATGGAGTCAAAGTTCGAATAGAATGTGAAGTATGCACATCGACCATTAAGTGGGCCCGAGATGATGATAAATCTAAGAGCCGACACTAAAGAAAGGCCATGGGGAGTCATGGCGAATAAATGTGAATTTGCAAGTGGCTCCATCAGATGAACATCTGTGTGGGGGCGGGGCCGGAACTGCCGGAACACAGCTCGGAGAGAAAACAGAATAGGTGATGTAAATTAGTTATTGATTAGAGCACCGTTTATTAACAACACTGATGCCATGTCAATCACTGATGCCAAGTGTAGCATGAGACCCCGGCAGCATTAGCTATAGCAGCATAGCTAGAAAGCTAGAAAGAGGAGAACTGGTAGGAAACACAGCCAAGAGGGATCACATGAGACATTGGCAACCCCACGGGAGGCAGAAGACAGCAACCCAACGTCTCTGATCACCATAAGACTCTTTGACGATGAACCCCCAGCTCTGCCCTTATTCTAAGGCAAGGATGCATGAGTCAAGATCAAGAGGACCGAAGCCCAGTTCAGCCAGACCGCCCACTCGACACTCCCGGCAAGCGGACAAGGCAGGCAGGCCAGACATGACTCCAGACTCCGGCCCCAGTGACCCAAGCCATGCAACCTGGTCTAAATCTAGTCAAAAACCTGCATAAATAAGTATGTCTTTAGCCTAGACTTAAAATTTTGGAGAACTATTCAAGTTGTGTGAAGTACGATTAATCATTTAAATAAAGATGAAAGAGTGATAGAAAAACTGCCAGCAAATTGGAGATATGGAAGGGGGAAAGGAGAAACAAGGGGGGAAAAAGAAGGAACAAAAAAAAAAAAAAAAAAAAAAACACAGACAGACAGAGAATGAAGGGCGTAAGAGCACACACAGATAAATTCCCAAAACCACCCACTACACCCACCCTCCCCCACCAACATGTACCCAACCCCCCCACACAAGAACCACACTCCCGATAGGACATAGCCTGCCATGAAACTTCCGCTGAACAAAGAAGTCCAAAACTATAAAAAATTGTAAATATGTACACAAGGGAGTCTGTAGCACAGTAGTTAAATAGGAACACACTGTATATGAATCGCAGAGAAAAGTGTCCTAAATTATGTAAATGTGCACATATGAATTGAAAACAGGCACAAACATCTATAAAACTAAACGAAATTAAATAATAACAATAAATAAGTAGAAAAAAATAAGAAGTCATGTTCAAATAAATGATTCAACACCCAATAAAGTGTCAGGGCAAGAAACTAGGGGGGAAAACAAAATATAGAACACGACCCAACCACCGGAAACCCCGCCCCCAATGAAAAGTTAAGGTCGCAGGATGGTTACCACCCAAAAAACGGGTGCGTTTTATCTCCTTGCAGCAAAACCAAAGTGAAAGAGTTTTGTTACACCGCAGAACAGACACAAACCCGGATTATGTATGTAATAACTCCAACGTTCCCAAGAGCACAGCAAACTCCGAATATAACTGTTGTAATCACCTCGACAAAGAAGCAGCAAAGCGCTTCGCTTCATCTGCCGATGTGAAAACATGCTGTTTATCCCCCGTGAGTAATCCGGAGTCGTGCTGGGTAGAGAAGGGAATATTTCACGTTGTCCAAAGCACGCAGCTGCCTTTGCACATCATTGAAAGCAGAACGAGCCCTGGCGATCTTTGCAATATAATCAGGATAGACTGAGATCGTCATATTTGATACAGAGATCCGCTGCAGTTCCCTGGCTTTCTTTAGGATGTGAGCACAGTCTTTAAAATAATGCATCCGAGCTATAATGGGACGCAGTGGATCCCCAGATTTAGGAACCGGAGCAAGAGAGCGATGTGCTCTATCTATCTCAGGACATTCATCCAGGTTGAAAGCATCTTTAAGGAGCTGAGAGACGGATGCGCAGGATGTCGGCTGTGACTCAGGAACTCCGATAATCCTGACATTCTGCCTGCGGGATCGGGATTCTAAGTCATCGCACTTAGCATCAAGTTTAGTGAGCTCCGAAGTTAAATAATTAACTTTTGTACGAAGCTCCACGACATCGTCCGAGACAGAGGAGAGCGACTGTTCAGCTTCTGAAAAACTTTTCTTCAGATCCGAAAGCTCCGATCTCACAGCGGCGATATCTTGGACAATTTCCGCCTTTAGAGCCTGGAGATCTAACTTAATGCTGGATCTAAATTCGTCAAGTGCAGAACGCAACTCAACTTTCACTGCCTGAACCAGTTCGGACTGCAGTGCCGCAACATCCAGGCTGGATGAAGATGGAGCGCTCGTGTCGGCTCGGGATGAGGGCCCGTGTTCAGGTGAAGCACGAACAGGCCTTAGAGTCTGCGAGGATCCCGGAGTTTTACTTACTTTTGGAGGCATAGTAATGGCAGTAAGTCGAACAAAAACGAACAACTAACCGTTAACTAAAACTGGAATACAAATTAAAAAGGTAAATGTGCCTTAAAATAGCAAAGAAAGAGGACCTTGCTCAGCGAGAAACGAATTCACGTCTGCTTCATGTGGCGCCGGACCAGAAGTTCTTCGCCTAATGTTTTCTATCTTATCATTAAAGAAAGTCATGAAATCATTACTGTTAAAATTACACAGAATGGGAGAGTCACTTTCTGTGGGGTTTTTTGTTCATTTGGAGACTGTATTAAAGAGAAATCTTGGATTATTCTTATTTTTCTCTATGATTGAAGAGAAGTATGCAGCCTTAGCTTTAGTGAGGGCATGCTTGTACTCTGCCATGCTGTCCCTCCAAGCAATCTTAAACACCTCCAATTTACTATGTCTCCACTTGCGCTCTAAATGCCGTGTTCTTTGCTTTAAGGTACGGGTGTGGTCATTATACCATGGTGCTAGCCTTTTTTCCCTAATGCGTTTGACCCTAGCAGGGGCAGTCGTGTCCAGGGTTGAGCGAAGCACACATTCTAATGGTCCTTTTACACCCTCAGATGATGATCTCCTAGGGTCTTAAATTTGCAAGTCTGGTGTGTTTTTAATTAAACGCAGCTGTAGTAGCAGACTGTGATAATGCGCTTGGTGGCAACGGGCAGAAAGGATTTTTATTTCTTAGAGATAGCTCAAATACTAAAAGATAGTGATCTGAAATCGAATCAACTTTTGGAGGAAAACATCAAGGTTATCTATATGATACCAAATGTTAATATTAGATCTAAAGTAATGATTAAGCGGTTGGTTGGTCCCATCACATTCTGAGTGATACCCATGGATTCTAAGATGGACTTGAAAGCAATTTTAAAGTGATCCTGCTCATTGTAAAAGTGAAATATTAAATCACCTACAATTAAACCTTATCTGTTGCAGTAGTAGAGAAAAAGTTAGCAAATTCCTGAAGAAATTCTGAATAGTGACCATGAGGCCGTAATAGTGTCGCTGAAAAGAGTGTGATTTTGACTTCCCATAACAATGGATCAGTCACATTAATAATCAGTATTTCAAAGAATTAGTCTCGAAATGGGATTAGCTGTAACACCTACTCTCTGTCAAAAAATTTGGCTATGCCTCCCCCACGACCCCATTAGACTAGGGCGATGAGTCATGACTGTTCCAGGAGGTGAGGCTTCATTTTAAGAAAGGCTAAATATTCATCAGTCCTAATCCAAGTCTCAGTGGGAGACATATAGCGTGTAAAGCGTTTATCAGTGATTATTTCATTTTACCATTACTGCTTTGTAGTGATCTAATTGTTAAGTAATCCTATCTTAGTCTAATGTTGTTAGTTGTTTTGGGAGCTATCTGTTTTTATACTATGAGGTATTAACAACAGACTTTTTGAGAGCGTTTACGTTTAGGGCTGAGGCAGGTACAACACAGTTTCAATAATGTGGGTTCTGGGTGCGTGCATGGCTACCAGCAGACAGTTGGTTAAGCTGTCTGTCTGCTGCCTGACCCCTGCTCTGGTAGTCCAGCCCCTACCCAATCGGGCCATAAGACTATGGCAAATTTTGCAGGAGATGCTTACCCTCCAAAGGCTGTCCAGTTTGTCTATAAAGCCCACATTGTTTACATAACACCACTTGGGACACAGCCAGCAGTTCCGCGACCATAACCTCTGTAGGCCTTGGTCACCTCGCCGCATTGGATGGGGCCAGAGCTCCACTACATCATCGGACATCACCCTTCGCCATGCTAACCACCTCTACAAATTAGCCTTAGTAACCTCTGACTGACGAAGGCCGTATATCATAGCCCCTACATGAATAATTATCCTAGAGAATCTGCGGCTCTCGAGTTCACTAAGACTCTTACATGTCCGGCACCTGGCCTCGGAATACAGAGACTCGCTGCTGGGGGTCCCCTAAAGGGTAGCTAGTTTCACGTGTTCCTAAATTATAGGCACCTCTGCCCATAGCTCTTTCAACAGGCTTCTCAGTGGGTGTTTTCACTGAGGAGGCCAAAACCTGTTGACAGTTAACAGGTAAAGTGTGGTGCTCTCGTTTTGGGGACTCGCCCCTTTACGACATTCGCGAACCGTCACCCCACTTGCCCTTGCTGCGAGGACTTCTCTGCCGGGGCTGGGCTCTAACTTCACCTGTGGCATCCAGATCTGTAAGCTAAGGAGCTGAGCTAGCCTTCTCTAAATGTCTGGATGGCTCGCCTCTAAAAACTCAACCTCTCCGTCCGACTGGCTACAAGCCTACACCTATCACAAGTAAAATTTACACTAATGCGGAGGAAAAAATAGCTAAAACCTGCCACACTTGGGCACAGTGAGCAGCTCAGCAGAAGCCATGTTCGTAACAATTAATTAATTAAAGGGTACTTAGCTTCGGTGATGTTGTGGGGTGCCGAGGAAGATATGGTTTTCAGCTGCAGCGATGGTCCAATGCAGTGCTCGATTAAAGCGTTAATACAAGTTAAGACTCCATACAAACGTCACAAAAACTAAGTCGCAGAAAGAAGGTGGGAAAGGCTTGTAAAAAAGTTATAGAAACACACCTTACTACTGCAAAAGAGGATGCAACTCCTGGTAATTGCTAATGCTACTTACTGGCAAACACAAGCCGGTATACCTGTAATTTGCTAAATAACGCTTGCGGCAAAAAAATATAATCTTGAGAATAAAATGATTAAGATGTTGTAAAAACCTACTATATATACGATTATATATGATACAGATGCGATCGGGAATTAAAATAGTTCAAAGGTGATAAACTGATAACAGCTACGAAACGGCGTGCGTCCTGTGTGCAATCGGGAAGAACGAGTCTGGGTTGGGTTTACTCTGGGTTCTCCGGTTTGCTCCCACATTCCATACACATGCATTTAGGATAATTGGTCACTCTAAACTGGAGTGAGATTTGGTATGACTAGTATTGATGAAACTTTGCTCCTTTCAGGAACAGCAGTTAATGCTGATGCCACGTTAAACAAACAAAATAATTGAAACACGTACTGACAGGGTAATATTAGCTGACAGGCTGCTGAATTTCTGGGTGACAAGTATGATTTTGTTATTTTAAAGTTAGCTTTTTACATTTTTAGTGTGAGCCTATGCTAATTAACCCCAAACACATTTACTGTAATCCCTCTTTAGCATCAACCTGCTTTAATGAAATATTCGGAGCTGGATCTGAGGGAGAAGTGCGCACTGGTGACTGTGATGCAGGCCTGGTTGGAAGTAAAACAGTTTGTTGTGACAGTTCTGGAAAGTGGGAATTAATAGCAGAGAACTGTGTCCTGCATGCCATTCAAAACCTGAAAGATAAAGCTGAGGTAAATCTTTCTGTGTATGATTTTGTAAGGTGTTTTATTTGCTTGAAGGTTCATTGAACTGTGTGAAATGTGTTGATTGTGCTATTTCATGCTGACTTCTGCTTTTGTTTTTGTATAAAGTATCTAACCCCCGTTGAGCTTCCAACATTTGTGGGAAATCTGAGCACCATAAGTACAGCATATGCGCCAAGTATAACATTGTCCCCTGGAACCATATTAGCAATTGTTGAGGTGTTGAAAAAAATTGCCAACGTCTCTAAAGCAGTTGTAGTTAATGCAGGCCTCATGATGGTAAGTTCTGTGGTTCTATCCGATTACATTTAGGAGGTATGTTATTTACAGAACAGTGTAAAGAACCAAGTAGAAATAACTTTCAATAACTTGTTAGTAATGTGCAGCAAATAATGCACAATCAAAATGGCTCTTTGTTATTTTTTTTGCTTATTTTACATGATAAAATATTGTCCCATTTTCTTTTGACAAATGAGTCATCTATTCTTTATTACATAATATTTAAGGATTTCCTAAACACTGTGGATGTCATTGGATCAGCTTCGGCAAAGGAAGCGTGGAAGACCTTAAACCAAAATAAAACAAATGAAATGGTCAGCTCTGATCTACTGCGATCTGTCGAGGATTTCGGACATCGACTTTCAAATGAAAGCTTTGAGAATGCAACAGGTTTGATCTCTATCAAAAGAACCAGCAGTACTAGCTCTCTTTATGACACGTTTGGCAGGAATCAGTCCACCCAAATCTCTATTCCACAGATGTGTGGACAGGCCACCATCATGGTTTTCTCAGGCTTTGGCAACGTCTTACCTGTACGACCTCAGACCAACAGAGAAAGTGATACCAGAATCATTGGAGATGTAGTCGTGGTGCAGACAAACCAAAAAGTGAACAACCTCTCACTTACATATGTTGTCAATAATGAGATGTTTGTAAACCTTCAGTGTGTCTTTTGGAACTTTAAGCTGTTGAATGGTACTGGAGGATGGGACTCAGCTGGATGTGAACCAAAGCTGATAGCAAATCCAACTAAAAGCATCACATGTGAATGCAATCACACCACCTCTTTCTCAATACTGATGTCACCGTACAGGCTGGATAAGGAGCAAACAGAGATCTTATCCTGTATAACGTACATTGGGGTTGGAATTTCATTGATCAGTTTGGTTTTGTGCCTCATAATAGAAATCATTGTATGGAAAGCAGTAACAATAAATGAGACCTGCTATTTGCGTCACGTTTCCATCGTCAACATCGCTCTGTCCCTTCTGATCGCTGATATATGCTTCATCGTCGGAGCTGCAGTTGTACAAAATACAAACCTCTGCAGTGCTGCAACTTTCTTAACCCACTTCTTTTATCTTGCTGTTTTCTTCTGGATGTTGCTGTCAGCACTTTTGCTCCTTTACCGCACCATCATGGTCTTTTCCAGAATGTCCAGAGCTAAAATGATGTCTATAGCCTTCAGTGTCGGCTATGGAGCCCCGTTACTCATAGCCATCATTACTGTGGCATCAACAGCTGGAAGCAGAGGATACATTCAAGGAGGAAACAGCTGCTGGCTGAACTGGGATAAAACCAAAGCCCTGCTGGCGTTTGTGATTCCTGCTCTGACTATTGTAGTGATTAACCTCCTGGTGTTCTTTGTGGTCCTGTGGAAAGTGTTGAGGAGAGGAGTGACCACCAACACTCAGCCACAGGAGAAACACTTCCTGCTGGTCACTATGAGATGTGTGGGGGTTTTAACACCTCTCTTCGGTCTGACGTGGGGATTTGGCATCGGAACCATGGTGTCAAAAGAGATCGGGATTCAGATGGTGTTTGTGTTCCTTAATTCATTACAGGTAATATATCATTGTGATAACTTACCTTCTGTGTAAATGTTACTCGTTTCTAAGATGTTACGTCGTGGTTAATGTGGAAATCACCAAAAACTTTAATTTGTCTCTTCAAAGGGTTTCTTAATTTTGGTGTTTGGAACATTAATGGATGCCAGGGTAGGTTCTCTCAGTTACCATTCCATAATGCCATATAAATCCACCCACTAGTACCTTTCAGAGTTCAGGATGTTTCATAACGTGCACAGTATAAGTGCTGTCAGAGTTTTGGTGTTCTGTGATCGCAGGTCAGCGAAGCTTTGGCAGGAAGGTTGGTGCTCGGTAAGCTCTGACCATGGCAGGGTAAATATGCACTGTATATACATGTGTGTAGCTGGATATATCCTGTCTGTTTAATTATGTACAGCAAATCAATGCCTGATATGTTTAAATTACAGAGCACAAGCGCAGGACCATCGTCATTTCTTTCAGACGTTACGGCAGAAAAGTATGTAACAAAAATCAATTTCAAGTTTAGTTTTTTGGTTTTATTTCCAGTAATATCACAGTTTATCTCCAATCTTTGTGTCTAAAACCCACTTATAAAATACTGATTCTGTTTTGATGCACTGTGTTGCTGGTATGACGTTTGTTTGCTGTTATCACCAGTGATCTGTTCTTTTTGCAGATCTGTACTATGTCTCAGAACGCAAAGCTTTTTGATCTTCACCCTTACCTTCAAGCAACTCTGATGCAGTTGTCAAAGATTGCACTCATGCAGACTGAAGATTGATCCAGTGATCAGTTAATGGACATTTTAATCTAGCTTGAGAATTGCATCCTTAACTTCAACTTGAAATTAACTTGAAATTTAGAGTTTTGCATATAAAATGTAGTGTGTGTGTGTGTGTGTGTGTGTGTGTGTGTGTGTGTGTGTGTGTTATAGCGTGAACTTTATAAGAACTGACTTTGTTTAAATCTAGTTCACTGTCACATCCCATTCTTCTTTCTTATGCTTACAATCACTAAACTCTATTAATTAGAAATGAGAGAACCACAACTGCTTAGATTGTAACACTGTCGCTCTAGAAAAGGGTGTCTGCTAAATAACATAAATGTAATTATAACTATATGTAAATATAAATGTAACAAATGTTATTTGTGCTTTTGTTTTAAATCAAACTTGTAATCAAGTTTCATGTTTTGGAGGTTCCCTAAATTATTGTTTCACTTTTATATTAAAACTATTTCTAAAAACCAAGCTGAGTAACGCTTTAAAATACATCATACATCTATATAATTTAGCTCCTCTTGTCTCCCTTCTGTTTTGACAGCAGGTGAGTCTGTTACCACCTGCTGTCCTTTCCTATAAATATCCATATTCCTGTGCACCTCCTTGTCTGGCTTCTTCACACCGTGGTTTGCCTTGTTTCCCGTCTGCTCCTTTCTGCTGTTTGTGTCCTTATCTTGGTTTAGTCTGTGTATCTTGATCTCTGTTTCCTCGTCTTGTCTCTTGTTGCCCCCTTGCTTTATGTTTAGTTTGGTTTGTTTGTTAGGCTTCCTTGTTAGATAGCTTGTTAGCTTATTGTCTGCATTAATCTTAGCCTTGTTTGCATGTCTCTTGTGTTATATGTGTTACGGGTCTTACCTGTTTCCGACTCTAGGGGGTAGCGTCGGATTGCTTTTCCCTCAGGTTGAGACCCTGACAGTGAGCACGATCGCGCATGCACGGTGAAGGCTGTGCGATCACGCGTGTATCTAATTAAGCTGCTTGATCGCATTATGGGCAACACCTGCTGATTCTGTCAGTGTCGCGCCATCACCAGTGATGGGGGTACCATCGCCCATCGGAGCCCTCACCCGGCTCGGTTGTGCTGTAGTGGACATTCGCCAGTAATTTACCTTGTTGGGGATAATGCTAAGCTGTTTCTTTGAAGAAAGACAGTGACGGTACGGCTGGGAGGCCGGATGGTAACCGCTAGGGTATTCGGGTATTAGGGGTACTAGGGTATTTTAGTAAAGTTCCTTCGTTCACGTCCCCTACGCTGCATCACGGCCCTGCCGGAGCCCTCCAGGGCTTTAGACTTGCCACTACAGCGGCTGGAACACCTCCCTCTTATCCCGTCACCGTTCCCACTTTTCTATTGGGGTTTATGCACCCCGTGCATGAGTGGAAGGCAGGTGCCTCACTCATACTTTAATTATTAGGTACGTTGTGTCACTTTTCAGCGCCGTTCCGCTTTTTCCACGTCCATGTCACTACTGAGGTACTGAGGCGAGCATCGCGCATGCTGAAGCCTGTACCTTGCGCACACATGCTTGGAAACGTGACTTGCCTCACATCCTTTTGGTTCACTAATTCCATCTGGAGCTAACTGCATTTTGTGTCCAAAAACCTTTTGTTTTTAGGGTTCGCTTTATTCTATCCTGGCAAATCTGTAACAATATGTTTGTGTTCTTTGGTATCTTGCTTGGGTTAAGTCTGCGTGGTTTGTTTGAATTGTTTAAGATGTTCACTGTAAATAAACCTCGAGCACTTGCATGTACGTCTGCCTCCTTAGTCCTTCCTTGCCCTGAGCGTGACAGTAACAAAATAATAAGTACAAAGTAAGTAAAGTGTATGAGAGTAGATGTAAACCATTATTGCTTGGTATCTTCCAAACATCTAACAAATAAGACACGAACCTATGATCCCAAATTCATTATACTTCTAAGTGTAATTATATATTACGAAAACTTAAAAGTATGATAGCAAAGGAGATTATTACTGAGTAATATACAGATATTTTTAAAAATCCGCAACTACAGTTCTGAGTTTATTATACTTCCAAACATAATTATAGATCACTTAAAATGACTTACTATGCACATCCAGGGAAGGACATATGGCCAGCTACTTTCATTACAGGCACTAGTGGAGCTTCACAGCTAGCTAAAATAAATTCTGGAGGTGTACCTGACCACAGTAATTATCAAACACTTCCTGGATATTTTACACTCTGTTTAGCCTATGTATTGAGGAATTATATGTATATAACTGACTAATGATGAAATAGACGTTTCTCATCTGCTCACATGGGTACGGCAGGGAATATGCATCAGTGTTGTCCTTCTCTCTTCCTGCTTTCTCAGTTCCTCAGCCTTACATCTTGACAAAAGATCCTTGGCATATACCATTACTTTGATTTATTTAAGATGCTTTTAAGAAGCCAGAAAATAAACTCGGCAGACTTAACCTTCATTATAACACAGTTAGTTCTGACCCTGAAATCTAACTGGCTGAGAGATGTTTTTCCCTGTGACATTATTGCACAGTAACTCTATAAGTATTACTCTGCGGCATACGCACGTAACCTAACAACAACGCCCGCCCTAAAAAGCAGCTATAAAAGTTATAATTACACAAGTAAAACACTGCCGAAATGAAAGCTATAATTAGACTATAAAATCTATGGGTTTTAAAAATGATTTAAATTTGGAAGATGAAGCTAATAATGGCCAACCTGAGCCAAACGTTTATCACCTTTAGGGTTTGGAAGCTCTGGAAAAGCGAAACAAAGTTTCTACTACTTTAAATCAAACATCGCGGGCTTTTAATCGATGCACAGCTCGACTGCAGAGCACCAACACTGAAGATCAGTGTTACTACCATCAAAAATAGCCACGAACAAAAATGAACTGAATCAGTGTCATCACTCACAAAGCGTCTTTTGTTGGTGTTAAACTTGGAGTCTTTCATTAAACACCATCCGCGACTGATCTGGCATTCATTCATCTGACATGTATGTTATCTGTAGGTCCATCTCTTAACCCAACAAGGCTGCTGATGCTCTGTAACTCTGACGTTACATTTCCGACTGATAAGATTAACATTAAGAGCTTCATCATACAAATTTATAATCACTAATGGATCGGGATCCTAGACTTTGGTTATAAGAACTGGATCTCACTCCGATTTGCTTCAGTCGAAAGAATAGGGTGTCTTAGTAACAGCCTGCCTTATGAACTGATCCATTTTATTTGCTGAATGTAAATAAATTTTCTTTTTAATGAGTTAAAACTTAACAATCAGTATATATTTGTGTTTATTATTATCTGTGTAATAAACAGTTATTGGTAATTCTGTTCCTCGACTTTAATGACTGAAGGGTTTAGCTGCGCGGTAACAACAGAATGGAAATATTTAACCTCACGGAAGGGTGATAAACAAATCTTTTTCTGCCTTCTTCATCTTAAAATTTAACAATAAATAGTGATAACGGAATTGTGGTACAATTGCTATAATACACTATAATAAATGGTCGTGCTTTAATGTGAGATACTAGCACGGGTGTTGTGATCTACGACCGCAGCACACCTGTGCCAATATCTCATGTTAAAGCACTCTCTCTCATGTATTATTTCTTAAACAAGGAATGTCATTCCAGCATGTTCAGAAATGTCAGAAATTAAAACATTCCATAAATTGAAGAGAAACTTGCTAACTATGAAGTATAGTTACAAATTACTTTCTGTACATGTTATGGGCCTTGCAGAAGCCCCCCTAAGACCTGGGAGATAAATTGGGTCACTTGGTTGGAGACTATATCCATTGGAATGCCATGAGTTTTTAAGTTCAGCAGTCTCAGGGCACTGGGGAAGTTGGGATATGTCAGCGTAACTACTGATTCGCCTCCGCACCAGCAGAGGTCTAGCCTGCTGCTTCCGGGTGGCAGCCATGTTTAGCGATAAAAAGCGCCGAGTAGTGTTAGGGTTAGTTAGCGCGGGGTCTCATCCATTACTTTGGTACATTTCTGAGCGGTTTTGTAGTGACTACTGTTTACCTGGTTTCTGACTTTCACTCGTGTCTTCGTTTTCTGGTTTTTGGATCTCCCCTTTTGGCTCTGACGCATGGTTGGATTGATTACTCCGCTTTTGACCTCTGGCTTGTTTTGTGACCACGTTTTTGTCTACTGTGTTTAATAAACCTGCATCTGATTCCTACTCTGTGTTCGAGCGATTCGTTACAGAAGACCTTGCCTTCATGGAATCAGCAGGTTTGGCGGATCGTCTGATGCGGCAGGAACAGAAAATGGAGGAAGTAGCGCGTCTGTTACAAGAGTTGATCCTCCGAACAACCCCGCCGCTTCCCGACGACGCTGCTATACCTGCAGTCGCTGACTCAGCACCCCCTGAAAGTTCGTCTACACTCCCCAGCGTGGGTGAAAACTCCCCAGCACTGCATGTGGCTCTCCTGGAAAGGTATGATGGCTCTTTGGATACATGAAAATAATTTTTGATGCAATGCAGCATTTACATCGAACACCACCCGGAACAATTCCGAAGGGACACTGACAAGATACATTTCGTGGTTTCGTTCATCACGGGGAGAGCTAAGCAGTGGGCTACGGCATTGTGGTCTCAGAACAGCGAGGCTCTTAAGTCTGAGACTAAGTTTTACTCGCTGTTTCGAGAAGTTTTTGATCACCCTTCTGCTGGAGGTGACGTGGGGGCATGCTTAGTACAGATTTGGCAAGGTAGATGCAGGGCCGCGGATTACACCCTCGAGTTTCGGACTCTAGCCGCAGGTAGTGAATGGAATCAATCTGCACTTCTAACCATGTTTAAGAATGGTCTACGTCCAGATCTTCAGGCGGAACTCGCAGTGCAGGGGGCAATGCTTTCCCTTGAGGACTACATTCAACTGGCCATAGTGTTTGACAATCGGCTTCGAGAGAGAAGAACCTTGCGTTTGGCAGAAGGGAACAGAACTCCATGAGAGCTACCGGAACCAGAACCCTAGCCCATGGAAATAGGCATTACTCACCTGTCCGAGCAGGAGTGTCGGCGACGAGCCAGGGATTGACTGTGCTTCTACTGTGGTGTGGCAGGTCATCAGTGTGCCTTCTGTCCAGATAGACCTGAGGTTTCCGTACAACTGGAGGTGAGTGCTATGATTCACCCTGATACCGACACTAAATGCATGTGTTTGCAAGTGCATCTACTTTGGGACATGGGTTCTACCTCCCTTACAGCGCTCATCGACTCGGGAGCAGCGGGGAACTTCAACGACAGGAAGGTGGCGGAAAGACACAACATTCCCCTGAACAACCTTACTACTCCCCTGGTTCTCAAAGCAGTGGACGGAAGAACCTTTGGGAGCAGCTCCGTGGGTGAGCAGACTGACAGATTTATCATGCGCACAGGTATTTGTCATGAGGAGAGCATCTCCCTATTGGTCATTTCGGCTCCCAGACACGATATTATTCTGGGTTATCCATGGCTGGTCAAGCATTCTCCGATTATAGATTGGAGCCGGAATGAGGTGACACAATGGAGCAACAAGTGTTTCCAAAACTGCATTACCTTGCCCCTTCTAGCTACACAGGTGGAGAGCCCCGATCAGGAGAAGGGGTAGGAGATACTGGATTGTTACGCCAGTTTTAAGGGCATCTTTGCTGCTGATGCAGCTCGCGATCTGCCTCCTCATCAATCAGGTGACTGTGCCATTGAACTGCTTCAGGGTCTTAGTCCTCCACGATGCAGGATCTACCCGTTGTCACAGGCAGAGACGGCGGCCTTAGAGACTTATGTAGAGGAGGCTCTGAGTTTGGGATACATTCGGCCATCCACCTCTCCAGCAGCGGCGAGCTTTTTCTTCGTCAAGAAGAAGGACGGAGGGCTAAGGCCCTGCATTGACTACCGGGGACTTAACGCCGTTTCGGTAAATTATAAATATCCGTTACCTTTAGTACCGGCGGCCCTGGAACAACTGAGGGGGGCGACAATATTTAGTAAATTGGATTTACGTAGTGCGTACAATCTGATTAGGATCCGGGAGGGCGACAAGTGGAAGAAAGCTTTTATTACGACCCGGGGACATTATGAGTACACAGTGATGCCCTATGGACTAGCCATTGCCCCCTCAGTGTTCCAAGCTTTCATTAATGAGATACTACGTGACATGATCGATCAGTTTGTCATTGTTTACATAGACGACATTCTGATTTATTCACGCAATGACGAGGAACATGTTATCCATGTTCAACAGGTTCTGACTCGGCTTTGAGAAAACAGGTTGTTTGTCAAAGGTGAAAAGTGCGAATTTCATGTGTCTACCTTTGAAGTTCTTGGGGTACATGATTAGCCAAGCAGGGGTACGCATGGAAAGGGATAAGGTGAGCGCGGTAGTGGCATAGCCAAGGCCTACTTCCATTAAGGAGTTGCAGAGGTTCATCGGTTTTGCCAATTTTTACCGCCGGTTTATCAGGGGCTTTAGTAGTGTGGCGGCACCCTTGACTTCCCTATTAAAAGGTAATTCAAGGAGACTTAAATGGTCAGAAGAAGCCGAGAAGGCGTTTCTGAATCTAAAGGACAGATTCACCACTGCCCCTATCCTTAAGTTGCCAGACCCTGAACTCACGTTCGTTTTGGAGGTGGATGCATCCTCCACCGGAGTAGGCGCGGTCTTGTCACAACGGTTGGGTACTCCTTCTAAGTTACACCCCTGTGCTTTCTTTTCGCGTAAGCTAAGTCAGGCGGAGCATACTTATAGTGTTGGTGACCATGAGTTGCTTGCGATCAAACCTGCCTTAGAAGAGTGGAGGCATTGGCTCAAGGGGGCAAGACACCCGTTCTTGGTGCTTACAGACCATAAGAATCTGGAGTATTTAAGAACGGCTAAGCGTTTGAATCCCAGACAAGCTAGATGGGCGTTGTTTTTCATCCAATTTGATTTTACTATGTCTTATCGTGCAGGCACCAAGAACAGGAAAGCTGATGCTCTGTCCCGCATAAGGGAGACAGGCAAGGAGGAGGAGCCTCCTACGACCATCCTCAGGCCGGAGTGTTGGATAAGGCCCTTAAGCTGGGATCTCATAGACCAGATTCGAGAAGGTCAGAGAAACGAACCTCCCCCCAGATAACTGCCCCCCAGATAGGGAGTTTGTTCCTTTACGACACCAGGTCATAGAGACAATCCATTGTCACCCCAGTGCTGGTCACCCAGGGATTCGTAGGACCCTGGAGTTGGTTAAGAACCGCTTCTGGTGGCAGGGCCTGGAGGGTGAGGTTTGTACTTGGGTTGCAGATTATGCAGTCTGTGCGCAGTACAAGGATTCCCGTCAAGCACACGCAGGGTTGCTGGAACCTTTGGTAGTTCCTCAGCGTCCTTGGTGTCATCTGGGAGTGGACTTCATCACAGACTTACCTCCATCCCAGGGTAAGACCGTCATCCTGGTCATTGTAGACCGATTCTCTAAGGCATGTAGGCTAGTGCCACTCCCCAAACTTCCCACCGCCTTATAAATGGCGGAATGTCTAATGGACTCCGTTTTTCGTTTATTTGGTATCCCCGAGGAGATAGTGTCAGACCGGGCACCACAGTTTACCTCCAGAGTGTGGAAGGAGTTTTGTAAAAAGCTCGAGATTAACATTTGTTTTTCGTCAGGTTACCACCCCCAATCAAACGGTCAGACCGAACGGATGAACCAAGAGATTAGGAGGTATCTCAGGTCCTATTGCTCACGGTTCCAGCACGAGTGGGCTCGGTATATGCCGTGGGTAGAATACGCCCAAAATTCCCTAAGAAGTTCATCGACTGGTCTAATGCCATTTCAATGTGTTCAAGTTTCCAACCACCTCTGTTCCCCTGGTCCGGAGAGCTGTCTCACGTTCCTGCGGTGGATGACTGGATAAGGAGGAGTGAACAGACCTGGGAGGAGGCCCACATTCGATTGCAATGGGCAACTCATAAGCAACGTTTACAGGCCACCCGTTGTAGGAGGGATGTGGAGGTGTTCAGACCAGGTGAAAGGGTATGGTTATCAACCAGGGATCAGGGAATTGAACCTGCCCAGTAGGAAGGTAAGTCCTAGGTACATTGGGCCTTTCAAGGTGCTCAAACAAATCAACCCAGTGTCTTACCGTTTGGAATTGCCAAGCTCTTACCGCATTGCACCCACGTTTCACGTCTCTTTGCTTAAACTTGTCCGTTCCTCCTCCCAGGGTCAGTCAGATAGGTTGGAGCCTCCTCCTCCACTTTAAGTAGACAGCTCTCTGGCTTACAGTGTGAGCCAACTGCTCGATTGACAGTGTCGGGCCAGGCGCATGCAGTATCTGGTAGACTGGGAGGGGGGTATGGTCCAGAAGAACGTGCATGGGTCTCGGCTCATGACATCCTGGATCCATCGCTTATCGCAGACTTCCACCGAAGCTTCCCGAATCGCCCCGCTCCTCAACCTAGGGGTCGCCCTAGGAGAGCTGCACGGTCAGCAGGAGCCGCCCATCAGGGGAGGGGTTATGTCAGGGTAACTACTGATTCGACTACCAGCAGAGGTCCCCATCACCTGAGTTCTAGGCTGCCGCTTCCGGTCGTGCTTTAATGTGAGATACTGGCACGGGTCTTGTGATCTACGACCGCAGCACACCTGTGCCAATATCTCACGTTAAAGCACTCCCTCTTGTATTATTTCTTAAACAAGGAATGTCATTCCAGCATGTTCAGAAATGTTGTAAATTAAAACATTCCATAAATTGAAGAGAAACTTGCTAACTATGAAGTATAGTTACAAATTACTTTCTATACATGTTATGGGCCTTGCAGAAGCCCCCCCAAGACCTGGGAGATAAATTGGGTCACTTGGTTGGAGACTGGAATTAAGTTCAGCAGTCTCACGGCACTGGGGAGGTTGCGATGTGTCAGGGTAACTACTGATTCGCCTCCGCACCAGCAGAGGTCCCCGTCACCTGAGTTCTAGCCTGCCGCTTCCAGGCAGCAGCCATATTTAGCGATTAAAAAGCCCCGAGTAGGGTTAGTTAGCGCGGGGTCTCGTCCATTACTTTGGTACGTTTCTGAGCGGTTTTGTAGTGATTACTGTTTACCTGGTTCCCGACTTTCACTCGTGTCTTCGGTTTCTGTTTTTTTGGATCTCCCCTTTTGGCTCTGACGCATGGTTGGATTGATTACTCGGCTTTTGACCTCTGGCTTGTTTTGTGACCACATTTTTGTCTACTGTGTTTAATAAACCTGCATCTGATTCCTACTCTGTGTTCGAGTGATTCGTTACAGGATGAGCTAGGAGGTGTCACGGATCGCCTCAGACTTGGGCTTGCTATCTCGGCCATATCGTTTGCCTTGCTCCGTTGGACAGTGAAGCACCAGAAGAAGAAGCTAGGACCCTGGAACTGATAACTTACAGCTGTTTGGAGCTGTATTTAAGCGCGGCACTAGCTCATGGACGATGCGGGAAATTACCACCAACTCCATGTTTATGTTCATGCTGTGGCTGAGACCGATTTTGGGTTTACTCGTGTATGCGGCCACGTTCACGTCTGGACATCTGGTGTTTGCGGCAAAGCCTGCTTTTGGATGTACTTGGGTTTGTGACCACATACACTCTGGACTTCTTACGTTTGCCGCAGTTTGCCCGGGATCTCTTGTGTTGCGGTAAGCCTGCGTTAGTAAGGCCGCAGCCTTCTGTTGTATTAGGTTTGACGGAGGGTTTCTTTTGTTAGCCACCGTTAACTTGCCACGGCGGTTTTAGCGTAGCATAGCCGGCGTGTGCTTCCTTAGTTTTGTTTTTACCGTGCCCAGTGCTACGTTTAGGTTGTATACTTTGGTATATGTTTATATTTATGTTGTGCCTCTTTTGTTTAAATAAACTCTTGTTTATATATAGAGAATACCTGCACTCATCTCTGTTCCTCCCACTAACCCCCGTTCGTGACAGAATTTCCCGCCGATATCATGGAAATGCAGAGAATTTTTCCGGCAGTGTCAGGTATACTTGCGCCAATTCCCTCATTATTCTGAATTTGAATACCTGGTATTTGTGAATTGGCATCTTACAGGCGAAGTGCTTTGATTGGACAGTCACGAACTGATCACAGCTACTGCTGAGGACCCGGGACCAGTGACCAGATATGGAGAAGCTGTGGGAGATGTTTGGACTCTCTGCTAGAGGGAAGCAGTAGTCCTCCAGCCGCCCAAGTTTGCCTGAATTCGCCTGTAATTTGCGGGATCCCCAGCTCACCATCTGCTGGAAGGTACTGATCAAGTACCAGTTAGCCCCCAGTAGTCTGGTACCTAAGCATGTTAGCTTCGTATTTGAACAGGCTGTGCCTCTTAGCTCCATAGGTGAGCCGTTAGCACCTCGTAGCTCAGGACCTGAGTACGCTAGCTCCATATTTGAGCATGCTAGCTTCATATCTGAGCAGGCCATGCCTGTTAGCTCCGTAGATGAGCCTTTAGTGCCATCTAGCTTAGTACCTGAGCTGTTAGCGCCCAGCAGCCCTGTATCTGAGCTGTATTTGTATCTGAGGTCCGATGCCCTGCTTGACTACGTATCTCAACCCGTGGCGCCCTTAAATTTCATACCTGAGCATGTTAGCTCAGTACCTGAATTCACCAGTTTCATTTTTGAACCGTTAGCGCCGCCTGGCTCTGTATCCTATATATACAGTGGGGTAAAAAAGTATTTAGTCTGCCACTGATTGTGCAAGTTCTCTTACTTAGAAAGATGGGAGAGGTCTGTAATTTTCATTATTGCTACACTTCAACTATGAGAGACAAAATGAAGATCTCATGTCATGGGGTCAAAATGATCATGAGAACGGTGAGCAAAAATCCAAAAACTACAGCGAGGAACCTGATGAATGACATGCAAAGAGCTGAGACTAAAGTAACAAGGCTACCATCAGTAACACACTACACCGAGAGGGACTCAGATCCTGCAGTGCCAGGCATGTACCCCTGCTTAAGCCAGTACAAGTCCAGGCCCGTCTGAAGTTTGCCAGAGAGCATATGGATGATCCAGAAGAGGATTGGGAGAATAAAAGGGTCCACTCAAAAGCACTCAGGCAGCTGCATTCTGAACTAATTTGAGTTTATTTATAGATTTACTAGAGCATCCAGTAAGTAAGGCGTTACAGTAATCCAACCTTGAGGTTATAAACGCATGAACCAGTTTCTCCGCATCATTAAAAGAGAGGATATTTCTAAGTTTAGCAATATTGCACAATTGAAAGTAAGCAATTCGAATGATGCTGCTAATGTGCACATTAAATGAGAGATCTGAATCAAATATGACACCCAAGTTTTTTACAGATGGACTGGGCAATACTGAATAGCCATCTAGATTTAGGATAGATGTAGCCAACCTGTCTCTCACAGCCTTGGGTCCCACTAATAGAACCTCTGTTTTATCTGAGTTAAGTAAGAGAACATTAAATGGCATCCAGTCTTTTATTTCCTTTACACAATCCTCAATTTTATTGATTGTAAGGCTGTCATTAGGTTTGGCTGATATGTACAGGTCAAGTCAAGTCAAGTCAGATCTATTTATATAGCGCTTTTTACAATGGAGCATTGTCTCAAAGCAACTTTACAAGTTTAGATTATCTCCTAATAACTACGGCCAATCCCAAATTGAGCAAGCCTAGGGCGACAGTGGCAAAGAAAAACTCCCTGAGTTACAGGAAGAAACCTTAGGAGGACCAAGACTCAAAAAGGGACCCAATCTCCTTGGGCGGCGTAGATGATAAATCTAAGAGCGAAACTAAAGTCATGGAGTCAAAGTTCAAATAAAATGTGAAGTATGCACATCGACATTAAGTGGCCCGGGTATGATGGGGCTGGAGCTGATGACGGAAGCAGCTTGACTGGAGCTTCAGCAGATGAACATCATGTGTGGGGCTGGAACTGCCGGAACACAGCTCGGAGAGAAAACAGAAAATGTAATTAGTTATTGATTTAGAGCACAGTGTCTATAACAATCACTGATGCCATGTGTAGCATGAGACCCCGGCAGCATTAGCTATAGCAGCATAGCTAGAAAGAGGAGAAACTGGTAGGTAACACAGCCAAGAGGGATCACATGGGACATTGGCAACCCCACGGGAGGCAGAAAACAGCAACCCAACGTCTCTGATCACCATAAGACTCTTTGGCTATGAACCCCCAGCTCTGCCCTTATTCTAGGTAAGGATGCACGAGTCAAGGTCACGAGGATCGAAGCCCAGTTCAGCCAGACCGCCCACTCGACACTCCCGGCTAGCGGACAAGGCAGGCAGGCCAGACATGACTCCAGACTCCGGCCCCAGCGACCCAAGCCATGCATCCTGGTCTAAATCTAGTCAAAAGCCTGTGTAAATAGGTATGTCTTTAGCCTAGACTTAAAACTTTGGAGAGTGTCTGAATCTCGACGAAAGTGGGAAGTTATTCCATAGTTGGGGGGCCATGTATGAGAAAAAGCCTTTTCCCCAGCTGTGACTTTTTTAATTCTAGGAAACTAAAAGAAGTCCTGCACCCTGCGAACGAAGTAGACGAGTTGGATTTGTAGCGTGATAGCCGTTACCCCGCCCCCCCCCTCTCTCCCCTTTTTCCACAAGCCATAAACTTTACAACACTTCGGAATTCAAAAGGCCATCTGGACCGGATCTTGCAGACTCAAGCAACAAATGGTTTGATTCTTTCTACAAACGCGTTTCAAAAAGGTCTGTTTAACAGACCTGTACCTCATACATCTCGGCGACAATAAAGTGGAGTCCATGTTGTACAGTTAAAAGGGGGACTCACCTTCATCTTTCAAGACCACTGATTGTGGCAGAAGATAAACGCTAAACAGAACACAAACAAAAGGTAAAGAATAAACGGTTTTCCTGACCCCCCACAACGTTGAACCTTTCATCACAGCCTTTTTTTGTAAGCTTTATCACCCAGGAAGGGCGCCAGCAGACAGCCCTGGATTACATACCAAGAAACGATCGTCGCCTTCCTGTAAGAAGCACAACTCTAATAATTGTATTAATCTCCTGAGGGGAAAAAGTCTATCTTCATCGAAACGTTTTTATTACAGAACAAATGACATTGGCTTCCTAATGAGTCCAAACATGCCATATTCATTTGGATTGATTCATACAAAGAAGTGGATCAAGGATATTTCGTCATATCCACACCACACATTATATACATTGTTACTGAACTATCATATATCTACTCAGTTAATGTTTTAGTATAATGATCTTTCTCTTGTTTTTCGATTCTTAAAGTGATCCCGGTTGATTATTAGAAGTAACAGCTTTTGCCTATGTGTATGGATCGCTCGGGTTTTTAATACTTGTTCATACTCATAAAAGAACGAATGCGAAGTTATTTACAATGTACCGCTTCCTACCTCTTATATTAATCATGTTATTGTTTAGTATAGTGAATGCATGTATTGTAGTTTAGAATGACTTAAGGATGTCCTAGTTTATAGATTCAAATAAGGATTTTTATTCTTTCTTAAGCGAAATTCGGTATCGCCGAATTAGGAAATAGTAAAGCCAAACCAAAAGATCGCCACCATACTAGACTACAGTCTCGGATGAGTTTTTGTTGAAGCTCGTGGTACTCGAACGCTGTAACTCCTTCCTTCACCGCTGGCCACGGTGGAAATCTGAGTTATAAGCCGCAAGTCTAGATCCGGTAGACCCCGGAACACCAGCTCAGGAAGAAGCCGAACCAAAGCGAGGCCAGCGACCACACACTTGGCTCCGCGCCACGTGCCGACGAAGCCGAAGGCGGGAAGCTAAACCTCCGAAGGTTCCTCCGAACCGTCGCTGTGAATCGGAAGAGAAAACCGCTGGCGATCCTCCTCCTTCCTGATCTCGGACGAGAAGCTGACGCCCGGCTCCATTGCATCTTCTTCGCGTGAGCCCCGCAACGATAAGGCAAGTACCTCTGGTGTGTCTTATATGGGTCCCTGATTCTAGAAATCTTGCGTTTAATCTAAATCCACGCTTCGACATAGACTTATCCGTGTCTGAATAGCTTCCACGATACCTTACATGATCAACGTAACTTGTTTGATTAAAGTTTACCGTTTTATAACTAGTCCATAACGATCCTTAGTGGTAGAGATATTTTGATTGTTGAGTTGCACCTAGAGTCAATTTGGTTTTTGATTTTTTTTTATTACTGTGATATGTGCGCTTGCCCTTATTCCCCATTTCCATACTGTGATTTATACATGTTCATCGCCTTTTCATGATTTTGACTCAGAGATACACTCCTTATTACATTAGATAATCTGTTGGTATTGCTTTGTTTGAAGTGAATAAACTTGTTATCAGCTTTTGAACTTGCCTCGTGGTGTGAGATTTATTCATTCGAAGGTCGAGGAAAATAAATACTTGGGATTCATATCTCAGACTTAGACTGATCAAGTTGTTCCTTTTTTTTAACTGGTACCCAAATCTACCAGTGAGTTATTTCATAACCAATTAATATATATGTTCATAATTAAATTGATTTGGTGGTGCCCCATTTGTGTTTAATTAATTATTAATAAAAAGAAAGTTATACAAATTTTACTTAATAAAGTTTGATTAAAATTATATCCAATTAAAGTGTAGCCCTAGGTTTGCTACATTATTTGGTGCGTCCGTGTGAGGCCAAGTGAAACCGACCTTATGAATGATTAAATCTTATTCAATGCGGTAATTTCAAAACCACGTGGGCATAGAGTTCTGTATTCAGAGAGTCTTTACACAGTACAGAGGTGCGAACAGGTATGAGCGTCTGCAGGTTTTAATTGTTGGAAAGCTGGTTACAAAGTTGAATAGCTGCTGTTGTGTTTTGTGAAAATGCTGCCAAGTGTGTTGGCAATCTAAACTGCTTTTTGTGTCTTTTTCTGCGTGTTTTGTATGCGCCGCTGTGCGCTGTATATCAAAGGTACCATTGTTAAGAATTGCGTTACTAAATAAGTCATAACTACTGATGCATGCAAAGCGTATCGAACGCTTCCTTTTATTATAACTAAGGCCTTGACGTAAGAACCGATTTTGCGAGTTTCCGAAATCGTGTATATGCGTCCCGAATGGTAAAATTTTAATTACTTTCCGAGCCTCGAGAGAATTAGAATACATTCGGCCTCCCTGTGCTAACGAGTAACGTAGCTAACTATTTCGTTAGCATCACTTTTTTTTTTTATCGTAAAACGCCATCCTGATACGGCTGTGCTTATAAACACAGCATAAAAGTAGTTGTGACACTGCCAATAGGGGGCCCAAATACCCGGAAGTTTAAGTTGCATGAAACTGATCTCAGCTTGGGTTGGAAAACGTTTGTAGAGAGATTCAGTTTAAATAAAAAGGCCACGGCTGTGTACCCTGTCCTACACTTCTAATAAACTCGCCCTGAGCGAAAATACTCCAGCCCTGTCTGGATAGTGAGTGAGCAAACCCATTCAAAGAATCGAACGTCCTTCAAAGGGCGGTGCTTAATGAAGTCACGATTGATGTGCATCTCGTGACGCCCCTGTTGTTGTGCAAACTTTATCCCCTGGTGGCCAGATAAGGAACGCCACCCTTTGAGGAATAATATAGGTTATTGACGCCCCTTTTGTTGTGTCGATGTTACCCTCTTGTGGCCAGATACTGAACGCCACCCTGTGAAGGAAAATATAGGCTATTGACCCCTAGTGGCCAATTCTTGAGTGAGCAACTCAGGAATAATTAACCAGTCTTGCTAAAACACTGCAGCCTTAAGAAACTTATGCTCTATACTGTGAACTTACTGAAGCTCATGGAATAAAATTGTGATAACTTATCATTTAACTATTAGTGACCTATATGCGGCTTCATCACTTTAATAGTGACTATCAGTGGTCTTTTGTTAATCACTATAACCTTTAAGAAACATTACTACAACTCAATCACTGATTAGCACTATTAATTGAGTCCGGAAATTTCTCGATTGAGCCTGTAATTAATTAAAAGCCTTTAGCTGCCCTAAGTTTAATAAGTTTACTGTTCATTGTTTATTTATTAGCTCATAAATTATTTTTTTTTTATTCAAATAAAATTCATAATTATATTGATTC